>VRYO01000532.1:797733-829018 GCA_009812075.1 Sialia sialis
GTCTTGGGAATGGTCAGACTGGGAAGTTTCTTTAACACCCAACTGCCACATCCATACATTTCTTTAATGCTTCCAGGGGTGGTGACTCTAGCACTGCCCTGGGTCAGCCTGTTCCAATGCCTGACTGCCCTTTCAGTGAAAAAATTTTCTCTGATATTCAATCAAATCCTCCCTTGACAGAAACTTGATGCCATTTCCTCTTATCCTGTCACTTGTTGCCCGAGAGAAGAGCCTGGCTCCACCCTCCTGTCAGGGAGTTTCAGAGTCTCACCTGAGCCTCCTTTTCTCCAGGCTCCATCAGCCACGCCTCAGGATCTTGTGCTGCACCCCTTTTCCAGCTGTGTTGCCCTTCTCTGGATACACTACAGTACCTAATCTATGGGGACAAACAGCAATGAGTGTGGGGACCAGCCACAGGAAAGAGCCTAAAAGCAGCTTCCTGGGTGGGAGAGTCAGTGAAACGATTTACAATTGTGTGGTGGGAAATTCCCCCCTTTCTACCTCTGTTCAACAGCTCATGTAATTTACATAATCCCTCAAAATGTAAGCAGCAGTTGATGTTTCTTCTTATGGTGCCTGTACAAGTCCACACTTACCCCTCCTCCTTCCTCTCTAGCTCTTGGTAGCACAGGCAAGCTCAAAGATATTACGAAGAACTAGAATTATGGGTCTTATGTGAGAAGGGGCATACAGTACTTGGCACGTTACTCTTTAATGGCTTTTATATGAAAAAGTATCTATATTAAACTAAAGTTAAAAAGATGTAATTAAAAATTTAAATGTTCAATTAGAATAAGGTTGGTGGGGTGTAATACACATTGTAGGGGTCTGGCCAAGGTCCATGCAGAGCCAAGATGAGAAGGCACAGCTGGAGAGTGGCAGCTTACTTTCTGTAAGTGAGGCAGGGAGAAGGGCAATGCTGAGGGGAATGTGACTTCCGAGGGTGGGGTGCAGCTCCTAGGTGAGGTTGGTCAGGGCCATTCAGGCCTCTCTGGGTAAGCTCGGCTCCACCATGGGGCCATGCCAGCCAGGGTGTCTAGAGGCTGGCTTTTACCCAGTCATCACTTACTGCACACCTCCAAAGAGGGATCTCAAAGAAAATCCTGGTCCTCACAGGAAGGCACAGTCGATACAGCTGGTGTGCTCTGCCTGAACTGCTGTCTGCTCCAAGACTTTGCTCAAGGGCACCAGGAGGGAGTGGTACAAGGGGAATCTGCCAGTTTCAGGTATGAGGACTTTTGGGAGGACTTCTGAAGTCCATGGTGCAAGTAATAGACCTTAGTGGCCCTAACCATCTGCACCTGAGGCTTCCACCCACATGATGTATTCAGTGCTCTTTCTTTTCTAATTATAGGATCATTACGTCTGGAAAATCCCCTCTTAGGCCATCATTAACCCAGCACCACTGCGTTCATTAAATCATGTCCCCAGGTGCCCCATTCATATGCATCTGGAACTCCTCCACTGGCACTGACTCCACCACCGCCCTGGGCAGCAGGTTACAATGTCTGACCACTCTTTCAATGAAGAAATTTTTCTGAGTATCCAATCTGGACTTCTTATGGCACAACTTGAAGCCATTTCTTCTCATCCTGTCACTTGTTCCCTGGGAGAAGAGCCCGACTCCCATCTCGATCTATTGGGAACACGCTTGGGAATGATTCACCTACGCACCCCTCAGGTCTGGAGCCAACTCCATCGCTATTCAGCCTTTAATTGTTGAAGACCCGAGGTAAAGACGTTTTGCAGGACCACAGGGTGGCACCAGAAACCAGGCCACGGGTTAGGTTTGGGAAATACCTCAATCCTAAATGTTTAGGGTAAGGCGAGAGGCCCTGGGGATGCCACATTACTCTGGGAAGCGAGTGTTTCCGTTTGAAGACATTCCTAGAGAGGGGGAAAGGCAGAAGGAGGTGGAGGATAGCACGGAGCACTGCCCGGAACGCCAGACAGGCAGCCAGCTCTCTGTGGGACGGGCATGGCTGCAACCCCCGAGCGGAGATGCAGGGACAGCCGCGCTCAGAGGAGATCACCCCATCGAGCCACGCCAGCCCCGGCCCTGCCTCGGTGGCCGGCGGCACGGCTCCGTCCGCGGGGCCCGCACGGCCGGGCCGGGGCCCACAGAGAGGCGGCGCCATCTGCCGGCGGGAGGGGGAGGCTGCGGGAGGCACCGCCCGAGGGCGGCTGGGGGCGGCGCCATGTTGTTTGTAGTCCCGATCCCGCGCAGAGGCGGCCCCCGCGCAGGCGCAGAGCGCTCCGTGCCGCGGCGGGCGGAGTGCGGAGGTACCGCGGTCCAGGTGAGCACCGGGCCGGCCCCGCCGGGACCCTCCCCCCACTGCCCTCCGCGGGACCCCGCAGAACAGCCGCGGCTCCGGGACGCGCGGCTGCCCCTGGGCAGCAGGTGCCAGGCGGCAGCGGCGGGCGGGCCGGAGTCAATGGCAGCCGCGCCCGCGGGCGCCGTGTGTCCCGCCGCGCCCCGGCCCCGGCGGGGGCGATCTCGCCGCTCGGGAGGGTCGGTGCCGCCGCCGGGACGCGCCGCTGAGGGGGGCTCAGCGCAGCCCGGCTCCGCTGTGAGGCGCCGGCCGAGAGACCTGCTCCCCCCGCTGGGACTGGGAAATGATCCTCGTCACACCGGGCTGTGCTGGGAGCGGGGGAGACGCCTCGGAAGTGCCCGAGGTTGTTGTGGGGATGGTTTTGTCACGTAAATAACGGGGGGGAGTGCGTCGGGCGTTGTGCTTTCTTTGATTTGTAGCTTTTCTTTCTGGTATTCAGATCTCAGGATTCTCGTTTGTATTATTTACCTTGGACAACGCAAACTGGGTGTTTGTCTTTAGTTCAGCTCGGCCTCGATGGAATATGAATGGGAAGGGAATAGCTTTTAAAGATTTTCGTTGACTTGAAACATCGTGTTTCTATTTTCTGTTTAATAAATATTTTGTATTTAGCGTAAGTCACAAGGTGTAATTCAAACCATTGTCGCGAAATCAGAGCGTTCTGCTGTCATGAAGATGATCATTATCCAGGGCAGTGGGTGTTACAAAGCGAGCGGGGCTGTGAGCCCTGTCCCGGGGCCTGCGCTGCCTCGGGCTGTGCTCTGCTGAGGGAGCCCGGGCTCTGCGCCGCTCCCGGCGCCCCCGAAGCCCCAGGAGCTGGGGCCGCTGTGTGACGGTGTCATGATAAGGTGCGGTCACAGCATGAAGTGCTGTGAGGTTGTGACTGGGTCACATGCGTGTTTGCTCACGCTGGAGCTGTCTGGGAAATCCAAAGGAGTTTTGGTGCTTGAATACTGAGGTGATCAGAAGATGGGATTACCAGGGGAGAAGAATGGAATACGGGTGTGCAAGGCCGGGTTGGAGCAGCCTGGTTTTGTGAAAGGTGTTCCTGCCCATGGCAGGGGGTTGGAATTGGGGGCGCTTTAAGGTCCCTCCCAACCCGGGCCATTCTGTGAGGAATTTGCTTCTGCTACGTGTGTCAGGCATGCTTGTGGGTCCCCCACGTTCAGAGGACCTGGACGTGGATTGCTTTAGCTTCTGCTTTGCCTTGTCTGTAGAAAAACCAGTCTTCCAAATGATGGAGCCTGTCAAACCAGGTTTAGGAGCAGCCTGTCAGTCTGTGGGGAAAAGAAGAAAAGTGATGTAAAGTCAGGGAGCTCAATTTAAAATTATCATGAAGGTTTTCTAGCACATTAGTGTTCTTGGACGAGGCAAGCAGAGCTTACCAGATGTCCCACTTAGTGAACTGGGGTGGAGTCTTGAAGAAGCAAGGTGATCAGTAGGACTCATCTGGGTTTTTGGCCACTGGACTGGGGATTGTTGAGAGGGCTTGAGAAGGGCAATGAGCTGTTCCAATTTCAATTATTTATTTGGAATTTTGGGCAGAAGCTTCGTGTGCCTTATATTTGCCTTGTATCAAGATGTTTGCGAAGGTAGAAGCTGAAAATGTAATACAATGAAAATTAAACAATATTATACAATTGAAATTATACAACTACTGGAAGCAGCATTATTGAAATATGTGACTAAATTTTTAGCTACTCATTCTGTGTCTGAGGTTAAAAATTAATTGAAATGAATAAACACGTTTGATTTGGATTTTTCTAAGCTTAGATCACCTTCAGAAACCCTCCAGGGCTCCTATTTGCAGCTCTTATTTCACATTGGTCCTACACAGTCCTCAGTGGTTTTCATTGGAAAGTCTAAGTGTAGTGGTACCTTTAGATTTCAGAGGCTTTATTATGTACAACATATATTTTGGTTCCTTAAAGATATATTAGAAAATCTTTTTGAAGATACTTCTGAGACTTCTTTTTTTAAACATTCCTCGGTTGCATGCTCAAGGTAAGCATTACAGCAAAGTAGTAATATATAGGTATTTCAGTGAGAAGCACAAAAAATTATAATTGTACTGTAGTTTAAGGACAAAAATAAAAAAAAGTTCTGTTTTGAATTTTTTGGGGGTTGTTTTTTGTAAGAAGAGACTAGGGGTTTTAATTTTTAATTACTTCATTACCATTCTCACAAACAGTAGCTTAATTTCTTCCTGAAAAATTGTGAAGCCAGACCCTGGGTTTTGTTTCCATAGACAGTGCTAACACTGTAACCCACCCTGAGCAGGGCTCAACTTGTGCTCATTGGGTCAGCTGTGTCTTGGATACAAGTAAATATGTCTGTGCTGTGTGAGTCCATGTTGGGCGCTGTGCAGGCCTGGCTCAGGCTGAGTCTGTGAATTTGATGGCCTGGTTTCACCTGGGGTGCTTCCAGGAGCAGAGGAGCAGTTTGGTAGTTTCCCCGTGTAAGGCTGAAGACAGTGTTCCTGGTAGTTGTCTCAGTGCTCCTCAGTGGTTTCATGTTTATTTGAATGTGGTTTGGAGAAATAATTAAATCCTGTATTGCTTTTCCCTTGGAATCCTCAGTGTTCTGGCCAGTCAGGTCAGTTATCAAGCAGTGCAGTTGTGATTTGGTCCTGCTGTGGAAAGGGTTGGGTGACTGTGCCTACTACTGTGCAGAGGAGAGTTGATGAGAGACTTCAATAACCTCACTTGGTTTTCACTTCTGTTCTTGTAAATTCTGAATTATAAATAGAATTTGCTGGATTTTTAATGATCTTACTGATCACTTACTGTTTTCTGTCTGGTCATATCTTGTATTCTGTGACTGATACAGCATCATTTATTGCAGTAATCCAATGGGTGCTGTGGGGAAGTGTGGAAGGAATAGCTGTTTTCATCTGGCTATTGTCCTTTCCAGACTTGGATGCATTTCTGTATTTACAATGGGCCTAGTTCCCCAAAGGGGTTTTCTTTATTTTACATAATATAAAACCAGGAGAGGTTATAAATGTTATGTTTAATTTTAAAGTAACCTTTACTATTCAGTCCTGTATAAACCAGCCTCTCTTTGTAGTTACCAGATGGACTAAAGATGTGAAACAGCACTCTTTTTTCTCTCCACAAGAGCTGGAATTGTGGCTTTTACCTGTATGTTTGAACAGAGGAGATAGGCAATCAGCTGCTTCCTTTTCATCTCTGCTTTACTGATGAAGCTGCATATTACACCTTAAATGGATCAAAAGACTGGCTGCCATGCAAAGGGCTGGTCATATTCATGCTATCTCTTGTACCACCTTCAGCATTTACTGGAGGTTTTCCTCATCCAATTCAGTTTGCTGAATAATCAGAGCACTAACCTAGCCCCTCTGTGTGCTGATCTCCCCAGATGATCAGATTTTGCCATGTAAGTAAGCGGCGAGAGTTCAAAAAAGGCCTGAGGAGTACCAGAGATGTAATTGATTCTTGTCGTGTAAGAACACTGTTCTTTTCTAGCAGTGACCAAAAAGAGAAGAGCATAAGGTCAGGGTGTATAATATAAACCTTTGCCTGATGGCCCTCTTGTCGCTTGTCATTTGTAGGATGTCAAGAGGTAGATGCTGTTTGCTTTTGTTTTGTTCATGATTAATGCATTTTTCATGATGTTCGTGATTAATGCCCATGTCTCCCATGCACTTAAATGTAAGGCACTGTCACATCCCAGGGGAGATTTTCCAGAGCACAGAATCACCTTGTAAGCACTGACTACATCTGTTAGTTTTGTTTTGAACTTCCCAGCTGCTGGCTTCATTTCCTATCTCTTAGCTATTGTATTGTTTGAACACAGTGAAGAACTGATCTCAATTTACCCTCTCCATTCAGTTGATGATTTTACAAGTTTCTGCTGGATGTCACTGCAGCAATCTCTATTTCCAGGCAGAAGAGCCCTAGCCTAGTTGATTATTCCTCATTTGTGTTTTCAAACCTTGTTTCCTTTTAAAAGATATTTTCCTTTCCATTATGTTCTCTTGAAAGAAAGGAGTCGTCACTGCATCCAGGATTTAAGATGCACCCATCCTATATTTTTATATGGTGGTTTTATTACTAATAATTTTCTAACATTATCTTTTTATGCATGGAATGGCTTTGAACTGATTCTTTAATCAATCTGTTGTGACTCCAGAGAGATTTTCTGAATGTTAATGATCAGTTTGGAGCACACTACTCTATGTGTGCAAACTCCATGTTTATCTTCAGACTGTGACTTTATTTGCGTTGAATTCAATCTGTCATTTTATTTCTCTGTTACTACTCTCAGAGGGTTTTCCTGCAGATCTTCAGCCAGCCTTTCTCTTTACTCTCAGAATAACTTGTGTCCTCAGGAGACTTTCACTCTGCTCCTTGCCCCTTTTTCCGGACTTTATGAATAAGTGTATAGTACAGTGCTGCAAAAGACTCCTTGCAGTTTCTCTCCCTGGGAAAATTGGCCACTTCTGCCCACCCTCTGCGCTCTGCTTTCAGCTGCAGAACCCCCCCAGGCGGGGTTTTCTGAATTTCTCTGGATGGTGGCTGTGCGGCAGTGCAGTTCTGTGTGCTGTGAATGCTGCTGGAGGCTCTGTGTGCTGTGCCCTCTGGCATTCTGGCTGCCCTGCAGTGAGCCCAGGCTGCACACAGCTCCCACTGGAAATGAGCCCAGCAGATTCCAAACGAGCGCTGATTGAATGGTGTGGCCGTGTACAAACGCGGGGGTTTCCTTAGGATCACTTCAGTCAGGTAAGTGCTTGCTCTGCTGGTTGGAACTATGACCTGCCTGGGCTGAGGCCGTGTGTCTGTGCGCACACTTCCTATTTCAAATGCTCCCATTTGGTGCTGTGGTTAGGTTAGCGTGCCTTGGTGTACGAATTACACCTAGCTACTAATTCAGTCTGTTTTGTGACTTTGTCTTGGATGGTTTCCCTGGGCTGAGGCAGGTAAACAGTCTGACCCTGGGATAGCATCTGGAATTCATTAAACAAAGACAGTGATTAAGGAGAGGGTTTAGTGCATTTATGTAAATTAATAAGGATCTAATAATACTTTTTATCCTATATATGAACTTTATAAGCATCAAATATACTTAAAAATATAACTGGAAATTCACAAATTTTGCTACTGATACCCTTATAGTGTTTAGTAAATTCTAGAATTATTTGAGGTCTGTGTACATTTACGTTTTCTAAATACAAAAGATGTAGATCATTAATGAAATTTCTGTTCACAAAATTGATTTTTCAGATCTGTTTTTGAAAATTTACCTGGAGTCTCCAATACTGTTGTCACACGTAGTAGTTTTCAGTAGATTTTTCTGTAGTGCTGAGGCTTTTTTGGGACTGCCTTTGTGTGGAAACTGAAGTTAGGTGCTTATGTTTTAACAGTCTCTTTTGGCTGTGGTAGTTTTGAAAATTGTTACTTCGGCAATAAAATATGGGGATGGGGGATGGGTTCAGGTTGTGAAGGGTATTTCTGCTTTTGTATAGGCAGAAGGAAAAGCTTGATCTGTGTGTGTAGTTTATGACTTATATTGGAAAATGAGGGCTTTTGTTCAGATGGTAGAAGATGCCACTTGGGGAGTGGTTTAAGTCTGCTTTTCTGTGCTGGCAGCTGATGTGCTGCATGGCTTGTTTCTGCCTTGGTGGTGAGCTAATAAACAATGCTGGGAGTCTTGGGCAAGGACAGGCTGCTCAGTTGACAAAGAAGTGGTTTTAATCATTGTATAAGAGCTCTACATTTGCTATTTTGCCTATGTAGTTCATTCTGATAGGGTTTTCCAGAAAGAAATGGCCCTTGTTACAAATTAAACTTCTGTTTTTCTTTAGCTTGGATGACAAGGTTATCAAATACATATCATATGTCCCTCAGGAAAGCCAGGGAAGACTTTCTCATTTTACAATGCAATTGGGCTTTATTAGTTGGCTGACCTAAAGAAATGCACAGGGCTTGATGAAAATTTTCATGTGGATTAGCTCAGCCACAGAATAAAACTATTCTTTCCTAGCATTTTTAAGTACCTAATTGGAAACATTAATAATTGAAAAAAAAAAAATAAAAATCAATGAGGTTTTTTTTTCCTTATTTCTAGCGGTAGGCAGATGGAATGCTGAACAGGTATTCCTGCCAATTCATGTTTATTAAATAGGCTGTGAGGTGACCTGTCAGTGATGGCCTCTGCTCCATCCCCACAGCATGGTCACAGTGCCTGTGGGGTCCAGGAGCACATTGGAGTTGAGAGCAGAGCTGTAGGACTGCAGAGCTGCTGGCTCACAGTGAGGACTTTGCTTTAGCAGGAGGGATATTATTCAGCATTTTAAACTGTGCAATGCCTATATAATGCAGCCACTGTAGCTGCTGCTCTGGTGTTCTGAGAAGCATAAGAAAGGAGTTGTTGCTTAGAAGGTTGGCCATCAGGATGTCTCCTTGGCGAGTCCTTGGCTTGCCTGCATTAGCCTGTAGTGCTGGGTTGTCTCCCTGGCCACAGGGAGCTGGTGTCATGGCTTGGCAGTATCAGGCACCGCGCTCATTCGTGCTGCTGTGCTATAGAACTGAATTGTTGTAACTGTAGAGTTGGCATAATCTAGGGTTCTCAACTGGTATTTTTCATTTACTGACCTGTCAATGTCAAGATTTCAGCACAAATGTCTACGTTGCAGCACAGCCTTTTGTAGCAGAGTGAATAATACAAAAGCACAGAGGGGACTGTAGCTTTGTAAAAAGAGCTAATGAAGTAGTTCAGGTCATCTCTGCTTAGGTATAATTTTGTTTTTTCCCAGTGTCATGCTGAAGAAAAAGCAAGGCCTCCACTACAGAGAGGAGCAGCAATATGGGCTGTGTGCTGTACAGATCCAAGTGTGCTGCCATATGAGGGGTCTTGCAAAAGACATAAAGGTTTAAAATATCTTTTTGTCCACACTGAGCAGTACCCTTGCCCAGGTATTCAATACCTATTGGACACTTAATTTCTGTATTTTTAACTGTCTTAAATTGACTTGGCACTCGTGGCTATCCGGCCCCTGGACTCAGTTGTGAGGCTGACCACGTAAGGCAGGAGCCAGAAGCAAGTTGCCTGTGATTTCAAGGGATCATAAAGTTTTTCTAAGCTTCTACTAAAATGCACCAAACAACTCAAAGTCTGTCTTGCTGCCAGTCAAGCTTAGGAAGCACCTCCATGCATGTGTGAGCTCTGTTGCTCTGCAAAAGTTTTTTTCTCTGATCTCTTTGGTAGCAGTTCAGATCTTAGAAAATAGAAACCATGAGCATTTCTCCTGTTTCCAACATGCAAGAGAGTTTTTGATGTGGAATTGCAAAGTGTGGTGCTTGCAATTGGAGAAGCTTTTAAAAAATCTTAAAGCCAGGTTGATTTTTGTTGTCCTGTATTTGAATATATTGTCTGGACGTAGTGCATGTGGCCAGAGGATCTGTGACCAGACTCTTCTGTGATAGTCATTGCTGACTGATTTCTCTGTGGCTGTGCTCCAAGGAGAGGAGCCATCTCGGGTCTGTGATGGTTACTCAGAGGTGTTACTTGCCTTAAAAGTGGTTGACTGTACTGCAGCACTCCCTGTCACTCAGCCAGTGCTCCAGTTCCCACCCCAGACCTGCAAGGAAGTTCAAAATCTTGGCTGATCTGATTTCCTTGGGGACTGTCCTGGTTCTTTTGAACATGCTGGGAAGTATAGAGGTGGAGGTGCAGGGATAAGAAATGCTGTCATCCTTGCTGCCCCCTCCCCCATCTTACTTACTGATATATCTGTAATTTGGGTGATAAATGGAAAATTTTTTTACAATTTAGTATTTTAATGATTGGACTGAATGATCTTGAGGTCTTTTCCAGTCCTGATGTCGTGCCACCTTTCTGGTCCCTCTCTGGCCTCAGATGGTCATACCAAAGCAATAACAGAGACTTCTTGTGCCTTCCTTACCAATTTTTTTTTTCTGGTTTTGTTTGTTTGGTATTGAGTATGTCTTCATTAATTCTTTGTAAACGTGTAAAAATGTTGACAACAGTTTCCAAATTGTACGTAGCCTGACACTTGTATTGGCAGGTATTTGAGCAGTTCCTGGAATGTGGGAAGGGACAATGTGAGCACCAGGGCTGCCTGGTCACCTGTACTCCAGAAGGTTCACAAGGATAATAATGAGCTCATCAAGCCCTTTGGACAGTGATTGAGCTTACGCTGTGAGAAATGGCTTTTGTTGAGACATTGGGTAGTAATTGCCTAAATGAAATGTTTTCAAGGGGAATTCTAGGCCACTATAATTATATGTATGCTGCACTCACACCACTATAAAAATGCCTTTAAAGCGATTTGCAGACCTTACCAGTTGGTTTCTTGGGAGGGGGTCCTGTGCCTGTTGCACGTGAATGCACGTGAATTCCATTACTGGCAGTGGCTTTAGGAGTTAGAAAATGGTATTTCCTTACTGAACATTGTTTTCCTTGGCAGTGCAGAGACTTCTAAAAATATCTAAGAAGTCTGTAATTCTGCTTTTTTTTTTTTTAATTTCTTTTTTATTAACTGTGATATCCCGAAGGGAGCAGAATTTCTGTAGGAATTCCAGTGTCAGCAGTGAAGAGCGGATGGGAACGTGTGGCACTGAGAGGCAGAGCAGAAACAGCTTTTGGGAAGGGACAGTGAGCTGAGTGCTTGTGTTACTTAGAGCTCAGGAAATTTCCTCAAGAGCTGGTTTGATCTGGAAAAAAAGCTTTCATCTTTTTTTCCTTGTTTAAATTTTTTTTTGGGGGAGGTACTTGTGAAACAAGCCCAAGACAGCCTTCAAATGCCAGCTTTGGAAATTGTATTGCATAGGATTTCTCAAACAGATGGAGGAGACATTCACTGAGCATTATATTATCTTTTTTTGTCAGTAGTAGAAGAGTAATGCAGGTTTTTTCCTTGCGCCTTACAAAAGATAATTACTTTTACCCTCTTGACTTTATTTCATTTTTCTTTAATAAAGACTGGAATTTCTCAACAATGAAAGCAATACAACAGCCAGAGAAGCCTGTAGTCCCCTTAAAAAAGGGAAGAAATAAGAAATAGGATAAAGTACATTGTGTGGTATAGTAAGCTTTGAAGAAATTCATAGTAGAATAGAAATATGGATTTAAAACTATGTATAAATGCAGGAGCTATACTGCCAGTACTTAATATTCATAAAACAAGAACTGTTTAGGCACGCATTATTCAGCTGTTAAGGGATATTTCCAGAATATGAATCTTTGCTTTTTTCTCATTGGTAGGTAGTTGTTGTTGGGGGAAAAAAATTGAAATGGCTTGAAACACATCGCATCAGAAAACTTAATTTGTTACCCAAGCATGAATTTCTGTACTGAGAAGTGTTATCATGCAGATATCTTGCTTTTTAATAGTTTTATTCCTTGATGTGATGTATGAATGTTTTTTCAGGTCTGTAGCCTTCAACTGCTCTGTGCTATGGATTGATAACAAGCATGGCACTTATGTTGCTATTTTTATCCTGTCTCCCTGTTAAAATGGACTGCTTATGTAGAAGCCATCATCAGTCAACTTGTTGGCCTAAAAATGACTTAAGCAAATAAGTCTTTGTATTGTCAAAACATTCAGTAAGGAAAGGCTCACAGAGTTTAAATTCTGATCTTTAAACATTTTGTGTAGTGGAGTCTGAAGTATTTTTATCCTATCCTAAGTCACTAGATTCATATTTTCTCTTATGTTTTTAAGAAGTTTGAGGTGTCAAGGTTTCTGAGCAGCCGTGATTATGATTCCAGGGTTTGAGACCTCAGTCTTTCTTGGTTACCAGAAATAACATATTGTTATTTTACAACCCTGATTACACCTCCATTTGAAGGAAAATCAAAACATTTAATCTCTAACTGAGGTGAATATTTAACAAGGGCGTATCAGGTGCCAGTGTATTGGACTGCAGTGGAAAGTATTGGCCCCTTCATTAAATGCAAAGTTATTCCCTGCTGACTCAAAAGATCCCAAGAGAAACAAGGCTGCTTAATACCAGTGTGTGGTTTGGTGAATGAATTGTAGAGAAAAAATTGTGTTCCTTTGCTAAACAGGAGGTTCAGATAGATCAAAGAAACTGATCTATGACTTTACTGCATTGAATAATATTGACATAAAAGAAGCCTTATCTGAAGGGTCCTAGAAGACCAGGAGTACAGCCTAGAAAGAGATCATGATAAACTTACTCAGCTAAACCAGATCAAGCCATTGTTTTGAAAAGAAATGAATGCCTGAGCCTGTGATGATTCCTGCTGCATCCTTTGTTTTGTAAAAGCTCTTGAACAAGGAGAGGGGTGTAGGAGTTCTCTGCAGTGAATGGACACTTTTTCTCTTTGCGCTCCTAGTGTAGCTCATACACAAATGAGCAAATGTACATAAAAGGGCTAATTAAAAAAAAATCAAAGTGGAAGTCAACTCGAGGTCAAAAGAGAAGCATATGAACATCTTAGATTTAAAATTATATAATAAAATATTTTTAATGAAATTGTCAACTCTGGGAGTGGTGGAGGAAGCAGGGCCTTATGTCAGAGGTTGCATGTACATTTATGAAGGTTTGTGGCAGCACTTCTAAAGAGAAACTCTGATATGTCTCCCTGAGGAAGTGTGGAAGTCCTATAAAGCAGTAAAACCATATGAATAATCAACACTGGAGCTCATTATCATAATCTGGCAAACTGTTGAGTCTAAGAGAGCTAGAAAAGAGAGGGAGGTAATGAGAGAGCAAAGGCGTGGAATTAGAGAAGGAGACATTAAACTGTTTAGGACTTTGCACCTCAGGAAGAAGCACTGGGAGGACAAAGGGAAGTAATAAATTATGAAGGGGTGACTGATGCAGGAGGTGTGAAGAATAACTGGCATTTCTGAGACCACGAGGACTATTGGGACATCCAATACAAATAGAGCTCTAAATCAGACAGATTCAAGATTTATTTTTATGCAGTGTTTTCACAATATTGACCATTGCCAGAGAAAGGTGTGGAAGCCAGAAGCAGAGAGAAGTCAAAGTTAGGAAAAACAAAACCATGAAGACAGGTGACATTTATTTTTATCAGCAAACATACATTATCATGGTTAGCTTTGAGGGAGCAGTGTCTATGGCACTAAGTGATAAAGTAGCACTTTAAATTCAGCAGAGTGAAGTTAATGCAGCTGGAGAACAGCCCCCACTGTATGTGTACAGTGATGAGCTCCGAATTGGTCTTCCAGTCAGAGGCAGAACTGGAAGCTACAATAGGCAGCTCTATCAAAATATTATCTCATTGTTTAGAAAAGCAAATGGAAGGTTAGATGCTTGTGGAAAAATAAGTGATCAAGCTAGGAAACAGTGGTGTGTAAGCTCACAGTGCACCTGTGTGGTGAGTGCTGCATGAGTTCTAGTCCCAGTGGAACTGGGAGAGATTCAGAGAAGGCTGATGTGAATGATCAAAGGTGTGCAATGAGTTCCTTGTAAAGACTGATAAATAGATCAAAGCTCTTCAGATGTCTTCTAGATGTCTTTGAAGAGGGTATGATAGAAGCACAGTCTTAGCAGCATGGCGTGTATGTGAACCCATTATTCACTGTCTTTTTTGATAAAAGGACTAAGACCACCAAATGGAAATAGTGGGTGGCAGGCTCAAAACAAAGTGAGATATTTCTGAAGTGGGAGCAGGACCTCCTCCTTTCTCTTTGGCATTGAGTTTTTAATCTGTTGGAACAATTCCCTGGATTTAAGCAGATTTATTCTGCAGTTAACACTTCATCAGAACGTTGTTCATGGGGCTTTGTAAGCTTAGCTCTAGAGCTCTGTTTGCAAGAGAAATTCTTTTAAATGGTGGGGTAGATATAGGCAGCCTGGCAGGCTAAAATGGCCCCTCTGATCAATTTTGATTGGGAAAATCAGTGCAACTTCTCAACAAAATATTGTAGTAGAAATACCTGATAAAGTCAAATACAGTTCCTGCAGCTCAGGGCACACAGCCTCGCCTTGTGTCTGGTGTTTTCAGGTTGTGAGTGGTGTATTAAAACTTCTGTGACAGCAAGACCTAATATACCTCTTTGTCTGACTATTAGCTGGGATGATGGCATTTTCTTGTGCTGTGATGGTATTTCCAGCTGCATCTACTACAGAAATAATACAACATTAAAATACCAACCAGTTGCAATAGTTTGTTTTGGAATTGTTCCAAAAAGGAACAATCTCCAAAAGGAGATTAACTCCAAAAAGGAGGTTTTGGATTCATGGGAACTGCATATGGTTTCGGTGTAGAGGTACTGTTTATTTGTGTTTTGTTGTGTTTGCATATTTATTGACAGAATTAATTTCTTGCCATTTTAGGCCAATTTAGCACCTTGCCAAACATTTCTTTTCTGAATTGTAAAGACAAACTTCACTAACTTCAACTCATAAACTACTCAAGTAAACTGCATTTGAATTCTGTTTAACATCTGCTCCTGACCTGCAGAAGGGCATCTGGTCACAGAAGCATGTCATGATTTCCAGTTCATTAAATAAAAGCTATGACTTTCATCTGCAAATGGGTTGAAAGAGTATTCTGTATATAATGGGTCAAGCTCTGGATAATTTTTGTGACTCAAGGAAGGAGAGATTTAAGGGCAAGGCTGCCTTGCTGTTTCTCTGCAGCACAAAGTGTAAGAATAAATAACTTCTGTGTTCACAAGGAACAGCAGTGTTTCATGCACTGGGGGAGAAGCTTCTACAGGACTTCAGATGCTGCCTAAAGTACACATGGATGTACAGGGAAAGGGGAATTATTGTCAGGTGTTCTTCTGCTATATCCTAGACACTTGCTCTCGAACGGAATCAGACTGGATGATACACTGCTTAGATCTTGTGCAGTTCTCCATGTGTTCTTTTTGTGGAAAATACTGAACATTTTTCAGAGTTGGCAATCAATTTAATACAAAGCCTGGCTTTTTTTTTTTTTTTTTTTTAAATATATATTAGCATCTGCCCTGAAAACTTTACCAGGAGATGAATTTCTGCTCCAACTATGCCTTTAATGTGAAGTATCTGAGTCAACTCCTTATTTATTATAAAATAGTTTTAAAAAGGGAATTTTTAAATAGTTCTGATGTGTTCATTTTCATTTTTATTTTTATTCTGGCCTGTGATATTTTCAGGTTAAACATCACAAACGGTATCACATTGTTGATACCACTTGCAGCAAGGGAAATTCCCATTGGATGACAGGAAACTACTTTTGCAATGAGGACAGTATGCAATGGTATTCTCTGCTAGAATCTACATCCTTAGAGATTTTCAAAACCTAAGGCCCTGAACAGCTGGATCCAGCTTAGAAATGACTTTCTTCAGGACTGGAGTATTAGAATCAAATCAATTGTATTGAGATCTACACCAGCTGACAGATGGTCTGTATGCTTCATAAGAGGAGGAGGGATTTGGCCATAGAGAGCAGATGCTAGCCAGCCCCTGATGATAAAGGTAAGCAGTGAGTCAGTGAGCTGGGTGGTGACCAGTCACAGCCAGAAAGGTTCCAGCTCAGAGTCCTTTGAGAGCTTGTATAAAGAGCTGTAGCCACCCATAACCTCTTGGCTGCACAAAATTCAGAATGTCATGCCATCTCTTGTCTTCCTCCATTGTGACATGATCTTCAATCAGTTTTGAAAGAAGTAAAATCTTAGTAGGTATTTTAATATTTTCAGGGATCTGTTTACAATAATTGTGTCTCCTAGTTGACAATTGCCCTTGGGATCTTGGATTTCCATAGTAAAGTATGTGATGTAAAACTGTCTTGAATTTGTGAACATTATATTCCAAATGTACGAAGCTGAATTTCACTTCCTAGGAACCACCTTAGCTTGCACTGTTATTTCTTAATGAAAACTAAACTCTGAGTTGATCTAACCCCTGGGCTTTGGCATGGACAAGTTTGGTGAGGAAAAAAGAAGTTATTGCTTTTACCCAATAGGTATTGCAAGCAAAAGCCGTGCAGATTCAGCTTACCTTTCTAAAAATGGCTCTTTTTTTGGTATAAGTTGTTTACTCAGTCCAGTCAGTTTCTGATTTTGGTCACTCAGATTTTAACAGGAGTCAGTGTGGGGGTGAATGAGGAAAGGAAGGGAAAGAAGGATGGAGAAAAAGGGAAACTGAAGTTCTGTTGGCATTTTAAGGCAAGGGCTTGGATCTTACAGGTCTAGGAGGATGTGCCTGCTGGGCTTTTGCACATTTCAGGCAGTAATGACCAGAACTTTTGCAGGAAAAGCTAAACTCACAAGCAGCCAGAACCAGGAACATCCACTGGAAATCTACAAATTGGGTTTGGGTGAACCTGGTAAGTGAGGTTTCCTCCTTAGGCCTATCTGACAAAATTTGGGAAGGTGTGTTTGGTACAGAGTGCTATTTGCTTTTGGCTTCCAGCTGCTTTCAGAAAAACATTCCTTATTCCATGAAAAACATCACTTGCCTTTTAATGGTATTTTAGGTATTTGCTTTATATGCAGTTTTATAACTGACTTCAAACACAAGTTGTTCTTATGAGTGATGTTTGGCTTAAGTAGCTGATGGTTTCTGTCCTAAGTCTCTCTTTGTGCTCATGCAGGTATTTGCAAATTGCTCCTGTAATTTGTAAGGGAGGATGCTTAGAGTGGCCAAAAGAAATGTGGTCCATTGCTGTGTCACAGGATCACAGACTAGTCTGGGTTGGAAGGGACCTCAAATATGTCTGCCATGGGCAGGGACACCTTCCACTAGACCAGGTTGCTCAAAGCCCCATCCAGCCTGGCCTTGGGTACTTCCAGGGATGTTTCTACCCTCTCTGAAATAAGACATTATTACCTGTTTTATCAAAAGGCTTGTAATCATTTCAGAAACTTACAGCATGAGTGTCCATGCTGATGGTACTCAGGTATTCATTTATAGCCCTGTTTACTTGTATCCACAGAGCACCATGAGGACTAGTGAGTTCCTGTGTGTATTTCCTTACCATTTTGTATGTGATCCTCCTCTTAGACTGCAGGATTTGGAGGCAGTTCCAGAGGTCACTGCATGTCTGGTCCTCGTTACATGAGTTGTTCTTATGTTTAAGTGGCTGTCTGATAGGCTCCTTCAGCTCACTAAACAGTAGAAAGCTAGCCTGGCAAAAAGTCTGTGCTACATCTGCTCGTGTTGCAGTCAAGCATGCCAGACATTCCCTAAGGCAGGGCTTGGGTCCTGGCTGCAAGGAGACAGCAAAGGAGAGAGCTTAAGGGTCTGGGGTTTATTTCAGGGGCTGTGAGGTGAAACCCTAGTGCCTGTATATGTCCTGAAATAATACCCTATACTAAGGCAACTCAAATTAGCAAAATTAGAGTTCTGTCCTATGTTCTATATACCCTCTGTCTAGGTGGGTTAGATTTATCATACTCTGAAATAAGTGCAGGTCCCTTCATTTCATCTGGGAGTGTCCTGAGCCTGTACGTTATCTGCTCCATGACTCAGCTGAAGAGCTAACGCTGCTCAGACACTTGGATGCTTACAATCCAACCTCAAATCAAGATACTTGACTGTTTTAGAAAAAAAGATGGCACACAAGGAGCCTTTTCATCAGTCAGTTCACTGATCCAAGTGAAAGATAGTCCTGGAAAAAACACTTGAGGAAGAGGATAAGGAGATCTGATTTGCCTTGTTACTGCATAATCATCAGCCTGGTGCAAGGGAAGGAGAGGAAGGAAGTTCTGTCTCGTATAGGGAGGGAGGAGAGGAGTGTCACTTTTGGCAGAAGCTCACAATTGTTAATTAAATGAGTAATCACCTCCTGAGTTGTTCCTGAATTTTCTGTCCTGTATCCATTACTGGTTTTAACTGTGTGAAGTCACCTCTCCTGTCAGGAGGGACATGCAATTCAGCCTGACACACAGAAGGATGTTTTCTTCTTGGAAGCAAATTCACAGCCTGGAAATGATGGAAGGGACAGCTGTGCGGGCAGTTGCAATGGGTCTGAAGTAATGGCACTGTTACTTGAGAAGAGGTTGTTCTTCAGTGACACAGACTGGGCCAAAATGAAAGAGCTTGTTCTGGGAAGCTCCAGGAGCAGTGCTACATACATAAGGAATATTTCATTAATGAGGAAGGGGTAAAAAAAGCATATAATAAAAATCATATTTTAGCAATTTGTTTTTCACACAATGTGTTCTTAAAATTTGTATTAGTCCTGTGAATGCCCCTTTTGCAAGCAATCTGCAGCTAGAGCAGATAAATATAGTGAAACTGTATCCTGAGACTTGTGTTTGTCTTCTATGTACTTTGATATTCTTATTAACCATCAGTATTTAATATTAAACAATATTTATTTGCTGTAATAAAGCTTACAGACTCTTCCATGTCCTCCATAGTGGGTAACTTGGAAATGGAGCTGTTGAAGTAGTTGATCAGCATTTGCCTGGAAGTATACTACTTTCTGATGGTCAAATCCATTTTTCCATGTTTGAGTGAAGAAAAGCATGGGGCTGCTCTGTGAAGACTCTAAAATTATTTAAATGTATACACATACACAGCACAGTGAAAGACTCTTGTTTACCTGAATGACCAGAAGCATTTGTTTTCTGAGCTGCTGAGGAGCATAATTATTTGTTCTTCCTGAACTTTGCACATGTCTGTGATGATTTTAAGCTTTGGTTTATCCAGACTGCACATATATTTGTGTGTGTATATATATATCACCTTCACTAGTGAATACATTAGTTACCACGTCAGGTTTAAGTTGTTCAATTTTTTTATTTGAGTGAGCACGAAGTTTAAATGCAAGTTACTCTACACATTTTTTTCTTATGCATTTGATTTCAATATTTTTCTTCTGTTCCAGTAGCACCCCACACAAATTAACTAAAAACTATCAGAATTGCCTTAGAAAATATGAAAACTGGGGTCTGACTAATTCTTTGTTTAGCTATACAATAACTTAAATACTGGTTCCTCACAGACCACAGGAAGGCTCAGTTTGGTGTAATGGTTATATTATGGAATGGTTTGGGTGGAAAGAGCCCTTAAAGGTCCACATTCCACTAGACCAGGTTGTTCCAAGCCCTGTCTAAGCTGGCCTTGAATCACTGCAATTTAATATTTAGTAACTGGTGAAAAATGCAAATTTTTTCAATAAGATAAATAAAATGCAAAATCAGCATTAAATTTTGGTAAATTGAAATATGGTATTTAATTACAAGAATCATTGTTCAAATCTCATTTAAACAGGTTTCCAGTTCACCTTGAACACTTTACTTTGCTCAATGCAATATTATTCACATTTGATTTTATTTTTTTTCATGTAAATTGTGAAAACGCAGTCATGGCTGAAATGCAGCAGAAGCAAGCTTGAAAATAAAACTGCAGAGGAAACGGAAGGATCTGGTGGAAAGAGCATGTTCCTGCTGAAGACAGCATTTTCCCCACTTGCCTGGTGTGGCAGGGGCGGGTGTGTGCTGGGGGGCAGCTACGCGCAGTGAGTGCTGGAAGCTGGGACACAGCGCAGGGAAGAGCTGGCAGGAGGAGAAGGTGCTGTGGCTGCCTTACTGGTCACACTGCTGATGAAGAGCTACGCTGTTTTGGTTTGGACAAACATCTAGCCAAAACCCTCCGTGCCTGGGTGGGACTTCCTGAACTACTAGTGGGGCTAGTGGAAGTAGCTGAGGAGTAGTAATAGGTGTGAAAGCATCCTGGAACAGGTGCATTTGAACGTGTCCTTCACCATGAAACTGGCAAGAAGGGCTCTGTGGTTCAGTCTGACACTGGGTCACACAGCTGTTGCTTTAGTGTGATGCCACTGGGCATTAAAGGACATGCAACATCATATGAGTAACGTGACTGGTAGTAACAGTCACTGCTTATTTAATTTGCCTTGGGAAGAAGAGAATTGCTGCCAAGCCGTTTGAAAGAGATATGGTGATCAGAAGAGACTCTTTCAAAGCCAATAATTTGCACAATTTTTATTGGAGAAATTTCTCATTCCAGTTTATATCCTGGGTGTCCCCACTCTAAAACTTCCTGGACTGTCCTGCATAGGGGAGCTCAGCATAGAACATAGTGTTTTCATGGGCACTGGTCCAAGTAATGTAAAACACTTTCAAGACTTTTAGAGCATTCCTGCTCAATCAACCCTATTTTCAATGCCTGTTACTTCAGGCTGTCACCAGGAACTGTGTCATGCTTGCTGAGCTCAGTTACACCCATACCAGGATGACACTGCTTTTAATTAAAATTGGATTAATCCAGAATTAATGGAAAGAGTTTGAAAGAGATATCATGATCAAGAGAGATGGCACAGACCTTTTTCCTACAAAACCATTGTTAAATGTAGGTCTTGTTTAAACACCTTAGAAATTATATGCACCAGCTGACATTTCTGTCCTAGGTGTAGCTCAGATTTCAGGAATATAAAATTATGGTGGGTTAGAGTTTGCTCAAGTGCATTGATGCCTTAAAGAGCTATGACTAAAACAAGACACTCCTGAGGCAATATTAGTATAGGAGGTAATAGAAAGGCTGGTCTTTATTCTGGGCCTCCGTGGGCAGATATGGGAAAATGCAGTTTTGCAAGTTTAGCAAATCAGCATATTTGACAAAAATCCTCAATTAGAAGCACAAGTGATGAGGTAATTCCTCCCTGGTTCTACTCTTCTGAATTCCCCCCTGCCCCCCCCCCCTTAGATAAGAGCTAAACTTTGTTTATGAAAATGTGTCTCAAAGAGCTGGTTTCAACCTTGGCTCCCAGAGAGCCTGACCTTGGGCCTCTAGGGCTTGGAGCCTCTGGAATGTGTTTTTTTTGTCTTTCTGCCTATCACAGTAGGGAAAAATACTGGAGTTAACTAGGAACTATGTAACTATGCCACAATAGTCTACAGAGCTATGAATATATATGAAGGAAATATAAAAGCAAAAATCATTTTGGCACCAGCGGAAGCTGGGACTGCACTGGTGAAGCAGAGCACAGTTTCTTTCTGTAGGCATACAGTTTGCCTTGGAGGTGGAGCACCATGTGACACGTTCTCAAATATACATGAGCTGGAATTCAAAGTGAGTTACCTTGGAAAATACTTTGACACTGAATTTGGGCCCTTTGCCTGTTTCTTTGGAAGTTTACCATGTCAGCCAGCATTTTGGTATAGAAAACAGAATAGCCTATGCAGGTTTTGGGAAGCACACTGTTGTCTAGAGGCTGGTGCAGGGCAGAGGAGCAACAGAACAGGAATGCCCAAGGGTCTCAAGGCCCATCAATGAAAGTTAGCTGAGATCTGTATGCCAAGGCTGTGGTCTGTCCGGCCAGCTTGAGGAGCCCTGCCAGGCAGCTGGGTTTCCCATCTGTGGGAGAGTGGCACAGAATGTAGGAATCCCCTGATAAAGAAAGGGAGAAGATGCAGTGGAGAGCTACACAGCACATGTCTGAAGAAATAAATGCGTGAGCAGCAAACCTGCAGCCCATGGGTAGTGTTCTTTGTTTCTGGCATGGGTTGCAAATTGTGAGTTTGTTCCACTTCCTTTGTATACACGGGAACAGCACTTCTGCTCTCCATCTTACAAGATGTAGCTGGCTTGATTCTCAGGAGCGTTACCCTCGCTGTCATGGCTGTGAGTCCCTAGAGAGGAGCTTCTTCAGCTTGCCTCTGTTGTCTGCCAAATGAGGGAGCATATCTAGAGGTACATGTAATGCCATGTTTTGTAGCATAGCTTGACAACTGATGAGTGTAATTTTGCCTCAGTGTGGTTAATGTACAAAGCGAGAGTGTAAGTGGCTATGGAGGTAACAAATTATAAGCTGTAGTGAAAATTGAGATGAAAAAAACAAGAATTTGTTTCTGAATGCAAGGTTTTGTTGCCCTGAGTTCTAAATAGTGCGGAAAGATTGTACCTCCATAAGAAAACAGATTTGATTTCAAGATGCAGCTCTTGAAGCTTCTAAGCCTCCAGGAAGCAGTTGTGTCAGGACTTCAATAACCAGAAACTGAAGCCTCAGAATTCTACAGATATTGCAGTTCACACTCAGTGGGTTAGGCCTGCAGTGCTCATGTTCGTGACTTACTGAACTTTACTCCTATTTCTTGTTTTTTGTATATTGAAATGATGTAAATTGAGAGCAGCCTTGTTTTAGAGTAAACATGCAAGCACGTATTTAAGGTCTTATTTATAAGGTTTCTTTCTGGGGCTCGCCTGCCTTGTTTTTTTGTAGCATTCTGTCTTCTACTCTGATTCTAGTCTCTATGTTTAATGATTCACAACATCTTTCCTGGATTCTTATCCTATTGGTTTTCAAGGAGCATAGAAACTACTTCAGCCTTTAGGAAAGGGATAGATAGTTTCACTTGGGGGATTTGAGTGTATTTATAGTAATATAAAAATAGAGGCAAGAGGAATACTTGCAAAGCAGGTGGTACTGGGCCATTTATGGGTTGTTTCAGGCAAACCTTTTGCTTTGCCTGTGGCCTGTCTTCTACAAAAATCTTTTCAGTGTTATGAATATTTATGCTGCTTTGTTGTGATATTTTAAACTTGCTTTCAGCTTATGAAATGACATGTTTGTCTCTTTAAATAGCAGGAGGAATGGAGGGAGAAAAATGTTTCCTAGGCAGACAAGTCTGCAGAGCTTTTACAAGGAGTCTTTAGCATGGTTGGAACAAAGGATCGCCCAGCTCACTAACACCCCACCCTTTCCTTTGCTTCTGCACTTGGAGATGTGCTCTACAAAGGTCTCTCTATTACAAAGCTTCCTCTTTTGAGAATTTTCGGTGGCCTTTTCTGCTCACATGTGCCTGTTTGCCATGTTTCAAACCAAAACACGTGTTGCTGTTAGGATAGCAGGGTGCTCAGGTGAAGTTGTGGCAAATAGTCATGTAGAGCTAGTAGATTTTATGCTGTAATGACAAATTACCCAGATTTAATCTAGGTCAATCACATTGAGCTTGCTAAAACCTTGGGGAAAGTACGTGCATCTGCCAGTGGAATATCCTCTGACCAGATTAAAATGAAGCCATTTTCTGGAGAGCTCATTAGTGAATGGATTGGGAAGAACTGGTTCAGCACTCTAAAAAGCTGCTTGCAAGCGGTGATGGGGACCCTCTGTGCCCTTAAAAAGCCTTAAAAAAACTTTACAAGCTAGTTGAATAGATATAGAGTCAAAGTGTTTAGAAAAAAATCCACTGTCTGAGGCTGTGCAGGTTTAATCTTTCTGTGTGATTTTGCTTTCAGTTGAGCAGCTCTCAATGACTTTCTAGCACACCTCAATATTTAGCTCTCACTGAAGGGATCCTTCATAGGTCTTACTTCTGGGTGAGAATTGCTATGAGCTGTGTAGCTTCCCAGGCTGACTGTGCTGCAGACTCACTGCAAAACAAGTCTTTTACTCTTCTCTGAACTTCCCTGCAGAGGTTTTCACAGCTGTTTGAACCCATCTGGTGTTAAGGAAGGTTGTCTCTTCTGTTTCAAGGAAGTTTCACATAATTCTCCACACCCAATTCAGCAGCCCCTTTTTGTTGCTACCCAGCTTGCTTGAAGAAAGGAGGAGCACATAGTGCACATTATGGCTGACAGCAGCTTGCCCTAGAGACCCCCTTCCCTTGAGACAGCATTTGGAGCAATAGTGGACCAGGAAGATAAACATTAGATTAATTTCAGAATTGTTTCAGTATTGTTTATTGTGTGCACAGTAGTTGCATCAAGACCAAGTATTAAATCAAAGTTGATGACATAAATGCATTTGATAATCCTGCTTTGAACCCCTACTAGGCTTTTATTCTTCTCATATAATACATGATTAACAATGTAGTGCATGAGTACAAAATGTGGCTGCCCTTCTCTAGACTTTGCACACTTCATAGACATGCTTGCATTGACAGCAAACCTGGGCAAGTTTGTGTAGGATGCATCTCAGGCCTCTCCGGGACTTTGTATAGCTCAGGGGAAACTAGAAGAAATATCTGCAAGGCTATAGCAAAGGTTTCTTCGAGCAATCTAATGCAGAGCAATCGGTGCTCTGAGGTGTTCTTTGGTCAGCCACAGATCAGTACAGAGGGGTTATATTGGTGCTCTCCTTCTCTGTAGACCCTGGTTTAGGCAAAAATAAAAGGTGTTGAACCCAGAACTCAAAAAAACTCCCACATGTATAAAAACCCACAGAGAAAGGTAGCTGGTGTGTGCACAGTTTTTTAATTTCTTTGGGTAGAGTGGACAACTTCTTTGTCTCTTAGGTGACCCCAAGAATAAGCATGACCTTGCATGCCACCAATGGATGTCTTTTCAAATGAGCATAAGAGAAGGGATATGCTCTCCAACTAATAAGGTGAATGTGATCATTCTAGTACTCTGTCATCTGGCTGCACCTTATCTGCAGATAAGCTTTGTGATGCTTGTTTGAAATTCCTTTTGTGTCTGTAACCTTGTGTAACTGTTTTGGAGAGAACCTGGTAGATGTTGAGCTCTTGATCAGTCCCAGTATATATGGAAGTTGTAATTTCTTGGTAGAAATTTTTTTTTTTATTTCATAGTATCTTAGCAGTATGACAGTAATGTACTTTCCTCTGGGGCTTACAGTGCACAATATAATGGCTCTTACTCCTCTGCTCAATAAGAATTCATTGTGAAGTAAGGAGGTTGTTGCTTTTAGATTACAGTAATTTCATGAATATAAGCCGCACCCTTTTCATTGAAGAATCCAGCCTACCCCAGTGGTGCGGCTTATATTCAGGTGCGGCTTATCTATGGACAAATCCCAGCAAAATGCCAACCCGGAAGTGAGAGCTGGCCAAGCAGAGTGGCAGGTGGGTGGGCCAGCCCCTGTGCCACCGGAAGCCGCTGGGAGAGTGGGGCCACCGGGAACGGGGCCTGCAAATGTGCGGGCTGGCCCCTGCCTCTGGGAAGCCAGGCTGTGTGGGGCCGGGCCGGAGCACCCCACCCCCTCTGCCGTGCGGAGTTAAAAAAAAAAAAAAGTGCGTTGCTTATTTTCGGGTGTGGCTTATATATGGACAAATCCCGTGGTCTTCCCAGCTACCCGGAGGTGCGGCTTATATTCAGGTGCGGTTTATAATCGTGAAATTACTGTAACTGATTTCTTGAACTCTCACAGCTGGTATGTTGTACAGTAAACAATAGTCTGAAAAGGAAAAATAGTTTCCCAAAGCAAAGAAGGAAAAAGAGATGGATGTTCCTATGGCTGATTTTCAGAGGGAGAGGCATTTTGGTTTGTTTTGTTTTGTGACAGACTGGCTTCAGCCACACCACTGTTAGTCCTGGCACAAAGTGTGCAGCTTTGCACAGCAGTTGGGGTGAATCCCTCCTCCCCAGCACATGTTTGTGTTGAATTAAGGTGGATTGGAACACAATTGTTCTTCTTCCACTCTTTCTCTTCTGTAGTTGGTCGCCTGTAATATCTTAGACAAATAATTTGATTTGTGATGGTATTCAAATGTATTTTCCTAGCATGCTCAGCTGATGCCCGGAAAGTCCACCACATGCTTACTTCTCTTCCATCAAATGAGGTTGATGACTTTATTTCATCTGCAGTAATAGGTACAGTTTTCCTGAACAACCAGGTAGTCTGCACCATCAGGTGTGATCATCTCTTGCCAGAGCCCTTTTAATGTTGCTGCATGTGCTTGCACTAGAAATTCTTCTGTCTAGAAACACAGCCAGAGTGTCTAGAGTAAAAATTAAATGCCTTGTAAACTCGGCCATATTGTTCCTCTATCTTCATTGCTGTATTTATACTGGAAGATTTCTCCTCTGGCTCTGGCAGCAGCAATTTCCCATAGGCATATGGCAGCTTCGTGTACTGTTGATTACATTTTTTTCTTACCTTTGCTGACTCTGCACCATCTGTTGGAATGATGGTTTGGGCTGCCAAGCTAACAGTGTTGTCTGTACATGTTTCACTGGACCAGCACTACCTAGGGCCATTTTTATTTCTCACCTTGTACAGCAAGGGCTGTCCTGAGTTCTGGACTCTCTGTGTTTTGTCTGCAAGGAGCATGGATGTCCACACCTGCATCTCCTGTGTGGATGCGGTTTTGGCTGTATGTCTGTCCTGGTTTAGGGGACAGGTGTTGCCAGAGAAAGGCAGGAGCTTTTCCTAAAATGGAGATTGAAAATCCCCTCCCTCCCAGTTTACTATAATTTGGAAATTAAGGAGCTCTCAGGCAGAAAAAGTATGGGTTTAGGAATAACAGTTCTTTACTGATATATCTACAAGACAAACAAGAACATCAGCTATGAAAAAAACCCCCAGTATTAAGGCAGAACAAAACAGTCCCTTTCCCAGTCACAGACACTCTTCTTCACGCGGTCCCGGTGAGAGCAGGGCAGGTCCCTCACAGCAGCAGCACGGCAGGAGCAGGGAGGCGAGGCAGGGCCGTGTCCCAGATGGGAGAGAGAAGGTTTGCTCACCGTTCCTGGGTCCCGGTGCTCAGCACTGTTCTCAAAGCAGGAGGTGGTAGCAGTGCAGGGGCATGCAGGCAAATCTGAACTGCAGAGAAGAAAAAGCACCGCTCTCCTCCACATTCAAGCCAGCGAGTGTCCCCCCCAGGGAGGACAAAAGCAACCAAACCCCCAACCACCCTGACTCCTCAAACCCCTCCACCAGCAATCAAGCCCAGCCCCCCTCCACATCCTTTGTCTTGAGCAATTAATGACTCCAGTGCCACCCTGCTAGGCCTTTAACATGATAATGGGAAAAATTCTCAACTTTTTTTACCAAGGGAAAGAGTAGATCCACCCCCCCACCGAACGCCCAACGTCTCAGGGAAACAGCACAGCCTTGCCTTTGGTGGCAGGATGCTGGAATTTGGGTATGTTGAGCATGGCAGGAGAAGTCAGTATTACTGCATACTAAACAGTTTTTCACTCTGTTGATCAAGTAATTTCTCGTTAATTTCCAGAGATGCCATGGCTGAAATACCGGCAATGCATGGAACTAGTTGCAGTTTCTCACTTGAAAGGGGCAGCTTTCAGTGGGAGGGCAAGTAGTAACCAGACTGACGCAGTGAGGGCAGCACTAGATTTGCCTTCTACACTTACAGATGCTGTGTGTTGCATCAAGAACCAGCTTCTTGCCGGCTTAGTTTGAACACAGACAAGTCTAACAAAAAATCTCTAAGCATTCTTTGATTACCATATCTTGTAATGCTGTTTGTAACAATATGCCTTTGTTTCAGAATCCATATTTGCTGCTTTGAAGATTGATTGGCTCTACTTACAGCACAATGGATGAACTGCAGGATGTTCAGCTGACAGAGATCAAACCACTCCTGAATGACAAGGTAATGCTGGCTGCTGCTTTGTCCTCACAGGTGTACTTGGGATGACTTTGTGTCTGGCAAGGAGCCCTAGTTGTCAGAATCTGTCTACAGATTGAAGTACCTTGAATACTGAAACCCAGTAGATTCTTCCCTCCTGTAGAAATCTACCACCACCCACTCTTCTAAATTCTTAGGGACAGACAGACCATCACAATTCAGGTAATTTTGGAGTCCTGGCAAAACAGTATGTTGTGCCAGTACTGAGGATTTGCAGAAGCTGGGCAGAATTGGAAAGATGATCCCATTCCTGATTTGGTTTAGCTGTAGAACCTCTAATAAGTTTCTCCTTGTTAGAGAAGTGCCGGATAGTATCCTGGTTTTTTTTTTGTTTGGTTTTGGGTTGTTGTTGTTGTTTAGTTTTGTTGTTTGGTTTGGGTTTTTTACTTTTCTTTTTTTAAAAATATTCTGTCTTAAATGATCCTTTATTGTTTTGACCCCTAAAACAGCCCTGTCTCCCTGGATTTAGTAATGGAGAGTCATTTCCTTTCAATGTCTGCAGAGCCCAGTTATGCAGATTTATGCAATACTGAGACTTTGGAAAATCATTGCATTGCAGTAGCTGTTTAAGTTTTTCACTCTGTCTTCCGTGGGCTGGGCAAGAGCCATCTGGGCTCACTGGAAGAAGAGCCTCACTGGATTCTGCCACAATCTCTTGTTGAGAGTGCCTGAGTTCATTACAGGCATCCCAACATGATCTAGCATCTTGCATCTGCAACCTGTGATGATGAGCTATGTGGTTTGATCACTTTCCATAGCTCACAGCCAAGTCTAATGGTGTGGGAAGGAGTTGCTAAGGCTTTGCTGTTTGATGGCTGATGATCAGGAACTGGCTTGTGCTGCCAAGGGGCTGTCTGTGGTGCAGTGTCCACTCACTGTATGCTTGCAGTTCCCCAAAAAATGGGCGGAATCTCTGGAATTCTACTATTTCTTAGTCTGTGTTGATTAGTTTCTGCTTATTTCTTTAGTGTTCTGACACATCTGTTTAGTATCTGTGAAATCTGAAAACTCAGCTGAAATCTGTAGTCCAGCTACCTTTCTGACAGGCTTGTGCTGAGTACTGGGCTTCTACCATTAAAAAAAAAAAAGTTTCCTGGAAGAATAAGTCTTGAAAGTACAAAATCAGTATAGACCAGCAAATAAAAATGCAGAATACAGGCTTTGAGGGCAATTTGTAATTTCAAAATAAGAGATAAACTGAAGACAGGCTTCTTAAATGCAGTGGCCTAGATCTTGCTGGTGATTCTCCTGGGATTTTCTGTGTTTGAATTCAGCTGGGTAGATTGCCCTTGCTTCAGTCAGCTGACCTAAGTAGGAGGCATTGAAGCATGCCAAATCTAAATGTTTTTCACTTTATAAGTTTCCAGTCTTTCTGCCAAGTATTGCCTGATCAGCCCCATCCAGTCCTTGATGTGGTGTCAGTTGTGGTTCAGATGTGCAGTGCTCACCCAAACAGAACAGCAAGTGGTGTTAACCAGGGTGCAGAAGGGCTCACAGAGAGTGATTACTTCTTTGCTTGACTCAGTTGAAGTTACAGGAAATAGATACTATCTCAGTAGGGAGAAATATGAAGGGTAGCTCCAGAACCATCCTCAGTACTGCATGGGAAGAGAAGTTTACTGTGACTCTCCTTTTCACACTTTATTTTAACAAAACGAGAGCCTCAGGGAGCAGCCACCTCCAAGGTCTGGCCCTTATTAAGGCTTTCACGCTTGAGATAATACATGTGTACTTTTTAGACATAGTTTATGGAGTATGAGGACGTGATGCAATAACCTGCTGTTCTGTGTAATGTATTAGAGTCCAAAATTTATTGAGCTGGCAGTTCACGAAGGTTTTTACTGACCAACCTGCTTTAGATAGAGGAGTTTGAGCCAGCGTGGATTAATGGCCAGAAATAGCACAGTAACACTCTTAAGGTGCTAATGAGTGAGTGCTCATGAACTCCTTAGATACAAAGGCTACTGTACACAGAGAAGGAGCTCTGGTGTCTCAAACTCTGAAACCAGTGCAATTACCAGTGGAAGTGGAAATGGGCTGCATCTCCTTCACTTTTCTGAACTGTAGGTAATGCCACTGTGGACCACTCAGTCCAGTCTTTGTTCTGCCTCAAATCAGCAAAAAGTTACAACCTTAACTTTTAAAGACTATAAACACTATTTTGTTTGTGTGTAACTTAAGACTAGTGTCAGCTGCAGGGAAGTAAAATACATTGTGTTTTTTCGCCTCATTTAGACTCACTAAAATGTGGTGACTTTTTAGTAGGGAAGCAAAGGAACTTCAAATGTTGCCATTTAGTTGAAAGAGAGAGAAAAAAAGAGTGTTGCCTGTTCAGAAAAACTATTCCAGTTTATTCTGGCACCTTTTATTCCTGTTAATTCAGCCTCAGTGAAAAGTTACTGAAATGCAGAGCTGGATTCAGGAAATGAAATGGGCCGGTAGGCTGGGTTGAGTCAGCCCAGACAGCTCTGTGCTTTGAGGTGCAGCCATGACACGTACAGAGGCCTGAAAAACTTGCCTTAAAGTTTATCGAGTTAAGACAACGAATAAATGGTTTAAAGTCAGATTTTCATTGTGTTAAAATCAAGCATGTGGGAGTCACAGCATATCAGTATGTCACCTTCTTTTGTCTCATAGTACGCTTTGACAACAGGCAGCTCAATTCAGAGCCTCGTTCCTTGCTTTGTGTCATTTCCTCCCCACTCACTTGGGGAATCTCAGACTTTTCTAAGTAAAAATTCAGATCCCCTTCTTTTTTACTTAGCATGCACCATCCAAATCAATAGCTGTGTACAGAAGTTTCTTGTTTCTCCATAAAGAAATGGATGACTGAACTGACCTGCTTCATGAGCTGGTGGTGGTGTCAGAAATCTCAATTAATTTCAGGATCTCAAACTGAAATAAGAGGAAACTGCTTTGTATTTTCTTTCCTTCAACCCTGAGGATTTAGTGAGTTTTGCTATGTCCTGCACAAAACATTGGCACAGTTCAGTGCTTAACACACAGGAGGAAAGAGACGAAAGGATTATCAAAACAGATTTGCAGATATCTCAAGTGTCTCAAAGTGTGGAACATAGGTAGCAACCCTTGTTCTTACTAACCAGGCAAGGCTCTCTGGGGAGGAAAACACAGACAGTTGTTTACCCATGGGGATGAATGAGGGTGCTCAGCCAGAATAAATGTTTGGAGTTTCTGTTATCCATATATGATCCTAGTTTTCTCCTAGTAATTTTAGTATTAAGGTGCTGTGTTCATTTGGCACAGCCTGGTATTTTAGTAGCAGGGGAGGGCCAGGGGAATACAGTAATTTCGCGATTATAAGCCGCACCCGAATGTAAGCCACACCCTTCTTCTTCTTTTTCTTAAACTCTGCACGGCAGAGGGGGCGGGGCGCTCCGGCCCGGCCCCACACAGCCTGGCTTCCCAACGGCAGAGGCCGGCCCACCCTTGCGCACCCCCCGTTCCCGGTGGTGCCACGATCCCAACGGCTCCTGGTGGCACAGGGGCTGGCCTGCCCACTTGCAGCCCCTGTTCCCGGCGGTCCCATGGTCCCGGTGCCTCCCGGTGGCACAGGGGCCGGGCCGCACACTTGCAGTCCCCGTTCCAGGCAGTCCCACGCTCCCGGCGGCTCCCACTTGCCACTCTGCTTGGCTGGCTCTCACTTCCGGGTTGGCATTTC
>VRYO01000532.1:829420-876729 GCA_009812075.1 Sialia sialis
GGAGTACCTGTGAGCAGCAATTTCTTCTTGTAATCAGAGAAGAGAAGGAAGTGAGGACGTGTGACAGAAACAACACGAAGACACCAAGGTCAGTGGAGAAAGAGGGAGAGGAGGTGCTCCAAGCATCAAAGCCAAGATTCCTCTGCGGGCCTTGTTGAGGACCATGGTGAAGCAGCTGCAACCCTGCAGCCCTTGAGGTCATGGGGGATGCTGAGATGCACTCGCAGCCCATGGGAGAAGTGCTCACGCCAGAGTGGGTGGATGCCAAAGAAAGCTGTGATCCAGTGAGAGACCCAAATGGAGAGCGAGCCCCTGCTTCCAGAGATGGAGAGAGGGCCCTTGCTTCCAAACTGGAGCAGCCTGTCCTTAAAAGACTGCACCCTGTGGATGAGTGACATACCACAGCAGTACTGGCAGGACTGTGTGCCCATGTGGGAGTTTTGGCAGGACTGCTGCTCATGAGAGTGGACCCATGCTGGAGATGCTCATGGAGAACTGTCTCCCATGGGAGGGACCCCATGGCATAGCAGAGAAGACTCCTCTTCCTGAGCAAACAGAAGATCTCAAGTGATGAACCGACCAAAACCCCTACACCCTGTCTCCTTATGCTTGTTGAAGGGAAGGAGGAAGGAGCTGGGGGGAAAACAAGGTGTTTTAAAGGCTTATTTTGTTTCTCATTATCCTCCTCTGACTATTAATAATAAATTCACTTTGCACCTTGAAATTTAAACCTGTTTTGTCCTTAGAGTGTTTTCTCCCAGTCCTCATCTCAACTCTTTTTTAACTTTTTCCCTCTCCTGCCTAGCTGAGAGCAAGAGAGGGTGACTGAACACTTTTTGTGTATGCCTGGCATGTGGCCAGTATCAAACCACAACAGCTGCTGTGCCTAAAACACATAAGCTGGAATGCCATCTCAAGTGGTTTGTTCAGCCTTTAGCTGACAGCTCTCAGTGATGTAACCTACTGTGTGGTTAGAGACAGTGTTTCACAGAGCACTTGGGCACATGGACATGTTCCTGCACACCTTCCAAGCTGCAGGGTGCCAACTGGGTGCTGTACTGACTGTGTTTGCCTGCGTGCATGGGGTCACCCTCTGGCAAGATTCAGTGGTGAGCTACTGCACAGGGTTCCCATGCACTTGGGTTTCAGAGCTTGCAGGTCCCTGTACCTGTTGTGAAATGATCCCATTCCTGCAGCAGTGGCTGCACAGGAGCTGACTGCATGGCTTGTTTTCTTGCACTCAGTAGATGAAATCCCAAGAGTATTCCTTTAGGAGTTTTGCATCCAAATTGTTAATGGACTCCAGGAGTAGAAAAAACCCAGAGCCGTATGCAGCCCAGCTGTGGCCAGTGCCTTTCCTGTGTGCATCTGTCCCTGCTTGAGCACACTCAGCTGTGCACACAGATAGTCACTTCCTTAGCTGGTACCATCCTTACAGCCCTCTAACCTTTGTTGTGTAGGAAAGGGCAGATCTTGCATGGAGTTTGCTTGTACAGGTGTTGCATTTCACCGCTTACCTGACAGCAGCCAGGCTTGACTGTGCTATAACAGAGGTCTCTATGGGAAACTTTCATGATGTTGTTGGGAGTGTTCTGAGACATTGTGCTGATCTCCTTTTTAATTTTTTTTTCTTTTTTCCTGTTTTTTGTTAACAGAATGCAGCTCGCAACTTCCAGGACTTCGACTGTCAGGTAAGAGCATGTGCAGGAGACAAGAATCAGTTGGTAACTCCTCATAGCTCAGCAGTAATGTTGAGAGAGAGAAAAAAACCCAAAACCCTCTGTATTTTAATTTTAGCTCCTGTTTAGGTTTAATCAATAAGAACTGGAATATATCCAGTGACAGAAATTAGCCTTCAGCTTTACATGCCAAGCAGCAGGAAAGTTCTGAGTTCTGAGGTGCAAGACTGCTCTGCCAAGGCTACACAACATCCACAACAGCTGGATGGCTGATTTCCTGAATAGCAATTTCTTGGAAAAATGCAGTATGCTGAGGAGCTGCAACTTTTCCATGTCCTATCTGGTTCACTGGCTGGGAAAGGAGGAGCTTGCATGTTCTACCTGTTTGAAGCATCCTCCTTGAGAGGAGATGGAAGTGAGAGAGCTGCCCCAGATACAGCACACTGTGTTGCTGGGCCTGTTTTGACACAGCCATGGTTGTTTACCAGGAGTTTAGGATGAGACAGAGTTGAGCCCCATGACTCTGGTTGCTGTAGGAATAATCCTTTTGTAGAAGTGTTTGCTCCACCGGCATCCAAGACTGAGAACGTGCTCTGTGATAGGCAGAGCAGAGCACTGAGATTCTGTGGGGCACTTTGTGGAGCACAGGTGCATTTCTCATACCAGGTTGTCCTGCTGCCTTCTCACTGAGCATGTGGGTATGCAGCTAGTAGCTGTTGTTCTCTCTAGCAGTTGCAGGCTGCTATGTCTGTAGCCCTCTGCTCAGCACAGGGCAGGTCATACAGCACTGCTGTAGCACACCAGGGGCTGGCAACACCATGTGATAAATTTTGTAGAGGTCTGTTGATGTAGGTGATGCCAGAAAACCATTTGCAAGCCTATGCACAGCAGAAACATAGTAAATACAGACCTATGAAGGCAGTCCATATTTTTTCCTTCTCTTAATATCAAATACTGTTAGTGTCCACGCCATGTGGGTGGGTACACATCAGTGTACTCTTTTAGCTCAATTAATTGTGAGTTTTGGTATCTTAAAGCCTACAAGTATAAAAATCACTATAATCACATTATAACTTTAGTGTCTGATTTGGAAATCAGCAATAGTGTTAAGCAATGCTTTTTCTTTTGAAATAAACTTAGACAATGGGTTTAAAACACTTTCCTGTACTGTCATGTCTCCATCTATCTGTGTTTTCTCTGTTACCTTTAGAGGTAAAGTGTGCTCCCATGTCAGATGGATAATGGGTAAAAATAGTTGCAATGTCTTTGAGGAAGTGTAGACAGCAGAGGCTCTTCCTGCTGAGGTCTGTGTGCCAGGATTGGGAAGAATATGAATATATTATGTGTTGGTCTCTGCTGGCAGTCCTCTACTGCTCCACCTGGCTGTGAGTGGCGTGGTGGTGAGAGCCGGAGCCGAGTGGGAAGGTGGGAAAGGCCTCGTCATAGAGCTGTGTGTAGCTGCTGCCTCTTGGCTCTACACTTTCCTTCAACAAGGAAAGCCTCTTTGCACTTTTCTTTAAACAGACCCCCAGATTTGAGGTTGGATTTCCAGTTACAGTGCAATGAAGTTCCAATTGGCTTCCAATAGCAGCAGTATTTGCAGGGTACCTGGTGGATTTTAAGGCAAAAATTAAAGAATTTGTGAGATGCATTTTATTATCTCTAACAGTGTAGTGTTTGCAATATGAGACCGTGGCATCAGTGATGTGAGATCTGTATTACAGACATTTTTATTTTTCTAATAGTTAAAAAAAGCTGTTTTAAATGGAGTAAAAGCTGTTGCTTTGACTGGGACTGACCACATTCTGAACTGTGCTTGTAGGGCTGCAGGCAGTGGGGTGAACAAAGGGAATGGTGAGGGAAAGGTGAGCCTCTGTCAGCACTGTTGATAACTCTGTTGGCAGTGCAGCTCCAATTTGAGCTCCACAGTAAAAGACATTGACATATTGGAACAAGTCCTGTTTTACTTTCCTGTGTTATTCTGTGCCTTTGGCCATGAGGTTATTTGCTTTAAGTTCATCCCAGAATTTCACAGAGTATGCTGAGTTGGAAGGGACAAGGATCCCTTGAGTCCAACTCTCAAGTGAATGGCCTGTATTGAACCCACCCTCTCTGTTGTTGTCAGCACCATGCTCTAAGCAACTTAACTAACCTCAGGGTCCCAGCTCCTTCCAGGAATGACTGATGTCCCTGCCCTAGCTTCTTCTTGGATGCAGCTGGAGTAACAGCCACCTTCAGTGTCAGTTTTGTAGTGCCTTTAGACCTCCCTCTGGCTGAAATCTGGAATTTCAAAATATTCTCTGCAGCTGGGCCATGCTTACAAATGGGAGAAGTGTTTTGTTTAATCCCATCTCAGGAGCATGTTGTTAGCACTGTCACTGACTCTAGGAGTTGGAGCTGGGTAGGGCCAGGCACACGGGTTCCCCACACTGGTTTCTGTATATTTGGCATGTGTTACTTTTCAGTGTAACATGAAACATATGTAACATACATGTAACATATTTAACTTTGTAAGATCTTTCCTTTGGTGAAAAGGGATGATGCCATTGAGAATTTCTATTCATTTCCCCGTATGTTTGGTTTTATTTTTAAGTAACTTGCCCGGATCACATCCGGGCAAAATCAACAGCAGAAGTTTCTGCTTCTTCCTGCTTCTGAAATTTGTTACTCTGGGGTGAATGTGTGTGAGGAAGCTTTTAGCTTTTCTGGTACAGCTGACTTCCAGATAGAGCTGTCTTATTTTTCTTAAACTGATCATATGCAAGCAACCAAAGCTAACCCTGATACATAACAGATTGCCAGGGCATCAGTTAAACATCCCCATGTAATCTGGTAACTGCAGGGAGATGAACTAGAGAGCTAGCATGGGGGCTTAGTGGTCTTTATCAATATGAATTTAGAACTAAAAAGTATTAACCTAAATCTGAGAGCTACATTTTACTTGAAAGCAGTATGAACCCTAATGAAGTCTAGGCTTGGCTTTTCCCGATGTCATGGGCAGATGGTCATATAAATGGTCTGGAATCCTTATGGACAGATGGTGTGGTGACCTGCACTGTTAATAGAGCTGTGCCTGTGCTTTTATTATTATCTGCAAATCCTCTGCAGCTTTAGAAGTAGGTGTTCTGTGACAGTCTACATCTCTCTTCTTTTCCAGATGATTTGTTTTAAATAGAAATGAAGGAATATGCTGATATATTTGTGAAACTATCCAGCTAAATCTGTGTTATGTTTCAGTCTGAAATAAGCTGGTATTTGATATGATGAGTTGATTTGATCATTTGAGCTGACACTTCCCCTCTACTGCCTTTCTCTGACGGGAAGACAGAGAAATGTTTGGCTTTCAGCACACACCATGCAGAAGGGGGCTTGGAGTGTGGAGGTGGTCTGGGATTTGGCTGAGTATTTGCAGAAAGCTCTCAAGGAGGAGGAGGTGGGAATAAGTAAGTCACGCAGGGTTCATCTGAAACAGAAAGGAAAAGGCATGCATAAACCCTTGGAGGAAAGAAATTACCTGGTAGAAAAATGTGTTTTCTGGCATTAGTGGAAAATGTGGAATTATTCAGTTGCTTGTTCCCAGAGTAAAACACAGCACAATGTTTGCAGAGTTAATGTCAGATCTCGACAAGGAATTCTTTGCCACTTACTTTTACTGAAAGTGTCACTTTTCAATATGCCCATGTTTGTACTGATTCTGTTTTGGAGAAGTTCTTTTGCAAGTATGTAAACTTAAAAGTAGTTTGAAGCTTTTTTTCTGCATTTTTAAAAGTTTGCTTATCCTTGCCCAGTCTCTTTGCTTTATTTTTACTTGCTCTGCTGTCAGAGAGGGAATGTGCTGCTGAGAGATTATTGACTTATTCCATTGTGTGCATTTCCTGATGTTGGAGAGGTTGAATTGAAACTGCTCATATTTTGAAACTCTGTTCATTTTTAATTTAAGACAGCTTGTGGGTGCTGCCCATTGAAAACAAGATGTTTTAAGGCATCTTCTGTTTGGGGTGCTGAAATAAGATAGAACATTAGCACTTTTGAGGAAGGGTTTGCTTTCTGTGTGAATAATGGAAGCTGTTCTCACCCCAACTGAAACATTTTGTCTGGGATATTGAGGACTGTTGTCCGTCTGATTTGTACAAAGAGTTTTTTTGTTTAAAGTCCTACAGTGAAATTAATTAGAACACATAAGATGTTTTAATCTAGAAAGCAAGTCTATTCAATACAGCTAGGTTAATTCTGCTCCTAATCTTATTAAAACTAGCATCATCACTAAAGTACTGACTTTAACTTCTGACATCACAGAAAAAAAACACTGTAAAGACAATAATTATTAAAATAGGATTTTATTTTTGCCTCCTTTTTTGCTTTTTTTTTTTTTTGTTTCTTGGGAAGCTTTTCCTATGATTCCTCCCCTCTGGTTTTCTATCTAAAAGCTCACTTTTTTTGTAAAACGTGTTGAGTTCTGAAAAGTTTTAACTAGCTGGACTTGGACTGGAACATGACTCTTATTTCTAAATGTATGTGCACAATCATTCCCTGGGGTTTACTTAAACATTAGTCATGCTTTCTGTATTTTGTGACAGCAATGTGCCAAAGGGCTAATTATGCATTTGTAATACTTGAAGTTCCTGTACTTATTAGTACTTGTGAGTGAGTTTGTAGAGCAAGGCAAATATATGTGCTTTAGGCTGAGCCATTTCCATCCATTATGCAACATCCATTAATGATATTTCACAACAATTAATGAGTAACTGTACTACCAGGTTGAGTTCAATGCAGTTCTAGTTCTCAGGGATGTGGAAAGTTTGGAAACACAGAGCACAGCCCTGCATTCTCTTCTTCAAGAGATTTTTAAGATGTTCATTGTTTTCAGCAGAGTACTGAAATGCAGTTTGGGACATCGTAGTAGGTGGGCTCTCCTTGGCTACAAACATGGCCCTTGGCTTACCTGCCAGGTTCCTGGAGGAGTGAAGGTGATCTGGAGTCTAGCAGCCACACAGACTGTTTCAGGCTCACCTGTGTATTAGCACATTCCAATCTCCCTGTTCGGCCCTCAAGTTTACAAAGGCTGTTTGTCTGCAGGGGGTGGCACCTTTAGTCCTCTGCCCAGGGGTTGGGAGAAAGCCAGAGGTTCTCTGTTCTGTTTGCAGCCCCTGGGGAAGGATGCAGTCTCACACTCCGCTGTCTCAAAACAGCAGTGCAGAGTGCCTCCCTGCCAGCCTTGGGCAGAGCAGAGCTCAGCTGCTATGGTTTAATTCACCCTGAACGGTTACAAATCTGGCAGGTTCAGTTTCCTGCCTTAAGTGGAGAAGAGAAGATTAACTCTCAGAGCAGGAGGAGGAAGCACCATGTATTCCTCAGTCTATGCCTCCCTTGTGACCTGGATGCTTGACTGGAGTGAAAGAAAGTTGTGGTTTTAACTGCTTCTTGTAACACATGAGCAGGGCAGGAGATGGAGAAGTGCATCTTTCTACATCTCAGACATGTTGTGGTGAATTGCTCACTGGTCTCAGCATTGTGTGGTTGTAGGGGTTTGTGATTTCTGCTTCGGGAATAAAAACCCACCCAGCCTGCCAGCCATGCTCGTGTTGTAGCTCACTTGACTGAGTTCCTTTGACTGCAGAGCCAGTGTCTGTTCTCTGGCAGGAACTGTGTTTGGAAGCAACTTGCCAGTTCTTGCTGGCTGACAGCATTAGCAGGGATCACAGAGATGCGCTGCATCCATCTTTCGCCGTCACCTGCCTTGGGAACAGGTGCTTGGGACCATGTCTCCTGTTGCTTTTGAGACTGTGTAAGCACAAAGCATATCTCAGTCTTCTGCAGCTCTCGATTCTCACACAGAATTTCTCTTATTTAAGATTTAATCTAATTACACAGAGGACCAAAAACCATTGGTTCCCTGTATAGATCTGTCTTGGCTTGCAAAGCAGGATGTAACCAAAATTATGTATTCTATCACCATCTGTTAAAACCAGATGTGACAGTGTTCTTTATCTTTTCCACAACCCATCCTTCCTCCAAGGAAATACCTTCTGTTAATGGGCCATTAATCCCACTGCATGACTGATAAAATTACATCATCACATTGGGAGATGCTCTGGCCAGCAGGAGGAGCCAAACATTTCCTACCTGGATAAAATCTGAGATTTGGAACATCAGAGCAGCCTTTTTCCACTGGATTCCAGAGGAAAAACAGACCCTTCTACATCATCACTGGACCTCTGGAAGAAAACTGCACCCTTCTACAGGAGCACTGCTTCAACAGAACCACATCTGTCACTGCAGGAGGATGCAGCCACCATTTAATGGGACTGCTACCAACATCCTGACTAACTGATGGCGTGTCAGGTTGTATTCTGACTCTGTCAGTGTTTTGGTTTTTCTTTTCTTCTGTATGACTGTACTTTAATTTTTCCTAGTAAAGAACTGTTATTCCTATTTCCATAAGTTTACCTGAGAGCTCCCTTATTTCAAAATTATGATAATTTAGAGGGAGGGAGTTTACATTCTCCATTTTCAAGAGAAGCCCCTGCCTTTCTTAACAAACACCTTTCAAACCAAGACAGAAGCAAATCAAAATCAGATTTAAAACAACACCTTGAAGTAAATTATTCATTTCCATACAGAGCAGAAACTTACTAATACAAAACACAATATGATCTCGTTTTGGTTTGAAAGACCTCTCTAAATTATCATCATTTTGAAATTAAGGAGCTCTCAGCTAAACTTACAGAAATAGGAATAACAGTTCCTTAGTAGGAAAATTAAAAGTGCAGTAATATAAAACAACAACACACTGACGGAGTCAGAATACAACCTGACACCCTGTCATTTAGTCAGGGTGTTGGTAGCAGTCCCATTCAATGGTGGCTGCATCCTCCTGCAGTGACAGATGTGGTTCTGTTGAAGCAGTGCTCCTGTAGAAGGGTGCAGTTTTCTTCCAGAGGTCCAGTGATGATGTAGGAAGGTTTGGTTTTCCTCTGGAATCCAGTGGAAAAAGGCTGCTGTGGTGTTCCAAATCTCAGATTTTATCTAGGTGGGAAATGTTTGGCTCCTCCTGCTGGCCAGAGCATCTCCCAATGTGATGATGTAATTTTATCAGTCATGCAGTGGGATTAATGGCCCATTAACAGAAGGTATTTCCTTGGAGGAAGGATGGGTTGTGGAAAAGATAAAAGAACACTGCCACATCTCATTTTAACAGATGGCCCATTAGCAGAGAGTATCTGCCATGGAGATAATGGTCACTGCCCCCCCTGTTTTCAACAGATGGTGATAGAATACATAATTTTGGTTACATCCTATATTGCAGCCTAAGACACTTCCCATGCAGCCATCTCCTTCAACTCTCCTATTTCCAAAATAACTTTGCTCTGAGAAGGAGCTGGGAAGCACTCAGCTGCCAGCTGTCTTAAGGTTGGCAGTATTATAATGGGAAGAGTTACCAGGTGGTGATGTTTTACAGTCTTACAATAATATTTTCTTATCTTACAGTCATATTTTATGGTATTGTTTTAGTAACATGTAGAAATTTGGGGGCAGCTGTGTCAGAGAGCAACAGAGTGTCTGCTTTAATCTCTCCATAGTTAGCAGCTGGGATAGGCTGCCCCAGCAGCATGGTGTAGTTGTTTTTCACCTTTGCCAAGACTGGCAAAGATGACGTAAAGTTGTAGCCACAAAATTAATGAAAAAGGGGAAAGCCTGCCCTGAGTAATCTTCATCTCCCCAGTCTTACAGCAAAATGGCAGAGGCAGGTTTTTTTGCCTTAGGTGAACTAGGAATTGAAGTTGAAAGGTTTTTTGGGGATGTTTCTAGGCCTATGCTAGTACAGACATACAGCAAGCTTGAGCAGAGTGCAAGCAGCAGATGCCTTGCTGCTCTGTGTTCTCCCTGGTTTTCATGTTAAAAAAATTTGAAGGGATTTCACAGATGTGTTCTTTATTGTCAGTCTCCAAATTAAATAAATTCCCAATTTTTCTAAGGAATTGATTTTGAACTTTGAGCCAGCTTCACATGGGGAGTAAAACTCATCTGGTAATGCCAAGAAAGCAGCTTAATAAATTAGTCATGAAAAGCACTGGTAATATGAATTCTAGTCATTAATCATTCCCACTGTGAAAGAAATGGTTTCTTCAGCCTTTAATAACTTTTAAAACTTAAGTACTGGATCACACTGTGACCTGGGACTGTGGGAGCACGGCTGGAATTTGGGCTGCTGCCTCTGCTGCCTGTGATTTTCTGGAGCTTAAGGCATTAGCACCTCTGGAGCTGCCATTGGATGCCCCACTCCTTCATTTAGAATGTTTTTTCTCAGTATGGGCAGTTTTTGGTGGTGTTAAGGAAACTTCCCTGTCCAACCCTTCTGGAGCTGCTCTGGCAGTTACTCTCACACCACCTGAACTGGGACCAAGTCCCTGGCAGCTCACATCCTACAAGTTTCTCACTGGCTCTATCCCAGCTTTTCCATAGCAGAGTCACAGATGTCCAGTCTCCTAAGATAAAATTTAATCATGGTGCAACAACTAAATAGCAAAGCAACAAAATAAGAGCTTGAGCTGGTGCCTCCAAAGAGGGACCCCAAAAAAAGGAGCCCCTGGGATTTTATCCCCTCACAGCACAAGGAAAGTCTGAGGGTCCTCAGCTGCTGCAGTGTCTCTGAGTCTGGGTCCCCTCTGGGCTTCAGGCCCCTTTCTGCAAAAGGTCTTCAGTTCATGGCCTCTTGCTGCAGGCTTAGGCTCCTGCTCCTCCAGAGCTCAACCTGGAGTTCCACTGCAGCTGCACCTGAAGCTACTGGCCCTGAATGGATTTTTTTAACAGGTGGCACCTTGTCACTGGCACTGTCATTGTTTCCCTCTCTGGCCAAAGGCAGAGGGGTAGCAGTCAGAAATGGTTCCTATGTTTCAACCTTTGGCCAAGTGCCTACTTCTTTCTGTAATCAGTCCCACAGTAGGAGTTAGGCTTTGGCAGTCATAGTTGGGTGTGAGTTTTCCTCTTTAGTTTGAGAAGCATTCAGAAATGTTAAGGGCAAATAGATAATATTCCAGCCTTGTCTGACCTGCAAATGCCCAGCAAGGAATGCCTTCCAGCAGTTCTTGAGTTTGGTCTCAGATATTTTAAAGCTTCTGTCGGGTTGTGTTGTATAACCTTGTAATATCTGAGCAACTATGGTTCACACACACTTCTGAAGTGCAGGGCTCTTTGATAAACAGCAGAGATCCTGGCACCAGGAGATGATAGCACAATAAGGACAGTGAACTCAACCTTGCACTCCTGACTACAGATTTCCATATGACATGAGCCAGGGCAGAGGCACAGGAGAAGGACTCTTTCTAGTGGCACTTCATCAAGTCAGCCAATTTAAGTTGCATCCATTACATGGTAATAACACTGCATTTTAGCCACAAACTTCTGTGGAGCAGCAGGTTAAGGAGCCCCAGAGCATGAGAAGCCATCATTGACATGATTCAGAGGGCAGAGAAATGTATTCTGTGCCTTCCAAGAGCTGCTCTGTGATGGGAACCATAATGTATTCCAGATCAACATCATCAGGGAAAAGGAAAAAAACTAACCAGCAAACCATAGAAAATTTCACTAGTTTTGCACTCAAAGTTCAGAACAAAGCCTACACAGAAATAGAGAAGATTGTTGAACATCAACTGAGCAGAGAGCAAATGCCCATCATCCATTTCAGCAGAGATAAGGAATGGTGCCAGAAAGCCAGCATGATTAACAGGAAGGCAGGGAGGCTATTATAAACAAAGCATTTTTTAAAAAGCTGAAGAAAATGAAAGAGGTTATAAACTCTAGCAGATTAAATATAAGAACAGAACAAAGCAGGCAGAGGGGTCTTTGAGAGATGATTTGCAAAGGGGAAAAACCCAATTCTCCTGTTTCAGAACTGTCAGAATGGAACCTGGAAGGAAGGCTTAGGGCTAGTCATAGCAGAAAAACAAAACTTATTTTTTTCTGCATGGAGGCTTGGCACAGGGCAACTCACAAGAGTCTGTGCTGGAGTTTTCTTTGTGGCGAGTCAGTGCAGACCCTGCCTTAACCCACAGTGCCTGCTGCAGAGGCTCTATGAAAAGAATATTTATGCATTTGTAGCAGGTTGCCATAATTGGAAGTATCAACCTTGGAGATTTAAATAAGTTTAAATAGTTGAGGTGTTAAATGAGAGGTTATGTTTCTCTGTTGGAGCTGCCATGGTGCCCAATGATTAATCTGTCAGATGTTCTATAAGATCAGAATGCAGAGGAATTCTGGGAATTCAATGGCCAGCTATACCAGATAGACTGATAAAATTAGCGGTGTAGAGTGGATCAATTACTCTGATAAATATTAGGAAAGTGTAATGTAATGTTTTTAACGGAACAAGTCTTGCTCTGCAGAGCTGTTGGAATTCTTCAAAAGAGTCAGTAGTGATATAAATAAAGGGAACTTAGTCAATGCAGCCTGCTTGGATTTCCAAGAGACAGGACCAAAAAGAGTCTTAAGACATATCTCTTGAGGGACTTAGGAGACCATGCAGTCAGAGGGTAAGTCCACTGATGGATGAAATACTGATTTAAAAAGCCCAGCATTTGTTTTCACAGTTGTGATCACTTGAGGAATACTCTGGAGATCTGTACTAGGACCTGTGCTGCTTAAATATACTCTTCAGTGGGCTGGAAAAAGTGATGGAAGGTGCAGTGACAAAACTTATCTGCCTTTGGGTAAACAAAGTGTGCTATACATTGAGTCAGACTTTCCTGGAGTGGAAAATGAAAGCATGGGCTCAAGGCTGATGACAGCCCAGAGACCTAAGACCTTAACATTGTAAGGGATGAGTGTCAATGTCAGCACAGGGCTTGTGGCTTTCAGCAAAGCAAGTTAATCCTTGTTCATCAGGAACAGAGAAGAAAGCAACCCCATTGTGCTGCTTGATGCATCATGGCACGTGCCTGCCTGCATTTGGCATCCTGGCAGGCCCCTTGGCTCAGCAAGGCCAGAGCTCCCTGGGCAGTTCTGCAGCACAGCAGTATGGTGAGGACCAGCTGCTGTACCAGGGCTGGCTGCTTAGTCCCAAGCACATCAGCTCAGAAAGGGGCACGAGCTGTGTCGATGTCACTTCTGGGGACTATGCAAATGGGGTCAGTTGCTCGCCAGCTTCCAAATCAAGGGCCAGGAGATCTCATGCAAAATCAGCAGATACAAGAAGGAGAATTATGTGGTTCTTCACCCCAGACATTAATGAGGTTCAGCTACTCTGGTCACAGCAGAAGAGAGGTACCAAAGGCACAAGTATTTGCGGGTTGCAGCCCCATCCTCAGAAAGTTGAAGACCACATCTTCAGTTACGGAAGTCTCATTTTACCTACAGATTGTTGGAGGCAGGAAAAGTTACGGGAAACTGTTACAAGATGCAAGTGTTTGAGAGCTTGTATCTCACTTTTTCCTTTTCCACAAGCACAGGCTCCTGAAGTCAGCAAGCTACAGCTTCCGCTGGTCTCCGTGCCTTCTCTTCTTCCTCCATCGTTGCCCTTCTCATTCCCGAGCTGCAGGCACTGCTGGTGTTTGAGGCTGTGGTTCCCAGCTGTGCTGGGTGGGTTGGTGGCTGCTGCCTGCCCAGCCTCAGTGCTGTGTCCCAGCAGTGTGTGTGGCATGGGCTCTTGGAGCTGTGCTACCTCTGCTTCCCACCTCCTATTTGCAGCAAGTGAGCTGCAGCTGCTGTTTATTTTTACCTACTATATAAAAAAGGCAAAAGATAAAAATACCTTCAGAAAAACTTCTGATAAAGTTTTCAGTACCTAAGTAAGAATTGAATTTTATCCAGCTCTGCAAAACATAACCTGTGGATCATGAGCTTCTCTTGCCTTCATCTCCCTTATTTTGAAGACTGCAGGTTTGTAAAAGTCTGGTTGTCTCCTGGCCACATATTTTCCACCTGCCTTCTTGTATCACTGCTTCACTGCACTAGACCAGATTAAGCATTGAGACTTAGCTGGAATTGGACACCTGCAAGGTAACAACCCTTGAATCTCTTTTCAAATTACATTGATGTAGTGTGTCATAGCTGGCCTGAGCAAATAGCAGAAAGAAACCAAGTGTGCCAGAATCTGGAAGTGTCATTTACTTTCCAACACAACACTTCTACACAAACAAAGGGCAAATGCCAGGAAAAAACATGCCAGACTTGTGTTTTGGAACTGGGCAGCAGTTACAGAAACATCGCTGCAGGGTGACACAGGCAGGAATCTCATTAGGCAGCTATGAAGGGTGTCTACAAGGACATGAAGAAAGTGTGTTTATCGAGGACAGAGGGTGCAGCCTGCAAAGTTCCTGTTCTCTCACTGAGTGCTCTGGTACCCACTGTAAATGAGTTATTCAGCTCCACATTTGATAGAGTAATAAGCTAGTAATAATGTAACTTTTATATAATAACTTTTGTGGGGCTGTTCAAGGTAGCAGTTGTGTAAGTGTAGAGACTGTTGTTGTCATCTAAAGCATAATACTTAAGCTCGTGCTGTCCTGTGGCTTTATACATAGGAGAGCTGTTGTGGAGACCAACAGGTGATGGGGAGTCATGTGTGCTTTAATCATGTGGCATCAGAAAATGATTTTGTCCTTTGCAATGACAGATTGAGATAAAAGCCCTAAAACTCCAGGGAAAGTTTCAGAGAAAATAAAGTTCGCTGGAAAAACTAACAAAGAATTACCAGTCGGGAAGCTGGGGGTGAAACTCAGTCTTATTTCTCCAGGTAATCCTGAAAAAGAGATCAGCGTGATAGCTGATGTGCAGTTAAAAAAGTACAGGTAGAAACCATTATCTAGTTGTAGTGGCTACTGCTCCCTTGTAGAAAGGAGGAAGCCTTGGAAGAAGGCTTTAAAAAGTAATACACTTTATTCAGAGCAGAGAAGAGTAGCTGCTTCCCAGGAGGAGGATTTCCACCTTGCCAGGGAGCTAACAGGAGAAATAAGAAGTTGGCTTAAGTGCTCCCAGTCTGAGGCATTGACGCTGTACAGGGCAGAGTGAGAAGTTTGTTGATTTAGCATCTTATATTTTTCAAGTGCTGCTTGCTGAGATTTGCTAAAGATGAAATTCCTTATGCTGCTGCTATGTTCATTGTTGTCCTGGTTTGAAGGACAGGTGTCTGACAAGGAAGGTGAGAGCTTCCCTCGGAATGGGGAGAATATGACCCCCTTCCCTCTGATTATTCTAACTTTGAAATGACGAGGCTTTCAGGCAAAGCTATGGGAGAAGGAGCAGCAGTTGGGTCCCTGTGTGTGTGTGTGTGTGTGTGTGTGTGTGTGTGTGTGTACCAAGGCAAACAAACACAGCCCAGGGCAGAGGCAGAGCCCCAGTCCCAGCCCAGCAGGGGCTAAGCAAGGAGCAGTGCCCGGCTGGACTCTGCTGTGGCAGTGAATTCTCCTCGCCCTGGCAGCACCTCGACCGTTCCCTTCGGATCCTGAGAGTGAGTGAGGAGCTGAGCTCAGCCCCCAGCCAAAGATGTCTGTATCCCAAAAAGGGCGTCATCTCTGCCCTTCCCAAGAGAAAAGCCCCAGCTAAGAGAGTAGACAGCCACACCCTTCCCCTGCCCTGACCACTTCTTTTGTCTCTCTTAAGTACCGGTTGTTATAATCTCTTAACCAACAGGTGGGAGAAAATTCCCTGAGAGAAAGGAGGAAGGGATAAAATAGGAAAGAAAAAAAATGCTAACCTCCAACAAGTGTACATTCCCTGTATTTGAGTCACTAATGTGACTGAAGGAGTAGCAGGATAGTCCTTTCCTCCAGTTCACAGCTTACACAAACTGAAAAGTCAAAGTAAGCAGGAAACCAAGAATTGATTATTAGTTCAAGGAAACTTTCCCTTCCCCAGCTGAGAGCTGAGATCCAAACTCAGCTTTGGGAAACAGAAATGCAGGGTGCTGCAGTGTGAAACACAGAGAGATGCTTGGATAGAGGCTCTGAAGGGAAGTGTATGTTCTTATTTCTAGTACCTTGTCCTGTGGCTTACCTGTGAAAGCATACTTTACTTAGCAGTAAGTTCAAATGTAATTACAGAAAAGATTATGTTGCAGACATATTTCAGTATCATCAGCTCTTTTGTTGATTTTTGTGCTTTTCTCATTGTTCCCTCAGTTTAGTGTTTGTGCTTCCACTTGATAGTTGATCTTTTGCTGCTGCTCCCTCATCCCCTGCAGGTGTCCCCCCTTCATGAGCCCTGAGTTAGTTTAATTGATCTTGTGCTCAGGGCAAGGTTATAATAACCTTCTGCATCCCCATGCACTCCCCTTGGGCTCTGAGCCAGAACCAGCATTTGCCAGACCTCTCTGTGAGCTTCTTAACTCACTGATCTGGCAGAAGTCTAACCAAGCAAGATTAATTAAAAAAAAAAAGGCAACTGGATAGTTTCCTGCCAGCTCAATGAGTTCAAGCTGCTTATGGAAGAGCCTAACAAGTGCCAGAGCTGGCAGAGAGACCTGCTGTTAGTGGCAGTCCTTAGTCCAGCCCTCAGGGGTGTAGGGAAGTGCAGGTGAGGGTTGCAGGCTCCGGCCACTTTGGCACTTGCTGTGCTCTCCATTGAGTTTGCTGTGTTTCATTCTTCCACCCACCTGCACTGCCAGTCACCTTCTCCAAAAGTGGCCACTTTATTTTAAAAACTCATTAACACCTGCAGGCTTGGAAAGCAGTAAGCTGGAGTCCAGTGCTGTGGCTGCACAGCACATCCTTGAGAAGCACAGGAGCAGTGCTTTGCCCAGCTCAGCAGAGCAGCCCTGAGAGCTGAGACACGAGCAAGGGGCAGAGCTGGAGATTTGCTGGAGGCTGAGGAGGCAGAGACTGCACCCTGGGCTGCCTTGTGCAGCCTTGCAGTGAGGACAGGAATTCCTACCATGTGGATATATGCTCACTTTGCACATACAGACAAGTTCTTTCCTACCTCCAATCCCCTCCTAAGGAAAAGGGGGCCAGGTGAGCCTCAGGTAAGGTAATGTAGATGGGTCTCTGCTGCTTTGTAGAGAAGAGCTCCAGCTTCTGTACATGCACAGTGCAACAGCTGCATGCAGGCAAAACCCCGCCCCATTCTGAGGACAAGGACAGTCAGAGGGGTGACTTGTCATCCTTCTAAGACAAGCTTGAGAAAGTTTAAGGCTATCTCATCTGATTTGGCTGGGCCAGCATCCTCCTGTTGTCACACTTCTGGGGCAAGACGGGAGAGAGGCTTTGGAGTCCTTGAAAAGAAGCACATCTGGGGGAAGGAAGGTCTTGCACTGCAAGAACTAAATCAGTCTGCCCCAGAACCAGCTCTCAGAGTGCCCAGAAGGTGGAGTGAGGTGGACTTCTGGTGTGCTGCAAGCCAGGTGCTCTCATCAGTCCTCTATTTGATTTAATGACTTTCAGGTAATTTGAAGTTACTGTTAAAAAACAAAAGTTTCATATACTTTATGTAAACTAGTAAAACATATTTCTGAGGTTGTAATGTCCCATCTTCAAGCTGATCCGTGAGGCGTTTTCCTAAGCAAATACTTTCTTAATACCAAGAAAATAATTGGCACTTTTTACAGTTTCTATAAGAGTATGTCTATCTGTTGATTTCTGGAGATGAGAGAAGGGACCTACAGGTGATGTTGTATACCCAGCTATCCTGACATCTCCACAACTTTTCCAAAGTCCGTAGTTATTACAGAGATCTTGATAATGAGGAAGATGCAGCCCCAGACCGTTTGCACATCTGTACAAAAGCAAGCTACTTTGGGCAGTAGTTGGACACAGAGATTGGATACAGAGGTTTGACAGGGTTGTGAACTGGCCAGGTTGGACAGGTCTTGGAGCAACCTGATATAGTGGAAAGTATCTCTGCACGTGGCCAGGGGATGGAATGAGATGGTGTTTAAGGTCCCTTGCAGCCCAAACCATTCTGTGATTTCAAGAGCTGGACTGTGGGTAGGAGAGCAGTATTGCAGTGGGAAAGAGGCCCTTGCTGCTGGCCCTCAGTTTGGGTCCCCTGTGCAGGTAGCACATGTAACACTGGGGCTCCTTCTTCTCTCTCTGCAGGAACATGACATTGAGACAGCTTTCGGAGTGGTTCATGTCACCATGCGGGGCACACCCAAGGGGAACAGACCTGTCATCCTCACATACCATGACATTGGCCTCAACCGTAAGCCCTTGCATTGCCAGGACCCTGAAAAAGTGATTATTCGTGGTATTTGCTTTTGAGCGTGGGGAGTAGCAGGCCTGGCATGGAGCTGAGATGAGGTCATTTCAGGGTGAAAAGATAAAGGTCTGCAGGAGAGAGAGCACGTGGCATGCTCCTGTCTATTCCAACAGCCCTTGAAAGGTAGGGCCAAGGGTGGAAAGGTGGAAATAGGTCCACCCCCAGAACACTGTAGTGCTCTAGCTGACGTGCTGCATTGCGGGTTAGGGCATCCATTCCTTGGGTGCTGGGCAGGTGAACAAGTCCCTTCTACGTGGCTGCAGCAGTTAGTGTAATGTTCTGGTGAGCTCAGTTGCTCTTTTGACATGTCTTCCCACCCAGAATGCACTGTTACCTTCACACAGGTGCTCCTCTGTGAGTGCTTTGAGTACCCAGCTGCTGCAAGACCCTGCATTCCAGGGCACTGCAGGCTGACTGTTGTTTGTCTGCCTGCCCTCCAGTCACAGCAGTTCCATTGCTGAGATTCAGTGCTGCTTTGCAGTTTTGAGGCACAGCACATTCACCCTTCAGCACCCTCTGCCCTATGGGCTCAGTGGGGACTTGAGCTCCTGCAGGTGTGTGCTGTGGTGTTTGGAGGGTGGCTTGCAATAAAACTTAAAGAAGTGTCTAATTTATTTTTGTTGTTGTTGCAGACAAATCCTGTTTTAATGCATTCTTTAACTTTGAAGACATGCAAGAGATCACTCATCATTTTGCTGTGTGCCATGTGGATGCACCAGGCCAACAGGAAGGAGCCCCTCCATTCCCATCTGGGTAAGAGCTGTGCAGAGACCCATGTTATTCAGTCTGGACTGAGGTAGCACCCAGTTTAAACCAGCTGGCACTGCCAAGCTGAGTGTAGTGGTAAACAGGTGTCAGCAGCAGAGGAAATGGCAAGATGAGGAAGCTTCCCAAGGGGCATTCAGAGAACTCTCCCAATTACTAAGACCTGGGTAAAGCCCTCACTGGTGCTGGGTCTGGTATCACCTTTCTGACTTGAACAAGAACCGAGCACAACAATCAAGCTGGCAAACAATTTCATCTGTCCATCTTGCCACAGAAGTCAGACTGCGCAAAGTCAGACACAAGTCTGACTGCCTAAAGCTCTGTTAGTCTTGCTTTGAGGGATGGGATCCACACAGTCAGCTGAAACACACAGAATTGTTGCACATTAATAACCTGTGTATATGTCTGCCAGCTGTCCCTCCTACCTTGAGTGGAACTGGAAGGTAACCTCTGTCAGGCTCCTCTGTATTTGCAGGTGCTGTCTTGCTTTTCAGGTACCAGTATCCCAGTATGGATGAACTGGCTGAAATGTTACCTGCTGTTTTGACACACCTGAAGTAAGTCTCTGAAAGGAAATGGGGTGAGCCAGCTGGATACTGCTATTCCAGCACCTACCTTTGTGTCTGCTTGCCGTGACTGATGTACTCACTGAGGTCTCCTAAGAGGCACAAGCATCTCCCAAACACTGTGACCCTGTCTGGTTCTGTGCTGGGGATACTGTCTGCTACATGAGGCAATTTATGGCTGGTGCATCATTGCTGCATTGTCATGAGAACAAACCATAAGTGCACAGCTGGATGCTGAGGGGAAAGGCTTTGCCTCTAGGGATGCTTCAGCTGAGCTAAGTTCATTGTGCTGACTGTGAAATGCCTGTATTTCAGCCTGAAAAGCTTCATTGGGATTGGCCTAGGAGCTGGTGCTTATATCCTCAGCAGGTGTGCAGTAAGTATCTCTTCTCTGCTCCTGACTCATGTGGGCTGTGGTCATCATTGATCGGACTGTGTGGGGCATGGGCAAAGTAACATTCAGTAATTACAGCAGGGCTGCAGGGAGCCATGGGAGAGCTACCTCCATCCAGATGGTTATGTTGGAGCAGCCGGGGTTACTCTGAAGCTGTGCCAGGCATTGAAAGATTGTAATTTGATGCCTTTGAGTCAGCAGAGCCCATCCTGAGTGCTAGGAATAGCCAGTTTTGAGTCTTCAGAGACCAGCTGCTTTACTGTGTACTGTGTCCAGTGTCTGTGGCACCAAAGGATGGATATGGTCGGGCAAATCGATATTGATGAGGATTGTTCTTTGTCACTGGAAAGAAGCAGATTTTACTCCACGCTTACACAAGAGAGATGCCTCTATTTTGGTGCCTGCTTATACATTTGTCTCTAGTGTAGTGTTCATGTGAAATCAGTGGGTATCATTTAGTAGCCCAGGAATTTATCTTTCAGAGTAAGTGTTAAAAAACCCCAGAAAATCTAACATTTTCAATAAAATTTGCTTCAGGTTGTTGAGTGCCGAGAGTTGCCACTATCATTTCTTCAAGACACTGTGCTGGGCAGCTGCCCCTCCTTACACAAAATTCTCTGTTTCCCATTCCCTACAGTCAGGATTGAGCCAGGGCAGTGTGAGACACTGGTGTTTCACTGTTCCTTGCCTTCTGTATCTTGGATAGTTTTCAGCCTTGCTAAAGAGGAGTTTGTGCAAATCAGCCTTAGTCCTCAGCAAAGTGCTGCAAAGTCCTTGCCACACTCCTTGGCCTGTGGGCAGTTTCCTGCTGAGGACAGAGGTGTTTCCTTCTCCTCCACATGAGTGCAGGAGAGCAGGAGAGCTGCCTAGGAGCGAGCCCAGAACTCAGCAGAGGCTGGTTGCCTCTGATTTCTGAGTTGTGTTTGCAAGCAATTCTCCTAAGTGCTTCATGCCTGTGTTGCCCAGGTACAGCCCAGGGTACCCTGGAGGGTTTTGGGTTGCTGGATGGAGCAGGGGAAGGGTGTCTGCAGCTGGGGGGCAGTGGGGGTTCTGCCTGGGGAGAGGGTGTCCCTGCAGCTCAAGCTTTCCATACTGCAGGGGCTTGAGGACCTCAGCACTAATTCCCCTGCCATTTGCCCCATCTCCACTGGGAAAACTGCCTTTTCCTTGAGGAGAAGGAGGTGCTCTCCAGGCACAGGAGCTTGTTTGGGTTCCTGACAGAGGTGCTGGATTGGAGCAGAGAACTCCCAGCCCTGTAACACACAAGGCCTGAGCAGGACCTGCAGCTGTGCCAGGTACACAGGTCAACTGCTGAGGCTACTGCAGCACTGCTGAGGCTACAGGTGCTGTGGAGCACCTCAGTGCCACAACTGAGTCAAGTCTGGGCTTGCTGGGAGCCACTGGCTGCCTGGCACAGAGAAGCTCCCTACTTTGTCTGCATTTTACTTTGTCTTGCGCCTTTTGCAAGAAGCTTTCCAGCTGCTGCACCAGCTGTTGACCTCTGTGTAGGCTGAATCATTCTTCTGAGTGTGCCTCTGCTTTCTCCCCACAGCTCAGCCACCCTGACCTGGTGGAAGGACTTGTTCTTATTAATGTTGATCCATGTGCAAAGGGATGGATTGACTGGGCAGCATCCAAGGTGAGATTCTGCTTTCCCATAACTGTGCTCCCCACAGCACCAAATGAACAGTATGTGTAGTGAAAAAAATCCATCAAAATGCAGGAATTTTTCCATTTCTGGTGGAAACTGTACAGTTTCATTTCTGCAGTGAAATTTCCCGCAGTGTTCTTAGTTTGGGTATAGTATGGCCTCTGCCATAGGGACAAGGGTGGGTGTGATCATATGAATGAGAAATGCAGATGAACTGCTTGGATCACTCAGCTTTCCTCTGATTCAGTACTTCTGCTTGCAGGCTTCATTTGATTGATACTGAATGCATCTCTTCATTATTCTCTCATTTTCGTCCCTTGAAGTTATTTAAGTTTCAGGTTTTTTGGAGAGCTGTGTTGTGTATATACAGTTTCTTTGAAGTTTTGCATGTTCATCCCAAGCTTCAGGCATTTGCTTCTTATTTGAATAATTTCTTCATTGTTTTCTCTGAGTAGCTGTTTTACAATGTGTGATGAAACTGCATTTCCCTGTTACTATCCTCCTCATTCACTATCACTCTTCAGTTTTCAGGCTGGACAACCAACATAGTGGATATTGTCTTGGCACATCATTTTGGCCATGTAAGTACCCAGCAGATATTAATGTTGCCTGTGCAGCTGTACATGGAGCTATAACTTCTGTATATGTCCACTCCCAAATAGTTCTGGTCCATCAGATAAGGGCTGCCACAGGTGGTACCATTTTCTCTGTGTGTCAAGCTCACATCCGGGTTGGCATGATGGAGGGCACACACATCCTCACTCTTGCCCTTACAGTGGCCATGCACTGGTGATAGAGCTCCTTTGTGGTGCCCAGGACATGGCTGCAGAAACAGGTGGCAGCCAGTTCTCTGTAGCCAGCATGGAAGTCTTCGGACTGTGGGTAGAGCACAGGTCAGCTGGGAGCCAGTGGTGGGATCTTGTACCTGTCCAGATGTTGAACTGCTGCATTCTGCTCTTCCTCTTAGCCTTCAGTTTCAGCAGAGGCAAACCAGTCCCTCCTGAAAACTTTGGATGCAGCAATGCCTTCTGAGATTAGCTATCTCTCAACCAGCAAACTTACTGGGCAATGGCAGGGGTAGTGCCTCATACACAGTGTATATGCCACAAAGCAGATCAGTCCCTGACCTGGAGTCTTCTTGCAACAGCACATCAGCTCTGAAAGGAATGCTTCCTTCTCAGCACTGCTTCCTCCTGTGCACATCCTGTTCTCTTCCCACTGTCAAGCCCCTTCATTGTATGTAATGCTTCCTTGCATTCCCTGCTCTCTCTGGCTCTCTCAGAATGTAGTTTCTTCTTAGAACTGGGTGCTGGATATGAACTTTCCTTTGGTCACAGTCTTACAGCTTACATATTTTTTTCCTTTATTATCTTTATTAGTATTATTATGTACAGTAATTTCATTATTATAAGCCACACCTTTTTCATTGAAGAATCCAGCCTACCCCAGTAGTGCAGCTAATCATCAGGTGCGGCTTATCTATGGACCAATCCCAGCGAAATGCCAACCCAGAAGTGAGAGCCGGCCAGGGAGGGCGCCTGGGGCTGCGTTTAAAGGCTTTGCTGGTCTGTGAAAACTGTTTGCAACTTGAGCACCTGACACCAAACCCTGCGCTGGTGCGATTCTGTTACTAACTCGTTACTTTGTCGCACATGGATCCTCGCTTAAAAAAAAAAAAAAAAAAAAGGTGGCTTATATTTGGCTGTGGCTTATATATGGACAAATCCCGTGGTCTGCCCGGATGTGCGGCTTATAATCAGGTGTGGCTTATAATTGTGAAATTACTGTAATTTTCTACTTAAACACGAAGTGTAAGTGGAAGACCTGCCAAATGCAGAATGATTTGTAGCTGTATAAGCATTACTAAGGCTTGGGAGCTAACTTATCCCATCTCAGGATACCTGTACTCTTACAGCAGCTTGTGCACTGCCAGTTGTAAAAGCGTAGTCACACTCCCAAAGCATGGCATGTAGAGCACATCACATAAACACCTCATGTCTCTGGGATCCACATGCAGTCTGGAGTCGCTGCCCTCTGTGACACTGTTCCCAGGGAATGACGTGGATGGATGCGCTTTAATGCTTTGGCATTTTTATGGCCATTGCTTCTTGTGATAATATGTTTCCTGTTTTTCAATTCTTCTGCTTTTGTACAGGAGGAACTGCAGGCAAATCTGGATTTGATCCAAACATACAGGCTTCATATTGCGCAGGACATTAACCAAGATAACCTTCAGCTGTTCCTCACCTCATACAACAGGTACAGGATACCTTTTTGCGTGACAAATAGCTCCCATAGCTTCCCTGCTCAGTAGATTTGCTGCCCTATGTATTATCATACTGGGTGTTGTATCAGGGAAGCCTTTGTCTGAAGTCTTCAGCTGTTACCTGAGCAAAGCCTAGCCCTTTTGTCTGCCCCAGACCCTCAGTTGCTCATCTCTGGGCACACAGCAATGCTATGAGATGGATCCTGTTTTCTGGGGATGACTGCTGGGGGTCCTGCTCAGGGCACGATGCACAGAGTTGCAACTCATGGTTGGATTTTGTGTGCCCCCATGATAACCAGTTTCCTCTGCAGATTTAATGGAGAATTGTTCTGTTTTGTCTTTCAGTCGTAAAGACCTGGAAATTGAGAGACCAGTTGTTGGTGTCAATGAAACGATTGCAAAAACACTCAAGTAAGTTGTCTGAGTCAGCCTGTCTCAGTTGCTGACTCTGCAGTCTGTTCAGCAGAAAAGAAGTTGATATTTCTCACCAAGAACTGCACGAAGCCCAAGCACTGGGAAGACTGTCCAAGACAGTCCCAGTTTGTGGTACAGGACTGTCAGCTGCAGTGGGGCAGAGGTGTCTGGAAGTCCTCTCATTCAGAATGCATTGAGGCAGAGTTAAAGGGACATGTGTGCAACAGCAGTGGCAGTTGGTGTGCCTGGAGGGGACTGTCTGGGTGCATCTGCAAACCCTAGAGAATGTTTTGGTACAACAAAGTGCCAAGGTGTTGGCAGGCAGGCATTTTGCTGAGCCTTTTTTTGTTAACCTTTCATGAGGGTGCTAGTTCACAGAGCTCAACCTTCTCAGAAACCCCTTTGATGCACTTGGAGTAACACCTCTGTTTTGGCTTTTGACCAGGTGCCCTGCCTTGCTTGTTGTTGGTGACAACTCACCTGCTGTGGAAGCAGTGGTATGTATCTGTTAACTCTTTCCTCTTATGGCATTAGGCCACAAGTCACTTAACAACCCTGCAGTGCTTTCACCTTGCTCAGAATTAGTTACAGACAGTGCTTCTTTGTCCCAAGCTCTTTTTCAGTCCTCGAGCCACTCATGGGAGAACCAAGGCTCAGGGGCCCTGAATGCCCTCAGGGCAGCTCCAAGGTGAGGATGGCAGAATCTGAATGAGCACATTGCTGAACAGGTGATGCAGAGGATCCTGTTCCAGGAGCATGTGTCCTTCCCTGAACTCTGCTAGGCTGCTGCCTGCACTTTGGATCAAGTCTCGAATTGCTGTTGTTTTGCTGATACACTGAGGCTACCTGGGGATTAGAAATAACTGAGCGTGATTCCAGTTCTTGTGGTGAGGAGTGATGCTCTGAGAGGGCACTGTGTCATCAGGAAGGCAGCACCTAGGAGCTGTTTCCTCTGCAGACACCCACTTCCCTCCCAGCACAGCCATAAATGGGGCATGGCACAGGGTAGTATGGTTGTGGTGGATGTTGCTCCTCCCTTCAGCCAGGCATTGTAGGGACACCAGGGAGTTGTGAACAAAAGCAGCTGTCTAAAACTGTGGAAGAGTATAGGAGTCCCCTGAAGCAGTAACTTGAACCTAGGAGCCATGCATGGGCAGCATGTTCTGGCCATGGCCTGTTGCCTTGGTGTGTTTGATCTGGAAGTCTGAAATTAAGGGTAGTATCCTAGTAAAGTCAAAACTTGCAGACTTAAAGATTCCTGTTACTTGCTTGCCACAGCATAGTACAGGACAGGGTTTTCTGCATCTTAGTGTACCTGTCTGGCTGCCCAGGTTGCCAGCCCAGGGTAATCTCTGCTGCTGAGGTTGCTTTTCCTATAGAGCCCCTGCCTATTCCCTTTTTGCAGCAGTCTTGCAGAGAGGAGGTGGTCGTGGCCACCTTGTCTGGCCAGGGAACTGAGTGACCTCCCTCATGCTGCATTGCACATAAGTCTCCTTCCCTCTCACTCTTGCTGTCAGAGCAGAGAAGGTGCTCCAGGGTTTTATACTGCATCCCAAAACTTTCAGTTGAAAGTCATGACCTGTCATCACAAGGTCCCTTAGATGGAGCACCTGCCATTCCTTCCTGGACCTTTTATTCATTGCTCACTTCCTACATGATCTCTGCTTTCTTGTTTAGTCCTTCCTGGCTCCAGAGAAGCTCCCATTGCTGAAGACAGCAACTGCTTCTGGTGTAGCTGCTCCACATTTTACATCTGGGGCTTCAAGTTTTCTGTGACACCATGTCCCTCTCTCCTTTTTTCTAGGTTGAATGCAATTCACGTCTTGACCCAACGAAAACTACCCTTCTGAAGGCAAGTGCCATGCTAGGCTCATCCAGCATAAAGACACTGGTTTTGCTCAGCTCCACTTAGGTTTTTGCTTTCCATACATTTGGCTTTGGTTCATAGATAGTCATTCAGGGTTGTGCTCTCTCCTCCATGGAGCCAGAGCTGAGAGGGAAGAATTTGTTAGGGAGTCCCCCAGTCCCTGCTTTATGGCCACCTTCAACTGTCAGGGGAGACCCCTGAGAGTTATCAGAGATGCCCTGCCTCCACCTTGCTCTCTGCAGCAACAGCATCCTTTTTCCAAATTTTGTACTGGTCCTTCCCACTCTCACCTGTGGCCTTGCAGTGTGCCAGACAGCAGCTGTATGGGAGTGCAAAGTGACAGGTTTGGGCAGAAGGACATGGGGAGAGGTGGCTGGGAAGGTGCTGGGCTTCTGGAGTGTGGCCTGAGATCTCTTGGTGACAGTGGCCTCCAAGGTGCAAGGTTCCCTCAGCAGCAGGTCCCTGAAGGTGTATTACCTTGGCCTCGCTGTGGCTGTAGAGCTGAGGTGGTGGAAACTGCAGTGTGGTGCTCTCAGCTCTGGTGGGTGGGTGGTGCTGGGTGGTTTGGGGTTGTCCTACTGGGCAAGAAGGACAGCTCAACCTGCCTTTTGTTTCCTGCTGCAGATGGCTGACTGTGGGGGCTTGCCGCAGGTGGTTCAGGTGAGACACACCTTGGCTCTCTCATGGCATTTGGGCAGTACAGAGCCCTTTGTTCTGCTTGCACTAAAACCACCCTCTCTGTTTCCACAGCCCGGCAAGCTGACTGAAGCCTTCAAGTACTTTGTGCAGGGAATGGGCTACAGTAAGTGGCAAGCACAACTTTGTGGTTTGGAGCAAGTTGTTGTGAAGGGAACTCAAGCTTTCTGGTCCATCGGAGCCCACTGGCATCTGTGTCCCTACCCCTGAGCTAGTGTGGTTGCCAGAAAATTGATCCATGCTGGAAAATCAATGAGTGTGCTGACAAGCCTTAGCAAACTAGTGTTGTTCCCTGACGTGTTGGTGACTCCTTTCTGGTTGCTGGTGTCGGTAAAACCCTTTAAGTCTGTCTTTGTGCCAGTCCAGAAAAATGTGTTCCAAAGAACAACTAGTCTGTGCATACCTTCTTCAAAGGGGAAAGAGCAGTGCAGCCCCATGACTAGTCCAGGTATGAGAGCTCCTCCCTTTCTCCTCAGATGTTCCTGTTTCTCTCAGACTCACCAGGGTTAAGCAATACCCCAGATCCACAAATATATATCCAAACATATCCAAATAATACCACAAACCCGTCTAATGGCAGAACAGGTTCCTGAGTGGCTTCTGGGGCACTGAGGGAGCCCAGAGAGAGCTGTGCTTTGCACTAGTGCATGTCCTGCCTTATGGCTTCCTCCCCATGCTTGGAGGCAGAAGACATTGTCACCTGAGTGTGTCATACTAACAGCTGCTCAGCTCCCTGCCCTTGGTGTTCCTGAGGAATTGGAGGAGAAGGGCTTCTTTACTTTTTTATCCCCAGGAAGGGCTTTACTGTTCAGGGACATCAGAAGGGCTTCTCAGTGCACTACAGCAGCTCGCTCTTGCCAGAAGTTCCCTTTTGTGGATGATAAGCCTTCAAAAGCTGGAGTTAGGGAAGGGGTTGGTTTGTGTGACTTGCTGACCACTCAGCATGGCCACTGAGAGCTGGGACACTTGCAGTGTTCTCCTCACAGCTTTGCCAGCTCATGGTCAGGACATAGCAGAACCTGTGCTTTTCCTCAGGGCTCAGCTGGTAAAACAAACATGTAGGATTGTCATGTTCTGGCCAAAGGAGCTGATCCTGCAGAGGAAGATGCTGTGTGAGGAGGGTCCTTCACCCTCACTGGAAGTGTGTCAATGTTCATGTCTCTTGTGTTCCTGGTCTTAGTGAAGTTAGTGCTGTTGTCAGAGCAAGGGCTTCAGCAGCACTTTGGGGGTCAGCTCTCTTGTCAATAGGACATGCAGCACTGGAGAAGGACAGGACAGTTTTCTCCTTCCAGAATCAGTAGCTGGTTCCAGAATAGTTTTCCCAGGTTTCATGGGCAAGACTGGGACACTGTGGAGTGTGGTCAGTTCTTTTGGGGAGAATAAGGTAGAAGCAGAACATAGATGGGCACTGCTAGAAATACAGAAACCAGTTCTCCAGCAGCTGTTCCTGTGCCTCCTGTACATGGGCTGAAGCAGCTGGATGTACTTCTGCTGCTACTGCAGGTGGAGGCTAACAACCTTGAAGGAGACTTGTAGCAGAAGTCTGATGCTGTCATCCCAAAGTCATGAATTTCTGTCCCATATTTGGAGTTACATGGTATATCCCAGGGAAACAGTATCTCTTAAGCAGGTGTGGGGTATGCAGTGGGGAGTTCATGTCACCAGGTACAGTGTGATTTTCAGCTAAAGGCATTGAAGAGATCTGGCCCTGATGGTTTTTAGGTGAGCTTCGCATCTCCCTGAGATGGTTGTTAGCAGCTGTTGTCACAAATCATGGGAACCTTCAGTGCAGCTTACTAGCTGGGAACAGAAGGAAGGGTAGCTGGGGTCCCAGGAGTAGCGGTCACTGGTCACACACTGCAACTAATTGGTTCTTTCCTGTATTCATCCCTTTCCTTGTCTCATGTTGTTTCCAGTCCCTTATGTGCAGCTCAGCCACCTAAGCACTGAGTCAGGTACCTCCAGCCATGCATCCACCTGGGCCCCGCTCTGTGTGCTGAGTGGAATTGTTCTCTGGGTGCTTTGCTCTGTCTCAGCATGTCCTGCTGTGGGTGGGCTGCTCATTATACCGTGTGTGCTATGGGTTTCCACCTTTCATTTGTGTTTTGTTGATTGTTGCATGACTTCAGCTCTGTGGTTTTCTAGAGTGATGAGACTAACTTTCAAAAGGTCATCCATGCCACAGCTGCATTGGTTTGCACAGACACTGGCTGTGGCTGCACTTGCAGATGATCAGTTACACTGTTGGCATTTGCTCACCATGGACCTTTTGAAACTGGGCCTTAAACATCTTGCTTTAGACATGCAGAGACTTAATTTTGGCAGTGAAGGGTGAGTTTTCTTCTGAAGGGTACACCTCTTTCTGTGCTTACCCAGTGACACATAGCTGAGTGACTGTGGTCCTGGCTCCAGGAGCTGTCTCCTTGTCTGAGTGCCACATTTGTTCTCTCTTGCAGTGCCAGCAGCCAGCATGACCCGGTTGATGCGTTCCCGTAGCCACTCCTCCTCCAGCGTGGGCTCTGGCGAGAGCAGCCGCAGCCGGTCTCATGCCAGCACCCACGGGGAAGGGAGTGCTGGAACCCCAGAAGGAATTGACCTCCAGGCTGCCCCTCAAACCATGGAAGTTTCCTGTTAGGCAGGAGCCCCTCTTCTGGATTCAGACAGCTCCACTCACCCCACTGAACCCACTCTGAATTTAGCATTTCATCTGACATGGCATTAACTGTTCTCTAAATTGTGCATGCCCATCCGAGCAGCCACCTCCTTGGTAGTCTGTACTTGACATTACTTTGATCTTTTCTGTATCCCCTTGGCATCAGAGTCTCTTTAAAATTCATTGACATTCCACAGTCTTAGTAAGCCCCATTACTGTACATGCTGATGCCATCTCCTGTCTGTGCTGTGTATCAATCCAGATGACAGCTGTTGTCGCCCCTGTTCATTTAAATATATTTTCTGTGGCTTTGTGAGGTTTAGAATTGCTTTCTAGTTGTGCTTCTGCTAAAGGACCCTTGTGGTGCAGTTGTATGTCATTGGTGGGATGTGGGAAAGTGAGACCACAAGGATGTGGCACTCCAGGCACTGGAGCAGGTGATGCAATGTGGAGCTGGGATGCAGAACCTGCTGGAAGATCTGTGTGTCCCCAGGGCTGTTTCACATGCCGTGCAGCCTGAGAAAGACAAATGGTCAGGATTACTAAGTCTTACCTATGGATGTGTGTTCAGAAGGAGCAGAGTGATTTCTTATCTGAGCCTCCTGAAATCGCAGAGCAGTTAACCAGTGAACGACACTAACAAGGTGCACTATTAACCCAGTACAAGGGATTAAACTCCAGCAGTCCTGGCTCTAGACCACTTCTGCAACCCTCTGCTGATCCAGCAGAAGGGCAGGATGCAGTGACACATGGTCGCTGTTCTACCCTGGCACAGGTGAATCTTTAACATTCAGCAGGTTGTGAAATGGGAAGCAGTGCCTCTTGCCAGGTGGAGATCCTGGAATCTCCTGCACTGCCAACTCTGTGTCCCATTGCTGCTGCCCCAGGCACATAACAGGGTGCAGTTATGTGGGGGCAAGGAACACCAGTGAATGTGACAGCCAGCAGTCACACATTCCTGTAAGTTGGGTCACAAGGATGAGCAGTGAACACCTCTGTGCAGGTAGTAGTTACTGTCTTTGCTGAATTCACAATTGTGCTACCTTTTTGCACCTGGCTGGGTCACCAAGGGCAGACAGCAGATGCCTGCTGTCTGTCCAGGGTCTGATGTTCATGGGAGAAAAGGGATGAGTGGTCAGGCTGCTGCAAGTCTCAATTAATAAGCAAAACATCCTTTCCTCACTGTTGAACAGCCCTGACCCAATGGGAGCCAACTCCTCCTAGGGTCATGCTCCATTTCAGGTAGGGAATGGGACCGGGAGGCTCTGCCTGAGGGGGACTTTGTACCGGTTATTGAATAAAGCTATAACTGAGTTTCATTGTTACACTGTGTGCTCTTGGTGTTTGTCTTGGCAGGACCTGCTCCCCTGGGGGTTTGGCAGTCCCAGTGTCTCCTGCTGCACACAAACTCATCTCCAGGGCATGGAGAGGACTGGGCATCTCTGCTCCAGAACAATATAGTTGGCAGCCCCATGGCCCCTGGCAGAAGGCTGTCCATGGGCATTGCAGAGCTGGCCTTGCCTTAATGCAGCTAGAAACATCTAGAATGGAAACAACAGGTTTGCAGCAGCACAGGCAAAAAAATACCTCCCAACAGACAGTGCTCAGAGCCAGCTGCTGCCCCTGGAGCAGTGCTCTGCACTAGTGTGTTGCACAGACATGACACAGAGCTAACCACTGCCACAGCACCAGAGGACCAGGGCAATTTGGGCAGCAAGGGGATGTCTGTTGTCACAAACACCCTGCAGCATCCTAGTGTGGGACACACCTGGTTCTTCACTTGCTGCTTTCCAGATCCAGCTTCTGCTCCCACTGTCAGGTATCACTGTAACCCATGGGACCCCCCTGGGGCCTGGACTGTCTGGAGGAACAGCCCACCCCCACCAGACCTCCCAAGTTCAAGCACAACTTTTTTAGGGGCATGGGCGTCTGTGCAGGCCTTTGAGCAGCAGCCATGGACCCTCAGAATGCTCTTACCCCCCATAATTCACCACTCTGCTTGCTGAGACCAGCAGCCAGGGAGAAACCGGCTCCTGATTGTGCCCAAAGCAGCTGATTTTTAAACCTTTTCACACATGGATTGTAAGTTCCACATACCAGGATTCTGCTGGCCATGCAGCAATAACCATCTGTAGTGTCTCAATTAAAAAGCACCTTGTTCACAGCTGAGGCTTGGTGAACATATTGTGACTTGCCCATGGGGCCACTTTCACTGCTACAGCCTGGGGGGATTTGCTCCTGCCATCACCCTCAGCCCCAGCTGGAGTGAGCAGGCAGGCAGCCACTGGCCAGTGCTGGTCCTCTGCCAGCTCTCTTTGGGCAAGTTCATGAGCCCAGCAGGTTTAAATGTGTAATTTAACATGCACAATTGCTGTTCTAGGAACAAGCAGGAAAGAAACTTGTCTGTGCCAGGAACAGACTGTTCAGAGAAGCAGACTGCAAATGTACAGCCCTGATCCCAGCACCATTGCAGGGCTGAGGGGCCTGAACAGCAGCAAAAAGAGCAGCCTCACTTGTGAGCCTCTGCTTTTCAACAGACTCTTACCAGCAAAGCTGGAGCTTCCTCTGCTGCCAGAATTGCAATTTTGCTGCTTGGCACCATCTCTCTCTTCCTTCCCTCTCTGCATCCTGAGGCCAGTGCAGCAAGACTTTCCCCTAATCCAAAAGCTGCAGGTCTCCTGCTTGGACATGCTCCAAACCCTTCCTCATTTTCCTGTCTGATGAGCTCAGTCTTGCAACCTACCATCACTTTCTCATTTCCTTCTCCACCCAGAGTTTTACAGACCTGCTCAGCCCCAGCCTCCAGCCCAGGTGGCCTCAGCACAGAACAGGCTGGGGTTTGTCCCTGCTGTTGTCATGCTTGGGGCCCCAAGGTAACTCAGAGTTATTTTGCATCCTTTATTTTTGCTATTGACCCATGTTGTGTGAACCAACATGGCTCTTGAGTTTCTCCCTCCATCACCAACCTGCACTACATTTACAGAAAGGACCATAGTCAAGAACCTGCTGCTCTGGCATTTGTAACCTGGAGCCAGGTAAAATGGGACATATGTGGTTATAAAGTCTATTCAAATCCTTCCCCATCGCCAGCAGCCTCTGAGCCCTCCAACTTTCCTGTCCTGAAAATCTCCTTGTCTGAGGACATGCTACTCATGCTGGCAGATGTCTTCCCAGGGCACTGCCAGGCCCATTTCCTGCCTCACAGCTGAATGCTGCAGCCTCTGAACACCACAGAAACAAAGCAGTTTTTAACAGGTAGCTGAAGCACAGAGGGGGTCCCACAGCTCCTGAGAGGAGCAGTGCTCAGCAGGAGTGCTGAGCATGGGGCTACGCTCCCAGGCAGTGCAGGACAGCGACTCTGAAGGTTCTGAAGGGACAGAACAAGCCCCAGCAAGACCACAAGTGCTGGGGCAGGGGGGGATTCACCAGCTACCCCAGTGTGTCCAGCTGTGCAGACACAGCAGGTCTTCCCCAGTGTGTTCTGAGCAGCCAGGACCCTCAAAGGAGAGGAAGTTCTCAGCTGCTCCCCAGTGTCTGGGGGTCTTGCAATTGAGACCCATGGCCACTTTGGGTAGATCAGCCACACCAGGGGCAACACAGACATCCCCAAGGGCTTTGTGTTCCAAACATCCAGATTCCTGCTAACAGATCCCTTGGGGTGGATTAGAGTGAAGCAACACTGAAATGCTCCATGTGTATAAATACAGGTACACAGTGCTCATTTATGAATAAGTTGGTTGCAAAGGAAAGCAGGTATGCAGCTGCTTTGATTATTATTATCTATAGTAATATACCAATATGAAAGCACTACAAAATTGTCACTAAAGCTGCAGGAATAAAATAAACTCTCCAATACCATCTTCCAAGTGTTAAAGAATTAGGCATTACTTTACTGCAGACAGGACATGGAGTTGAAATTATTCCTGATCACCTAGTTCTTTGCCAGATTTTTCACACATTTATAATTTAAAATCCAAACAAATTCTCATTAATTGGTTCTACATTATACAGTTCTCAGTACTCCATCTCCTACTGGATTTACCTTCAATGCTAATTTGGTCCACATTTTTTGGTTCTCCTATCAGTGTTTCTCCAGACCAGATGACTCCAACCTAACAAGGGCAGATCTGTTAATGTCCATTTATCTTCTCTGGATCTTCTTGCTACTCCCAACCTGTAGGTGTTGATTTTTGTTGACTGAAGCCCAATCAGGCCTCACCAGGTAAAATTCAAATCCTCGTGAATAGTCTTTTGAAGAGAAACCTCAATTCCTGCTCTGCCCCCCCTCGCCCCTTTGGCAAACAAACATGACTAAAGTTACTTAAAAAATTTAAAAAGTTACATCATTTCCAACAACATGAAACCCCAAAAATATCACCCAAGGACAGTTATAAGGGAAAAGAGAGAGAAAAGGGAGGGAAGGAAGGAGGGTAAGAATGTGAAAATCTCACCACCCAGTTGTCCTTTGATGAGTCTTGCAGCTTAGCTGTGCCTTGGTCGAAGTGATCTCTTGAGGGTGGGGGAAAGAAGCTCCTGGGTTAAAGTACACTCAGGCCAGGAATGCCCAGCTACCCCTACCTTGTTTTGGGAGCTTTCATTCTGGTGAAAAAACCTCAGAAATGAGTCTGGGAGCACTTTGGGAGACCCTGATGGTTCATGACAGCTGCCAGGAATGCCCCATGAGATGAGGCTCCATCCTGCCAAGAGCTTTGTCTGTTACCTCACCACAGCCTATCATTCAAGCCAAGCACCTCGGTGCCTTCACAACTGAGGCTTGAAGTCCAGTCTCTCACACTTAGCAATGTCTGGATGTGCAACCCAGCCAGGCAAGACTGCTCTGCCCCCTCAAACTAATCTTTCACTGCAGCAGCATTTGCTGGGATCAAAGGATTTTGAAACCAAAGGGTCTCCATCAGCTCAGAGCCTCTGCAAAGCACACGGTGTGCCAGGACCCAGACTCAGAGCAGCATTCACCCAACTCTCACCCCAAAGGATTCAAGGGCACAGAAACAATCACTTCAGGGGCCAGTCTTTCTCTGGTGTCTGTCCTGTCATGGGTGTATTCAAGCTCCATGACTTACCAAGTCACCAGTCTGGAAGCCCAGGTCACATACACAGCTTCCATGCAGCCCCTCAGAATTAGGTATGGAGCATTTGCAAGGCTCCACGGCCCCTTCCAGCCTCTCCTTTCAAATATCCCAACCCCACACAAGCACCACCAGGAGGAAAACTCTGCAGCAGGGCAGCATGAATCTCAGTTTTGCTGGTTTGTGTTTCTCTGTTTGCTTCTATGTTGCAAAAGGGGAAAAAAAGTGATATTTACAGTTAACCTGTTTCAACAGGACCTCATTCTGGGTTACTTGCAGCAAGAGCTGTACAGTTTTTCTTCCCCTCACAAGTGTTCCCCAGCTTTGTGCAACCTGAAGGATTAGCACAAAGCTGGGAAACATTGCTGAGCAACTGCAATGGCCTGCAGTGCACCAGAACCCCACTGGAAATCCGAGCCACAAGCACTGCCACAGCTGGATGGAGTACTGCAGCAGATGCTGCACTGGCCATCAGAACAGGCATGAGCATCAGCACATCCTGGAATTACAGATGACGTTTTGGTCAAGTAACAGTGAGAGTATGGTGACCCTACCCACATGAAGGCTGACAGCTGACTGAGAGCTGCCTCTGAGTCTGCATCTACAGAAACCTTCAGTTCAGGCAAGTAAATAAATCAGAGGGCACATCAAAACATGACAAGCCACAGGACACACCCCACTGAATTATTTCAAATTCAGAGCACAACTTCAAAACCTGATTTTGACATTTAAATGATGATGAAAAACCTGCATGCTGACACTGAGCAGTGAACACACCAGGATCTGCCATCAGTGGCTCAAGTCCCTCCAGGCTTCACATGACAGCTCCAGCAGTGATGCACTCTTCAGGCTTAAAATCCAGTTTCCTAAGATTTTGAGAATAAAGTTAGAAAGGAAAACTTGCTGGGACAAGAGAATAAATCTGCTTTCCTCCCACTGGGGAAACAGAGGGAAGAGATGGAACTGAAGGTTCATCAATGCCTGCCCCTGCCCTCAGGCACTGTGTCCAGCTGCCCTGCACTGCCTCCCCAGCTCCTCCCTCCCATGAATTAGCTCTACACAGATTGTCCAAGTGCACACAGAGCTCCTTGCTTCATTCACACCACGGCTAAGGCTGTTTCTCCTGTGTCTTGAGCTGCTGTGGCTGACAGGCTGCTCATCTAAACAGAACAAATATTAGGGTCAGATCACACATTGTAGGTACTAATGTATTATATATATTAGGATATGGGAATAAAATGTATGAGCTTCTCATTAAACAATATCCAACACACTATTAAGGATATTTATATAACATAGGTCTGGAAAACAGTAACTTCTAGACTTTATCAACAATTAAGAAATATATATATGCACCTGACAAACTACAGTATTTGCATTTCAAAGTGATGTGAAGGAAAAAAATTCCAGAATTATTTTATTGAGTTATCATTAGTTGAAACAAAGACTTGACTAAGACTTAACCAACAAAAACCTATTTTTTATTTATTCCAAACACCAAGATACAGTTTTCAAGTTTTGCAAATATTGCTCCAAAACAAAATTCTATGTACAGACCCTTGGTTCTAATAGTGCATCAACAAACACGTGTGTACCCACAGTGCAATGTTTGCTCAGTTCACCAAGGCTCCACTTTGCATTCACTTACCAGTGATTTAAAGAAACAAAAAAGTGACCTGTCAGTCTGAACAGTTGGTCCAGACTAAAAATAACAATGAGGAAACTTGAAAAAAAAGGGACAGAAATGAATCCAGGCAGAGCACAATGAAGAATCTTCCCTGAACATGAGAAGTACTACTCTATTTTAAATAAATATTTTCAGTCTTTATCTGCAAGGGCTTCCCCAGCACTACTGAAGGGATGCAAGTCTCCAGGATCTGCAACTTGACCTACCCATGGGAACTGCCTTTTCTTCCAGACCTCCAGTACTGCCCTGAGCAAAAATAAACTGACGAGTGAAAACACACAATGAGCACACAAAGGCCATTGCTTGAGAAGAAATCCCCCTTTGGAGCAAGAAGCCTGCTCAGGGACTTGACTGCCCTAAAATGGGAGCACAAGCAAGCTGTTCCATACAGCTCTGCAGACTGGATCCAGGGAACACCTTTTCTGGTCCATTGCATCTGAAAATCCCCAGCTGCCTGGGAGGCTCCTCTGATGCTGTTCTGGCTGTCTGGTCACCAGCACCTCCTCTAGAGCTACACAAGCTCACATACCTGACAGCAATAAGCCAAGGTATAAGCATTGGTCTCATCTTCAGAGAGCCAAGTGATCCTTAAAATACCATGTAAGTTTTCTTCTAACTATGTTACAGAAAAGTAAGTTTGTTTTTCTGCTGTATGTGCACTGTATTCACTGTATACCAACTCAGTACTATAAACCTGTGAGAAGTTATTCCCTGAAGTGAATATTTGTATAGAAGTCTTAGTTACTACCTAGAGCAGCCTAATTTTTTTGTTTTCTGAAGGAAATAAAAATGTTCACCATGTAGAGAGTGTAACTCCTACAATAATATTGGATATTTCAAGTTTTCATTAGTCTTTGCAGAATAAACACATTACAGATATATATTCCAAATTAATAATTTGTACAGGTATGGGTCTTTCCATTAAACCTATTTGACTGTTACCCTTTGGTAGTACCACTGCACACAATAAAATAAGGGTAACAAATCCAGCTTTTTAAGGACACCCTCTCACTGCAAAACCAGCTCACTATGTTCCAGAGGGAACGGAACTCAGCAACGTCTGCGAAGGAAAACTAAAGTTGCAGGAGTGGTGATCTGCAGTTGAAAGACTCTGAACCTCTCAAATGCTCACAATGTTCCAAACGTTCTGTACGAAGTGACTGAACATCAGCAGCTTTGTCACCTTACAATGACAAAGTAAATACAAACCAAAACTGAAAATTTAGGGTATAAAAAGGGACTTTGTGAACACAGACCATTTAAGATAATAACCCACTCACTGTCTGCAAGGACAGCACCTCATGCATAAATCTTGAGGCTTTATTTACACAAAAACTGATTCCCAAAACCACACATTCATAGCAAGTCTTTACAGTGAACACATCCAGAGTATTGCAAAAAATTCTACATTTCCAAATATAACCGGAATGGCAATTATTAACAAATGGTAGAAAATACATCACATCCAGACAGACCATGCTGCAGTCTGAACTCAGAGCGTGGCTCCAGTCCTTTCCCAGTCCCCGTCTGCACTCCTGCAATGAGGGATCCACCAGCAACTGCTGCAGGAGGCACAGTAGGGCTGGATGGAAGAGCTCAAGAATGCACACAAACACCACGTTCATGGCTTCCTCAGTACCAAGTCATGTGACAGTGACACGATAAATATGGAAAACAATCATTTATTCTGAAAATAAGTGCAATCCACCTGTGACCTCCTGCTACATTATTTACTGTAACAGAAGTGTGGGTCAGGCCACTGTTACTTGAAAACCTCCACATAACACTTTTATAGTCAAGAGCTGGACATTCATACTTACTAAGTCTGAAACTGTTATAACATCTCCTAATGATTAAATACTGAGTGCTAGTATGCATAAACCAGAAGAAATAAAACATGACATGAGTCACTTAAACTATGCAAAGTTATTTACAACCCCTGTCAACCAAACTTTTTTGGCTCTTAGAACTCTGTTCTTCAGTGGCACAATTTTTAGTCAATTTAATGATGAAAAAGTCTACTGTTTTGATGAGCAACTTGTAAGGAGTGAAAATTTGAGTATAACTTATCAACCAACAGGCAACCTCTGGAGACAAGAGTATGACCTTTTCCACAGCATTATAATTATCTAATAGACCTGAAATAACCTTTTTGCTCTTTCAACAACACTTCTTCACAAATCCCTGAAGTCAATCTGCATCCCATGCAACCAGCATGCAGTTTCTTGTCCAGATTCAGAGCTGCTCCCATCAGACACTCCAGCTTTGCACCACTCACAGCCCAGTGTTGTCCAGCCTCACGTGGAGCAGCACAGTGCAATCTGCTGCACTTTGCCCAAGTCTGTTATCAGCTGCTTTATGCAGTGTTTGAGCTGGGGGAGTCGAGCCAGTGGTTCTGGGGGCTGCAGCTCTCCTGTGTAATCGAGCCAACTCTCCAAAACTGCAAAGAAAACAAAAACTGTCACTTCTGCAGTTCTCAGCAGGATTTTTCTTTAAATCTTTCATAAATCTTGACACAGCAGTGGGCAGTATTTTTAACGCTGGTATTTGAGAAGTCATAAAACTGAACACCTCACACCAATCGTGGCAAGTTAACTTTTGATATATAACTAAATAATTCACATGGGGATGGGGAGAGAAGCTGCTGCTCCTAGGAAGAAGCAGGAAAGGTAAACTCTAGACCAGACACTGTGAAATCTCATGCTAAACTTCCTCTGATCTGTGTCAATTCCAGGGCAAGGATGCTTTGGTACAGGGAGTTTATGCTACCAAGGATGGGACTATCGTAAGAAAGAAATCTGTCATCAGTATAAACACAACTGACTAAGAACTGGGTGACACAAAATGGGGAGGAAGATCAAAAGCTCTAATCAGTGGAATGCTGCACAAGGAAAAATAACTCCTGCTTTAAAAAGCTTCTCAAAGGGAAACAAGAAATCCCACCGAGCAGAAGACAAGCCAAGTGACAATGTAACACACCCACAAGGAAGGTGGTCAGGTTGAACTATGATGAGTTCTGGGGATGTTGACAGTATTGCAGATGGAGACTGAAACCTTGAAGACAAAACAAGTATCTCTGCCACCAACCAGACCAAGAGGTGAATTTTACCCATGGGCAGCACTTGCAGAACCAGCAGCATCACTTGCTACTGACGCATCTGCCTTGGACTAAGAAAGTTCCTGCTCAAAGCAGCAACACCCTGCACAGACCCTGCTCAGCAGCAGGTAAAAAAAGAAAAAAAAAAAAAAACCACCTAACTTTTGGGAACCAGAGCTTCTTTAGGCAGTACAGCCCTGACTGAACTCCACTACCTGAAATAACCCTTTAGCTGTCCAACTTTTCAGTACCTTACTTACAAAGAGAGGACTCTTACTTGGGCAGCAGTTGGATTCCCCTGCAAGTAAAGCTGCTGTTGTAACCACTACACAACCAATGGTCGGACTCAACAACGTAAAGAACTATCCTGAATGCAACACAAAAGCCTTGCAAGTTTTCAATTACTATGCAAATCTAAAAAGACATTTAAGTGAAGAATTTGGAGGACACAGGAAAGGATGAGAGCCTTGTGCACAGAAGAGGCCACCCAGAATGGGTGTTGGAAAATGGCAAAAACCTAAACCCAAAAAGACACAAACATGTTCCGGTACAACATCTGATGCAACTATTTAGAGATGACCTAACTAGAACTTGTTCTGTGAGAGATTGCTCTTTGTTTTACAATCCACCTCCACATCAGCAGCACGTCTATTTTCTATTAGGAAATGTGATAATGAAGCATTCATGTCTTTGTAGGTCTGAAGTAAAATTCTGGTCAACATGTTTTGAACAGGTACTTCATTAAAAAAAAAAAAAAAAAAAAAAAAAAAGATTATTTTTAAAATGAGAAAAACACTACTTACCATCTAGCTCCTTCTCAATAAAATCCATTCTATGTATGACTTCATCTTGCAGAGATTCCACGTGAGCTAAAAGATTGAGCTGCCACTGCAGCTGTGAGTTCACAACTCCCTCTTTGTCTTTTTCCATCAATTTCATTTCAATAGCTTCCTCTGGAGAGACTTTCTTAGAGACAGACTCTCTCACCTAGCAGAAATACACACATTAAATCTTTGTTACAGTGAAACAGAACTGGGGAGCCAAACTGCTGCTCACCTCATCTTGGGCCAGTGAGCAGGAGAAACAAAGACCATATACACATACTAAACTGCTTAGGGCAAGAAGATTTAAATAGAAACATTTTTACAGGTATTTTGCTAAAAACTATTTGTACTTCATAAGCATCTGGTTTTCTGAAGGTAACATATACGTGTAGTTATCTCTGCCACTTTTCATCTGGAAGATCCTGCACTGAATCTGTGCACCCCAGGCAATGCAGAAGCTGTTTTTCACTTGACAATAATTGACTAAAGAGCAAACAATTCAGGAGTAAAAAGGGATTTTTCTTTAAGGAATCAAACTTAAATTCTACTAAAACTTTCACTGTATTTGCCATTCTAGAAGCATAACACAATCTCAATAGACTGACAGACTCAACAGACTTACATATGGATGAAATAAGAGCTATCTAAAAAAAGTGAGCTCAGTATTTCATGGAATCATAACACTGTATAATAGTTTGGGTTGGAAGAGGCCTTTAAAAGCCATCTAGTTCTAACACCTGCCTTGGACACCTTCCACTACCCCAAGCTGCTCCTGGCCCCATCCAACCTGGCCTTGAGCATGTTCAGGGATGGGGCAGCCACAGCTTCTCCAGGCACCCTGTGCCAGGGCCTCCTCCACCTCACAGGGAACAATTCCCTCCCAAGATTCCATCCAAAAATCTAGACTCCCTCATGTTAAGGCCATTCATTCCCCCTTGTCCTGTCCCTCCATCCCATGTCCCTCTGCAGCTCTCCTGGAGCCTCTTTAGGCACAGGAAGAGGCTCTGAATTCTCCCTGGATCCTTCTCCCCTCCAAGTGAGCACTCCCAGCTCTCCCAGCCTGGCTCAGAGCAGAAACGCTTCATTCATTTCCCAGAGGCTTTTCAACATTTCTCAGCCCGTATTTCATAGCAATTTGTACTAATAGAAGCAAAATGCTTGTGATGGGGAGTAGAAAGGCCTCTCGTAGGCTGACAGAGCTGACAATGAGAACTAAGCACTGAAAAGCTAAACCTAAAGTGCTCCAATAGGAAGAAAATACAGATACACTATTCCATGGTGATCAGTTTCAAATAAAAAAATCACTTCAGGCTGATATTTTTTTTCCATCTTGAAATGCTGCCTGAAGAAGCTAAAATTAATCTAGCTATCAGAAGGAATATGGAAACAATACAGAATTAATTAGAAGCTGGCCTAGGAGTGTATTTGGTAGTATCATACATGCTTGGCCTGTTCTCTCTCTTTGCTAGTGTTTATTTTTCATTTAACATATGAAAATAAGCAGCAGTGAACTACCAGTGGACCATAACCCATGGTCCACACTTTTCAAACAACTTGAGGTCCAGAAGTCAACCTAGAGTTTTTAATTATAATGTAAAATGGAGTTGATTGCATTTGTAATTTAAATTGTTACGGGCAATGTAAATTTAACAGTCTAACAAAAAAATAACCACAAACCAAAAAGTATTAAAAAAAGGCTGAGGTTTGCAGGTTGTCAGGCAAGCACATGTTCTTTGCCAGAGAGTGCTATTTTAATAAAAATACCTTGGAGTAATTGTGTTTGGATTCATTTTCCATCTTGCATATTTCTTGGTCCAGATTCCAGCCAAACCTCTCTGAGAGGGTATCATCCCCATTTTCCCGTATTCTGTTTACTCCATCATCCATGGCTGAACCTCTCGTTTCCACAACCAACCTCTGCTCTATGGCAGGGTAGTAGGCTCGAGGCTTCTGGTAACAGTGTTCACTTGTAATGTAAGATTCCTCCACAGAAGGAATTGTTGAGGGCTTCTCAACTGTCCCATTCCAAGTTCTGTAACTTGCTGTCTCCTCTTTGCAACAGTTTTCCTCAAAGTGAATGATGTGTTTCGTATGGATTTTTTCATCCACTGTGATGTGCTTCCACGGATGACACCAAAGCTTTAAGTCAGGGTGTTCTTTATTTCTGTTCAAACATAAAAAATAAACCATCCAATTTAAGTGCCAAAGTGACTAAGCAAACTATCCTCTTACGTAAAGAAATTAATTAAGAATAATTAAGCCAAAAAAAAGCCAAGTGTTTGGATTAAGAAAAAACTTGAAGAGTAAGTTGCAAATAGACACATACAACTTCTCACCAATGTAGGTCCTTCATGGAACATTTTGCTTCAATATTTGCGATTTACTAACAGCAAAGTTAATTTTAGTTAGGATATTTTTAGTAAGGTATGGTACACCAACATTGTAGTGGTGTTCCACAGAGGTCATAGTTCCCTTCATCTGCTCTTAGAAAAAAAAAATTTTTTATTGTCTTCCAAATTGTCTAATGTATTATTTATTCCAGCAGAAGGGACAACTAAAGATATCAGGTTATTACAGATATAAAAAGAGATTTAGAGTAAGTGTTGTAACCCATGCTCTTCCTTGTGTTAGGCATCAAAACAGCAATAAAAGGAGAACAAAGCAGAGCACCCTGCTGTCTTGAAAGGGCTGGCAGCTCATCTGCCACAGGCTGCAGCAACACAGCAGAGCAAATGCTGAAGCATCTGCACTGGCTGCACAGAAAGGGGGGGCTGCCCTCAAGCACCCCTCTCTGCTTCCTTGGATGGACTCGTTCTACTCAGCTGATGCAGCTATTCTAGCTGTTCACCAGACCCCTCAACAAAACACGACCACTTGACTTCAGCAGTAACTGATTTCTAACCCACGCTGCAGCAGCTCAGAGGAAAGCAGAGTGAATACAGGTGCCAAGGTATTTCACAGAAGCACCTCTGCCTCCACAGAGAGAATGTATCTCCCTGGTGAACCATCCTGAACCAGCCTAGAAAAGTGAATGCCAGGTGTTCATTAACCAGACAATTTCCTGAAGCTTCACTCATCTGCTGCACCTAAAGAAATTATATTTTGCTCAGAACAGAGGAAGGGATAATTTCACAAAAGACAGATTTATTTATCTTTTTTTCCTGAAAAATTATGCCCCAGTTAATCAAGGATGAAAATTGAAATGCTAATACTTGAATAACTTTTAACTCCTGCCTGCTGAAGGTTCACCCTCCCATGGCACTGCCAGGGTCACCTTGGGTCCTTTGCCACCTCCTTGAAACACTGAGCAACACTCTCCTAGATCATTTCAGGCACCTGTGAAATCATCTTCTCTCTGCTGATCTGCATCACTGATATTCTAATGCAGCATGTTTTTCAAATCCCTTCCGATTTGTATCATGATAAAGAGAAAAGCAGCTGAAGCTTTTAACCAGATGATTTAAACAGGACTGCACTTCACCTTTAACTAAGCCAGGCCACATGACTTCAGCATGAGAGAGAAAAGGAGCAAAATCTGCAGCAACCATCACATACACGGCCAGTGCTCCTACCTCAGTACCACATAAATCTCAATTCACAACTGGAAAGCCTGAAACTTGTGTCACTCTTTAACAAGAGGCTCAAGGAGTGGCCTTACAATATTTATGTTTCAGTCTCCAAACATGGAAGAGATTACTTACAGATCTAACTAAAGGATCCCATCATGGAAAAGTAAAACCCTATGTTAAAATGGCTACTCTCTTGCTCTGAGCAGTATTCCGTGTCAGTGGACCTCCTGCATCACCACACGTTAGGGGAAAGGGTCTAAAGAATGCCCAAACCACTTTGTTTTCCAAATAGTTGCTGCTGTATAATTTATCAACTAATAAATTACATTTATGGAACTCAATAAATTTAAAACAGCTGGATTTGACTTAAAAATATCTTTTCAGTCATCAGAACTCAAAGATGACTTTAAATAGGAAAATACACAGACAAGTTGACTTGATAGAAAAAACCCTTTTGTTTAAATAAATGTTGTTTTTTTCTGTATATATGGCTGAAATGACCTTTGTTCAGAAATGAACTGCTGCAGAGTGCAACCACTTTCCCACTGCACCAGAACATACTGTACCAAACAAAAAGATCTGATTCCTCTTGGACAAGCTATGACTACATTTCCTGGAATGGAGAAAAGCAAGTGCTGAAAAAATGGTGCCATGGATTATAAGCCTATCCTGTTCTTACTTAAAATCCATTTGGGTGATTAAGGAAAAGCTGTCATTATTAGTTTTATTAGTTTAACTCTTTCTGTACACGTTGTCCATTTACACTCAACCCACTTAAACAGTTTTCAAGCAGCCAAGTCCTCTCCCAAGATCACATTAGCATTTCAAACTATGTAATAAATCCATGCAGCACAAATGCAAGCCTGAATTTCTGGTTATTTTTATACTTGCGGTCTAATTCCCGAGGAGAACATGCCAGCTGGTTCTTAAATGCTGCTTACTGTAAAATGCTCATCTTCAGCTGCAGCCCGTGCAGGACTTCGATCACTCGCTGAACATCACCAAGCAGCTGGTGAGTGGCCACTATCTTCTTGGCATTCTGGTGGGAATAATTTTCTTCCAAAAATGCTAAACCGTGCATGTGACCATTACTTAACCACTCCTTTTCATACCAGTACTTTAAGCTGGACCTCTGACCTAAAGTGACAGTAATGAGTGAGTTAAAATGAAATGTTGACATTGCTGGTAGCATTTCTAATTATCTCCAGGTACTGCAACAGCTTATTTGTTCTTATCAACAGAACCAATGAAGATCCTCTAACATCAGACATAACCTTGAAGAAATTAAGAACTTGTAAAGCAAGAAGCCAAAAACCTCTGCCCAACTGTAACAGCACTGTCCCCAACTTCCACCAAAGCACATCCACAACAGGCAGTTACACAAGAGGCTAAGAAAAGTGTGTTTTTAGCAGGACAACCATGGTTAGACTAGACAGTGTGATATGACAGAAGCTACAGTCTGAATGCAGCTCTGCAGACAGAAAAAAGGAGAAATAGGCAATCAGCTTCCCAGTGGTCTTGCTTTTAACATCAGCATGTATTAGTACAGTGGTGCAAAAGTACATTTTGAAGGAATCAAGGATGAGGTTCTGATAAAAAACTTGCATAAGTCAAGCAACTAACAATGATAATTCTATCTTAAGAGATATCAGTATCTCTTGATACTGTATATCAACAACAGCTGAAATGAAATGGTATTGAATGTGTTAAATGCATTAATGGAAGTAACTTAAACTGTCAAAGAGATGGTATTACAAGGAAAGATGCTTGCAATAAACTGCAAACAGACAGAAAACATTCATGCCAAATACCTAACAAAAGCTCCCCTACAACCTGTAAGATGTACAGTTACAAGAGATGCTCTCAGGGGACAGCTCAGCACCCAGAGAAACAACTGCACCAGCCTGTGTACAGCCCAGGCAGCAAGCCCACAAAAACAGAAATAAAACTAGAGCACAGACTGAAAACCTTAATTACAAAAAAGGTGTCCAATATAAGCAGGTTAATATTGACTAGAGGAGAAGCTAAAAAGAATTAAGGGAGTTACTAGGCAGCAGAGTAAGACTGAGGTTGACACTACATGGTATTAGGTAGCATCAGAAATCATGACAGGGTAAAAAACAATCTTCAAAGCTGTACCATCTCAACCTTCCAGGCAGATACACTGCATCAAGCAGGAAGGCAAGTAAAGTTCTTGGTATGGTCAGAATCACACTGGACACACTCCTAGGCACCTGCACTAGCCCTCCCTCTTTAATTTCTGCATTAGAGACACACATGTGACAGAAAGTAGAGTTCAGCCCACAAGAATAAAGAAGTGACGTTGAGAACTCCATGGTCACCTGAACAACTGAGATGATGTGCATCCAGAGACAAAAAGTGTTCCCTTTTCAAGTACACTAATTTCACGCGTATAAGGCATATCCTTATGACTGAAATTTTGATCAAAACCTGGAAGTGCGTCTTGTACACCGGTGTGCCTTATATATAGAGAAAGTTTGGAAATTTGCCAAGCCACAAGTGTGAGCTGTGACGAGCCACGAGCTGAGCCACGGCTGCCAAAAAAGCGCGCCTTAAACGCCAGTGCGCCTTCTACATGGACAAAATACAGAACATTGTTGGCAGCCCAGAAATGCGCTTTATACACGTGAAATTACTGTATGTAACCTTAAGAGGAGACACTAGACTATATCCACATCAATTGTGCTACATAATCATCTTGATCATGTTTAAGGGTAAATGTTAACAAACCTCTTAAAAATCCCACCTGACTTAAACAGACCTGAGTAAAATAGCAGTTAGTACAGTTTTTAGACAAAATTACATCGAATTTGCTCTTGTTTCTAATAGAGCGAGTGGTGCTGTTACAAGTCCCAGCAGTTTAGACTGGGGAGGGCTCCTAAGTAAGAGTTTGTTGAATAGCCATGCCCCATTTTAAATGCCACTTCTTTGCAGATTCATACAGTCTATTAGCTCACTTCAAGCCAAAAGCAGTCACTGATCTTTGCAGTCAAAAAGCTGGACATGTTTTCATTTTACAAGACAGGCCCCCTCCAATGCAAATTTCAGAATCTTTAAATGCATAGTTAAAACTACCTTCAACTGACATAGAGCAAAATATCTTTGACAAAGTTAAAATACAGAAGGTATTCTAAAAAAAATATATTGGTTGTCTCTGTAGTAAAAGTTTCAGGTTTAATTGTAGCATGTCTTCATTGCTGAGAGTACCAACAAAAGCAGTAAACATGCTACACAAATGTATGAGTTCAAGTACAAAGGAGTCGGTGGCTTTGTGCAGCCAAACAAACCTGAGATTACAATCTAAGTACACACATAAATTAAAAAGGTTTTTTAATGAGGTGAACAGAGATCCATTTTCTTGCCATTTGTAACCAGGGACTCAACCCCAAATCTCATCCTTATTCACTTTCAGCAAGTAAGTATAAACTCAGAAAATATTCCTCTAAGTGTAATTTTACCTGCTGTGCAAATGGACTAAGACATTCAAAAATACCTGCTGAGGAGGAGAGAACATATTGCTTAATCAACGCTGACTGTGCTAGCCCAGGTAAATACCAGGAGAGGCTACTTTATGTGTGCTGGTTTTGCACAGCCTGGTTTTGGTAGTGGAAGCGGGGACAGCCACAGAGGTGACTTCTGTGAGAAGCTGCTGGAAGCTTCCACTATGTCTGGAAGAGCCAATCCGTGATGGCTCTGAGGATGGACATGCTGCTGGCCAAAGCTGGGCCAATGAGAGAGGTTGGTAACACCTCTGTGATAAAAGATTTAAGAAGAAAGTCAAAACAAAGAAACACCGTTTTTTCTTTTAGTCCAAGAAGAGCAGAAGGTGAGACCATGTGAGGGAAACAACATGGAGATACCAGGGTCAGTGAATGAGCAGGA
>VRYO01000532.1:877729-895376 GCA_009812075.1 Sialia sialis
ACCCACACTGGAGAAGTTCACAGAGAACTGCCTCTCCCATGGGAGGGACCCCACAGTCTCACAGGGCAAGGACTCCTCTCCCTTAGCAGAAGAAAATTTCCCTCGAGTGATGAACTGACCCAACACCCCTGGTGCTGTCCGTGGAAAGGAGGGAGGAGCTGGAGGAAGAAAAGGTGTTTTTAAGGGCTCATTTTATTCTTCTGATTTTGTTGCTAATAAACTCACTTTGTATCTCTAAGTTGAGCCTGTTTTGCCCAAGAAGTATTTCTCCTGGTCCTTACCTCTACTCAAGAACCCTTTGTTAAATTTTTCTCTCTCCTGTCCAGCTGTGGCAGCAGAGGGTGAGTGGCTTTCAGGGGTGCCTGCCATTAGGCCAGTGTCAAAGCATGACAGCAGGTAATGCAGTCCATGACAAGAGCCACTGCTAAGGAGAGCCAGGAACCTTGTGCTGACTGATTTTAAAGAACACAAGCTTGATTTGTTAGGGGAGAGCTGCAGCCACATCCCCTAAAACGTGCCCATGGGGTGTCTCTGATTGAGCTTCCTGAGTATTTTCTACACTCATTCACCACAGTCAGACAGTACAAACCTTATTCCAGCAAATATGTGACAGATGGTTATCACAGTGGAAACATTCTTTTCCCTTTCTGTCCTTTTTAATTCCATAATATTGATTCATGGACATTCACAAAAATTTTCTGAAACTGAAACTTACTTACAGTGACAGACACAAGTAGGGGATAAACAGTGCAATTTTTCAGAGAGAAAGGTATAGATTCAGATTAGATATAGATAAACTAGCAGATTTACTACATATATTACAAGGGTCTGTAACCTTAAATTTCTGTACCTGGAGGATCTTGGCAAATATAGCAGGTATATTTCTCAGGTATATTATCTTCCAATAAGCCCATACAGACTCCATGCTGCCAGCACAAACACTCTTCGCACTGTTCAAAGTCAAGAAGTGCACATTAACAGAAATTAAAGACAGAGCTCAATACCATTATGTCAATTAAGAAACACAGGATCTACTTTACTTAAGACAAAAAAGTCTATTAATATCCACACCCCATCTTCCACTTACAAGCAAATACATTACAGAATCAGATTATAATAAAATGTGATCCCTCCCCACACATTTTTCATGTATGTTTCTGGAGAAGGACAATCAAGAAGTGGAAGCAGAGATCCTGAAAGGTACAAAAATACTCCCACTGGAAATGAAAATCTTTCATGAGATGCATGTGCACATAACCAGGATAGCCAACGGATCAATCAAGCTTGTTTCACCAAAACAGATCAATTCTTCTGAATTCAAAAGCTCTCCCCTCAAACACTAAATCACATTCAATTATCAAATCCCAGAGATATTTATGTCACACAGGAGCAGCCAATATTATGCTCTACTGATTCTCGTACCTCCAACATTTTATTCATTTCAAAGGTAGCTCTACTAACACAAACCTGCCATGCAGATGCAGCTACACCAGCTTTAAGAGCTTCCAACATCCATCCAAGGCAGGACAATCATACTGGCATATAATTTGTATCTCTGTAGCACAGTTACACTATTTAAAATGCAATCTCTGTTCTTAAAGTCACACTGTTCTAGAGCCGGAAAAAAATTGCCAAGGGCACCCTAGCACTGGTTAATTTTTACTTTTGTCCTTGTTTTATCCCTTATTAAATCTTTAAAAAAATCCCAAATTGCAGATATTGTTTTCCAGAGAGAATGTAAAAGGCTAGAAAGAAATAGGTTTCTGAAGGATGGGACCACCAATGTTTTGCCTTGGGTATAGTCCTAAGGCAGTTAGATGTTTTCAAAAAAGGTAGAGACAGTCTCCCTTTCACAAATTAGAGGCAGAAAAAGGTTTTCTAAAACAAAGAAAACAGATTACCAGAAATAGACTGTGTGCTAAAAATAAGAGGGGAGCTCCTGGATCTAGTTACCCTGCATCCTATAAATCATGTCCTTTTGCACAGGGCTGGGCTCCATGATTTTCCAGCCAATTTTGCCCAAAACTCTACTGAAGCATCTGTCCTGGGTTACAAGTGGGGCTGTAACCAAACTATGTATTCACTCCACACATTATTCCTGATGAACTGTTAATGGTGGCTCTTGTGCAAGAGCTGCCCAGTGCACACTCCCAGGCTGCAAGTGTTAGGTAAGTGGAAGAGGCAACCACCTCTCCCCTCAGGGTACATCAGGTTCTTGTTTCTTTATCTTCACAACTGACTGAACCCTGATAATACACCCAGCCTAAGAGTGAGCCATCTCTGCCAGTGAGCCACAATGGGCAGCTGTAACACCCAGGCCTGCAAGGACTCCCCAAAACATCCCATAACTCATAGGATGACATCATTCCGTTGTCAAATTCCCCATCCTGGGAATACATTCTGCCTGTATCTGACCATAAATAACCCACGTGCTTTGGGGACTTGGGACACCACAGACAGATCCAGAGGAGGACCTGAACTTCCACACAGGACCCACTGCTCTCAACTTGATCATTGCAACACATCTGCTGTCACTATCTGACAGCACTGAGACCACCACCCTGACCAACAGGGTACCAGGCTGCAGTCTGACTTTGTGGGTTCAGCCAGCTCTGTATCACTGCATCTTTCTATTAAATTGTAACTCTGACTTGAAATCTCTCTCAAGGTCTTGTGTGGGGTTCATTTCTCCTTTCAAACCAGCACAAGCATCCCAACTTTTTTTTAAATTTTACTCAACTGATATTTAAATATCCACTCCTTCAGGGCACAGGTCCATTCATTGACCTGCAGGTTTTACTGTCAGCTGTGGCTGCCAGGCTATTCAATACTGCTCTGGCACACGCTACTGGGAAGCCACTCCCTGCCCAGGTGACAGTAGGAAGGTTCCAAGTGTGCCAAGCAGGAGATTTAGAAGAGAAAAAACATACAGTGTTGGGCAAAAAATACTCAAATTGAAATGCAAGTCACAAAAAGGAATAACCAAACTCAAAAGATGTGCATTTAAAGCAGCTTTTCACCTTCCAGAACAATATCAAGTTCATTTACATGCATCACCTCACCTCTGAGGCCATCAAATCTAGCCCCAGAATATTCTGCATCATGCACAAATTCACCAATGTTTAGGTACAAAAACTAAAAAGAAGGGACAATGACAGTCTGTCTGAATTTCTTTGCATCTTACCACAAAAACTGAGTGCTGTGCCCCCAGAAGGAACACAGAGCAATGCTACACTGCTGCTTCACACGAGGTCCATAAAGGAAGTCTAGAGTTACAGAGACTGGGACAAAACAGCACTAACCAACAATACACTGTTTTTCTGTACTTCTTTTTCCAGATTTAACTTCTACTAACTAAAGCAGATACTTCTACAAACACAGACTTAGATTTCTGCATCCTGGTACAATGAATGACATCCATGAGGCATAAATTGCTCAAGACAATTAATTAAAGGCAAGAACAGGTCAAAGAAATTTTCTAATAAAATCTTCTGAATGTGGGGGCAAATAATTAGTTTAGACACCTAAAGGAAAAAACTTCCATTTTAACTGTGTATGAGTTTCACTAAACCTTAACGCTACCCAATCTTTCATGGACAAGAAGGTGCTGATGTGTTTAAAATTAACATCTTCCTGCATTGTTTCTAAATCTGGCACATGAAGACAGCTCAAAAAGAGCACCTAGCATTCTCCCTCTTGTAAGAGGGGATATATATATATATATAAAACATATATATAATTTATGTAATATATATACTTGGAGGAATGAACTTCCAGCCAGATCCATGAAGAAACTGCCCTGGCTCCTCATTCCCATCTAAGATGGGTACACAGCAAACCCAAGCAGGTTTGCCAGCACATTTCCCATTACCTCAATCCCTATAAAGAATGCAGGTACTCACAATACTGCTGATCTGCAACTCTTTACCAGACAGAATAACCTACTCTCCCCTAGCCAATTTCTTGCACAAAACAGTTCAAGTGTTTGGAAGTTTCAATATGTTAAAAAGCCTGCCCAAACTAGCTCAACCTAGCAAGTCAATCTTAGAAGCAGCCCTTGAGACTTTAAAGGAAAGGCGTCCATAGCCTGTGTCCTCAGCCAGCTGACAGTTCCCTACAGTCTGCAATCCTAACCTGGTGTCAAACTGACTTTTGCCACTTATACTGCAGGCTATTTGTCTGGAGTTTTCCATGAGCCATCCCCTCAGGAGGCATCTACCCACCCCCTTCAGACATCACTGTCAGACTCCTTTCTTCTCCTGTACAGTCCAGTGCTATTTACTTAACCTTCACCACTGCCCATCACTCCACCCTGCCCTACTAATTCCTAAGGTACCTTCTGCCCTGCTTTGTAAGGATTCAACACAAGAACAAAGGTGTGCAAAGTGAACCCACCACTAAGAGAAAAAGCATCATAGCTTTCACAGAGGGCTCCATAAAAGAGCATGGAAACTCAAAGAAAATTAATTAGAGCAAAACATTATGAAGAAATTGAATTGATCTTTTTACTTCACCTCTTGAAATTAATAGGAACTGCGTGGGATGTTTCAAAGCAGCTACGTAGGGGAATGATTTTCTAATAATTTACAAACATCTCAAAGAAGTAAATAGGCATGTTAACTTCCAAGGAGGCTTTCATCAACAGTTGTAAGCAGAGAGATAATAGAAGCCTTTCCAAGTTTCCTGTGGAGCTGGTTTAAAAAGAGCAGATACATGTGGAATGGACAGATGGCCCTAGTCAGATCAGGAACTTTGAATGTGCAGACTTCTGCAGAATGGACAAACAGTTCTACTTTAAAGCTAAACACTCAAGTGTATATATATATATCTATATATTTTTTGTTCAACCTGTCTGGAGAATTGTATGTGTAAGTCAAGCTTCTTTCCAGGGCAGAGGAATGGAAGGTATGCTACTATCACATGGCAATATTCTGAACAGGCTCTAAATTAGAGGGAGCCTAAAAAGTATTCAATGAATACATATTTCAAATATGCATTCTCAGAATGCAGGAAATCTTCTATTTTTAGAAAAAGTCACAAATAACAAACCAATCATTTATGACTTGGAGTGAATTTTCCCTCTTTCTATTGAGAATCCAAAACTGTACTATGAAGCAGAAGTTACCCTAGCAGTTACCTGATAGATTACCTCAAAAATATGACAACTTTGGAAGACAACAAGCTTAGTTCATGTATAAAATCAAAGTTTCTCCACTGACACCTTCCACTGCCTTCCCTGAAATGTGCACTTACCCTCCCACTTCATACCTGAATCATGAAGTCATTTTCCTCTTTTACTTCACAAACACACCGAACAATCTCAAAATCACTTTCTTCAACTTCTTCATCAGGGTTGGTGGTTACATCCACATCCTGACTGCAGTCATCGTCACTCCAAGGCAAGCTATCCATAGATGACTCACTCAGGGTGTCATCCTCTGTACAAGAAGTATTTATATAAAATCCTGAGTAATTACAAAAAAAGTCCTCAAAATCTCATCCAAAGTATGCAGACATACATTGCTAAAAGCATGACCTGACAGTGTAATTTAAGGAATATCACAATTTTAACAGTTTATTGAAGGTTACTACATACTGGTTTTGTCTCAATAATGGCTCCTTCAAAATATTCCAACTTAACAGCTCCTGTCATTATAACTGTACTGTCAACACACAGTCTCTTCAGACAAAACTATAAACAACAAAATCAGGCTTGCACATTCAAATAGTTGCTGCAATTTGTACAGAACTGTGGCTTAGCACTTCTAGTGCACAGCTCTCAAAAAGAGGCAAGAGGGTTCTGTTTTATGAACCATGCAATCTCACTAAGTGATGTTTCCACTACAGAAATATTGAGACCAACACAGAATTTAACCCTGCTTCAGAAATTATTATTTTCATTTAATCTTCTGTTTAGGATGCATTTATAAACTCAAAGGCAGTGCACTGCACAAGGTATTCTTCCAGAACACACTCACACTACTTAGCTAAAGCATTAGTGCATCCTACACTGAATAAAACTGTCAAGAAAATTTTAACTGAACAGACTGCTAAATTTGGAATCTTACCTCAGTAATATTAAAGCAATGTCTGCATCTTTCTTGGGGATAGAATGGGAGGGTCAGAGGAAGAAGATGAGGAATTTTAATTATTTGAAAATAATTTAATGAGTTAGAGGGGAATGGAAGGTAAAAATTTGAGTCTTAAGTAAGATGGTCAGGTCTCACTACAGTGGGTATAACTACTTTCATAATTTAGCTCCCAGAACGAAAGAATGCAAAAATAGAACCACCAGTCTGTGGCATAAAGTACACCTTTTGGAGAAACATCTGTTGTCAAATTAAAAGGGCTAAGAACCCAACACAACAGCTTATTTTCATGTTTAAAAGTTGTATTCCACCTCTGAACTAGGATACTCTATCCTAAAATACTGTGGAAGTGGCAGGTTAGGCACACTACATTTCCATATTACACAAAAGTTTCACTTCTATTCAACCAGATCATCTTCACCTAGGCACAAGTTCTGCAGATGCAAAAAGCAACAAAACAGTTCTGAAAAGGATGAAATAAAATAATTTCTTGTATTTTCCACCACTTTCAATATTTATGAACTGATCAAAAGAAGTCTGAGCAATCAATGGCCAAGTTACTAAATAGTAATGTCCTATGGCTGATATACCCCAGAAACACAACTGCTCACACTTGCAAAACATGTTTCAAGACATTACCAACATCTGCATTCAGATGGTGATAAAACATTCAGTAGCTTTTAATGTTTCCTGTTTGTCCTATAAGGGGGAATTCAACTGAAGTTAAATTTTACTTTTGTCTAACAAAAAAGTTATGGAATAAAAAAGGTTCTCAACAGTGTATCTGTACAAAAATGAATTTAAGGTTCTTGCATATAATCACACATTTTCTATTTCCTTCTGTGAGTTTTAAGAACAAGAGGAAACAACAAATGTTTATCTTTTTTATTGTACCAGCTTATAATAGTAAACAATTACATGGACCAAGATATTAAGAATTATGAAAGCTGGTACACAGCAGCCAGATTTTTATGGGTTCTGTGTATGAAGACATCAATAAACAGCTACTCAAGAGCTTCTCATTACAAAGCTCAGAAAGTCATTAAAATCATATATCATTCTGTATCTAGACAACTACACATCAACAAACCCAGTGGTCTCTCAAACACAGCAAGCTTGCAAACTGAGTAAGTTATTACTTGGAACAAACCTTTGGAAATATGAAAAATTTAATTAAGTTGGAACATAGTTATTTAAGGAGTCAATAAGGCACTGAAAAAGAATGTGCAAAATGAAGTTGACTTCTGAAATAAGGGTAACAGTCTTGAAGTATATTATGAGAGTAAAGTCAAAGTAAAAAGCTGCAATAGCAAGCTCTGGCAAATTAACTGGGTCAGGCTTGTCAAGCAGTGGAAGGATATACACACGGCCCTGAGTAAGAATAGCCACATTTACAAAGTAAGAACGAATTTTCAAGTATGTTAGTGCTGCTCTCATATTTGCTGGTAATGAAAGACAGAACAAGAAAGCCATAGAGGAGATCATCTCACCATTTGCTTTTGATTTTCCCTTGTGCTGTCCAGAATCAGTGCAGTGCAGCAGTGTACTTGGGTGAGCAGATGATTTATTTGAAGAATTAGATTTTGTAACAATTGACTTTTCTGGTGAAAGCTCTTGTGAGATACCTGTGTTCTCCTCAACGCCTGAATACCCTGTAAAATTGTAATAAATGCTGTCATTAAAAATCTATGGCCAAAAGAAGTTGGCAGAAGAAACAGCACCATGCATGCCCATAACAAGAATGTATAATTCACTGAGCCAGTTCCCAGTATGCTGGAGCTCTGGGGCTGCATGATGCTGCTTAAAGATGTGCAAGCTTTCCAGAGGCAAGGAAAATCGAACCAGACAATTTTATGCTGCTCAGTCACTGTTTACTACCGACAGAAGTGAGAAAGGTCTAAGCAACCTGCCTTCCCAGGCCAACTACTGCTCAGGCTGAAGAGATGAACAATTGCTTTTGCTTTACAGGCACTTCCACACAAGCACCACTAGCTGGAGATCTCCCCCTCACATCCCACTGTGCTACACACACTGCCAAACCCCACCAAATGGATAGAAAGCACTTGTTTTCCTAGTCTATGGATGGAAAAGAATGCACAGGTGGACAAGCCCAGACTAAGAGTGTGTGAAAGAAACACCTTGAATGGTTCCTTTGTGAGGCTACACTGGATATAAATCAAGGCCATCTGAAGATACAACTAGCACTCTCCAGTTACCTGGAAAAAAAAGTAACAGCTCCTGTACTGAATTGCTGTAAGGTCAACATCAAAACAGGCATTCAACATCTTAAAACCCAAGGACAGACTGACAACCAGCTGGGGACTACTGGTGCATAAATCTACAAATTATATTTTGCACTTCATCATTATACTTGTGAGCATCACACAATCAAAAATTCATTAAAATTATTTGCTTCAGTACAATTCTAAGTCACTTGGCCAATGGTTCTTCCCATCCACCCTCTTGATAGCCTGCCCTATTCATAGCAACAATCAGAAAAGGTATTTTTTATCTCAGAAACTCCTCCTTAGGGAGATCTAGTTTCACAAGTATGCTGCATCCACATCAACAGCAGAGCAAGCTGTCACACTTGATCCCTAAACATTTCACTGAAGAAGTTTTCCAGAATCAGCTTCACTTCCAGCAGTGAAGAATCCATTACCTCTGACACCTGGCCTCTACTTCAAGTCCAAAGCTTGAAGTGGCCCCAGGAAAGCATTCCAGGCCGCCACAGATGAAACCAAGAGAGAAGACACGTTGCTACTACAGCTGTTTTAATGTAGAGAAACAGCATGTTATGAGACATGACACAGGCACAAAGTGTGGGTACAGACTTTCAACTGGGCTTTTACTTAACCTCTCAACAAAAAGTAATTAGTGCTGTGACAGGTTTAATGAGGCTCATTGTTACAGCTCCCTCCCTCTCAACTGAAGGTGTACGAAATAACCAGGTACAGCAGAAAAAGAGGACTCAATATTTCCAAGCTCCAGCATCCATAAAGCAGCCCCAGAACCAACAAAACTGAGAACAGCTGCACACAGGGCATCTGCATCCTCTGAACTGGGCAAAGCTTGCATAGAAGCACACTTCTTAGAGAAAATCCTGACTTACAGACTGACATTCCTCTAGCAGGGACATTTATTCAGTATCATTACAAGCACTACCACAAGCCTCCATCGAACATAAATGATGAACCTTAACCAGAAAACAGATTATCCTGCCAATCACAATTTAAAATCTATCACTTAAAAAAATAAAACTTAAGTGAGGAAAGAAGTCTGAACTGCAATGGCTGCCCTTAAGTGATCTGTAGTGAATTTTCTGAGGTGACAAAACAAAATAATGAAGCCAGTCTCATCTACAGAAGAAAATGAACTTTACCAGGCTTAGATCTCTTTTTCTTTTTTTTCTTTTTCTTTGATTTGGATCTTCCATAGTCTTTGGATTTTCTTTCTTTCTTCTTCTCATGTCCTTTAACAGCTGAAATTAGGAAAAATTCCAAATTAGTTAAAAAATATACATACATTTATTCAACTTAATAATTTTCTTAAAAGCCTCCATAGTCTCCCTGGACAATCAAGGCCAGTTCACTGAACGAAACAAACAAAAAAAAAAAAGAAAAAAAATCCCCCAAAACACCAAAACCAAGAAAACTTATCTGTAAGAATTCCCCAGCTCTCAATTGGAATAATCTATTTTAAGTTAAAATTCAACTGTCCCATAACAAAATATCAGTATCACGTGGGAGAAATCAAAAGTACAGTGGTGCCCAAATGCTTCAGAGACCGTAAAAAAGACTGAGGGATTTGTTACATCCACTTTCTAAACTATTATGACCAGATAAAACATATAAGATATATAAGAACAAAACCTCAACACTCCAAACTTCAGTTCAGTTCCCTAATCCAATATTTAATTGATATTGAAAATGGAGTAATTGGTTTAGCTGTCTTTAACTACCATTCTCTCAACATCTGTTTGCCATTCTATTTTTACAGGATTGAAAACACACCATAATTTTTGAGTGACTGACAGCTGTCAATTACATCTATAATGAAAGCATGATTCCAGCACTCAGTATAACCCTGTTGCAAGGTCATGCACACAAATCCCTGCTTTCCAGACCCCAGTGTTCGGTTATATCCTGTCTTTCAGATTTAGGTCTCAGCAGCAGAATTTTTAGATACTTACAGCTCCTTAAGTAAATAATCCTGACTCAGAGATGAAATCTACACCTATTATGGAAGGAGCTCTTGTATCTCAAAAGTGCTCTGCTCTCAGAGCACCTGGCTGACTGAGCCACTCACCATCCCATTCAGAAACTATTTCAATGTTGGATAAAAATCTGAACAAGCACTTGAAGACGCCCTATATTTTATGAAATCTTCACTTGCACAAGCCATTTGAGAACCCTGGATTGTCTGTAACCATTTATGAATAAAACCAGCAACACCAGCATATTATGTCAATCTCTTTCATCCACGTCAACAGTAAACTCCTCAATTCATCCGCTGCATATTTACGGCACAGTTCACTGAGAAACTGAAAGTTGCAGTCATATTTGATCAGCTCTGGTAAGCATGCAGGAGACATGCTCAATAGCTTGTCCTCAGGAGACACTAGCTCTGCACCTCCCCAGCCCTCTCAAAGATTTCCTGCTGCTTTGCCACTTCTGTGCCCCTTCTAGCATGAGCTTAGCAAAGGCATCTCAGTGTGCTCACCCACAGGGCCATACCAGCCACCTGGCCTTCAAAGGCAGCACAAAAATCACCTTCTTCCACCTCTCCATGGGTGCTGAAGGGGGTTAAAAAAACCCCTCCAATAAATAGGGAAAAGAGGTTCATATTTAAGTGTCAAACACAGTGCTTCCAACTTCCTTCTTAACTTTCCTCTGTCCTCATCTCCTGTTCTTCCAATGGTCAGGATCCTCTTGGTAGCATTCCCTTCTCTCTGCTCACAGGGATGCAAACAAGTTCTACCATTTTATTCTTCCAGAAGGGCAAAGAGCACAACTAAGCTCAGCAGAGGCAGGAAAATTTTGCTTCTATTCATTTGAAAACTGAAATTCACATGATCAGATTGCTGGATTTGTTTGAAGATATCCAAGGGCACAAGAAAAGCCTCTTCAACCACTATCAACACATCAAATTAAATATGAAATAAATCATAACTTCATTCACTTTGTCCCCTTAAGCTTCGCTGTGTGTCTTAAAATTGGAAAAAAAATCCAAATATTTTCAAATTTCTGTGTGCAGCTATCTTCTAAAATGTGTAATGCATGTTTCCCTGAAAAAACATCTTTAAAGAACAAGTATTCAAGTATTATACCAGAGTCTTCAAAAAAACCCAGGTACTTTATCTTCTTGTCTAAAGCTGTTTCTTTAAGTGCTTTGAACTGTGACAAATTTTCACTGAAATAAGACCAGATACTGGTCTAGATTAGGAGCATCCTCACAGATTCACATGATCAAACAGAAAAATAAACTGAAAAACATAATCCTAAAAATTAAGCACAGAACAACCACATTTTAAAATGGTTTGGGGCTGTTTTTAAAAAACAAAGGATTTCAACTTCCTCGAATGGCAGAGACTCGTAAGAACTGGGATGAGTGCTCACCTCACATGACCACTGTGAAAGTTCATTATAATCTCTAAATGCCACACCTGCACATAGGACACATCCCACTGAGTGAGGAACAGCGAGGAGATACTGATGGACCTCATTCAGACCTTCCCACAAGGAAGGGCAGGGAGGGATGCCCAAGAACAAACCAAATGCTAAGTACTGTCTGTCTGCTAGGATCAACAGAACAATCCAGACACAGGCAGCTAAGGAAGTGATCTCCAGGACACAGACATCTGTCACAGATACAACAGTCTAATATCAGATTTTGTGTTTTTCTCATCACTGTGAGTCATGTTCTTACCAACATCTGAAGGAAAGCGGTCATGTAGTAATCTAGAAGTACGCTGAAAATTATTTATATGTTATTTATATACTTACAAAATATTAAAATAGATGTATTGTTCCCATGAGCATGTATGTGTGCATACATACATCCCCCATCCTGTTTGGCTGTTACCCACCTATACTACAGTAGATTTCAGTACAAACAGACTTTACATGATACCACTGGAAAGTCAAAGTTGTGAAGTTCTTCAGAAATGTCTAGTAATAATTGCTGACTACCTGAAGCGGTCCAATGCTATTGGGAAAAAAAAAAAACAACCCTAAAAAATAAACCACCCTAGGTCACTGTGCCTCATGTTCACCCCAATCCCCCTCTTAACTTTAGGTATCTCAGCAAGTAGAACATTACTTAAAATATTTAATGATTTGGACAGCCAGGAGTTTGACAGAACTAAGACCTACAACCTTTTCATGACCTTTAACATTTTAGTACTTTTTACATCTTATAAATACTACCAAGTGACCGGCAAGAATAAACCTCAGTGTAGATAGCATGAAAACTTACAAAATGACAGTGGAAAAACACTGCTTCCATTTAATGTTGTATATTTACACAAAATTACTCTCGCTAAATGAGGGGGTACAGAACATTATCAGTTCCTTACAATGGTGGAAACTTTCCCAAGACTTTTCCACGTTTAACTTTCCATGTTAAACCAAAAGCCGTACCATGTTGAACTCTTTCCCGAGGCCTCCGCAGCGCTCTTGCTATGTGGTTCCTGGTTTGGTCTCTAATAGAATGTCGGTGACTATTTAGCACACTTACAGGAGTTGAAGTTCTTCTCCTTTCTACTTTTTCATCTCTAAATGGGGCACTTCTGAGGGCTATGTGTGGAGAAGCATCTACAAAGAGAACAAAGACCAAGTCCAAGCTTTAAATACTTTCCAAAGTCAGTCTATTTCAGCAGCAGCAGTTCTGGCAGTCCACGTGAAATTTTTCTGATCAGACATTGCTCCACTCAGTCCTAGCCCTGACTAAAAGGCTAAAACCTCCAATGCTTTTGTTGGACTTGCTGAGGGGCTTTTCTTTCAAAAAGAAACAGGGGATATCCTTGCATTCCCCAAAGCTCTATTCTTCCAGAAAAACTTGTGACTTCGAGAAAAGATGAAAAGAGAAACAGTTCAGCGTGGCAGAGATACGGGTTGGGTAGTTTTTATTAGTTTCTCCAAGAGAAGAAGTGCCCAGTTGGTTTAATTAGAGGAACCAGAGCCAGTTCTCAAAAGTGTGCTTTGTAACACACAAAGAACAATTTTTAAACACATATCACTGAAACAATGTTGTTTCAATCAAGAGTGAGATGGAAGAATTTAAGATCACTACCTAAAATTCATAAAAATCATGAGATGCAGACATGGCTTCACCCAAGATTCCACTCTTTAAAGTCAAACAGTTTCATCCTCCTAACTGCAAGTAACAACTCCTACTGAAAGACTCCTGCAAAGAAAGACACCAGAAGAGCAGTGAAGGTGATGAAAGCTAAAGCTGCACGGCAGGTAGGACAGCAGACTAAACAAGACCAATACATTGCCATTTTGGAGTATTACATCAAGTATCTTGGTCAATGAGACCCAGTAGCCAAGGTGACAGATTGCTGACATTTATCAAAAATGTCCTGTTCTATCATCATGTGCATCTCAGAAGTTCAGAGTGTAACACAGGTAACTTCTTTCTAGTCTGAAGATGAACATGCTACACACACTTAGACACCTTTACTAAAACAATTGTGAGCAGAACTGGAGAGCGACTGAAAAGGGAAGGGAATGAGTCCCAGAGAGCACACTTAGGAAAAGAAACAGGATCAAGCACCCTACCCTGATCAACATTTCAAGTTGTAGAAGTAACAAGGCACATTAAGACCTGTCATTATAGAGCTTTCAGAATCAGGTAAAAGAAACTTCAAGATGCAGAAATCTGATGACATTTTCCCAGGTCCTCTCTCTATGAAGTCAAAAATTAAAGGAAAAAAAAATCCATACAAAAAAAGAAAAGCTACTTGCAACTATTTCCACAACCAAACTTACCCTCTAGTCACCTGCCCTAGCGCTCTACAGCAGCCTCAAAAGACAGAAATTAAACCAAAACCCAATAACCACACAAGACTCTCTAAAAGATGCCTTTTGCTGCCTTTCACTAGGTGCATATTTCCCTCAAGAAAGTAGAAGAAGAAGAAGAATTCTTTGTCCACAAAGAATTACTAAGTCAGAGGATTCTACTTGATAAACCACAGTTTATGCATGACCTTCCATCTGCAATGTGAGTTCTCTTGAAGGAATAAGTAGGAAGAGGTTTTATGGTAATTTTTTTGTTTGATAAGGTTTTTTGGAGCTGTCTTTATTTACTAGTTTGTTTTTAAGTCAGGTCTATTTTGAGTCCTCTAAGGACTTCCATGACTAGGGGTCAAGATATCATCAGTTCAGATGTCAAAAACAAAAGAAAACTTTTTCCCATGGTACACAGTAGCTGAGAAATAAGATTCAGGTACTACATAATCTCTTTGAGAACACCAGTACCCTAACAAACTTTATTAAATGCAAATAGTATATTTCAGCACAAGGTGAAAAGTCACATAAACAATCTTTTCTGTAGCTTTCCTGACTGTCTGCCACTCTGCAATAACTTTCCAAAATATAAAGGCAACACCATGTCAGTGAAACTCAAAATTACAATACAAAAATCCATACAAACCTGAGAGCTTTAAGTTCATAAATTCAAAGTCAGATTTCCTAACTTTCCCTTCTCCCAACAGCTGGACTCAATCTCATGGATTAACATTGAAGAGCAGCACTGAAGCCACCCCAATCCCACCAGTCTGCAATAACATAAGGCCTTCCTGGGAGATGACATGGGTGCACCCAAGCTCTTGGTGGAACAAAATTGTATTTTGTGTCCACTAGGTTTTCGTAGCTTTGAGAGACTTAATTTCAAGGAGATTTTTGCCAAGAATACACCCTGTCTTTTATGACACAAAGGTTAATATACTTCTGTAAGATTTCTCAGCTAACCATAACAGTCCTGGCAGAGGGGTCAAGGTACTCCATCATACACTGGATGCATTTTTTTTTCAGTAACTGACATAAACATGCTAAGTTTTGAAACATCTCTGTTCCATTGACAGGAAAGTTTAGAGAGTCTCTAAGATCTCTGAGCACTCTGAAATATATTTTAGAAGTTGTGATTAAATTTGAGAACATGAGATGAAAAACCTGGATATTTATCCTCAAGTTTACGACAGCAAATATTAAAACTGATGCCATGGAGATGCAAACTTGCCATGGAGGAGCACACAGGAGATCCATATGCATTTCCTAAAGCTGCTTGTGCAGGCCCCATGAAGACACAAACCTGTGTTCCATCTCAGGGAAACCACAAAAGGCACGAAACGGCTCCTGACACCCTGGGCAATGACACTTTCATTCATTGTCCCTGAACAGCAATGTTGCGATAAATTAGAGCAGATTTATTTCCAGCTCAGATGATACTGAATACCACTAACAGGAACAGGAGGTATGTTCACAAGATACTGAGATGAACAGGATTGCTGATTATCTGCCTCCAGCCTTCTTTCATGGAGTTCTTTCAGGACTCTCTCCTGGCAGAAGTATCCACTGTCATATGAAGAGCTGACCCAGCAGCTGTAAAGGATCTAAGAAACTAACATATACAGACCTGAGATATAAAATGCCCTCAACAATGCAGAAACCACATGGATAGAGCTTCAGAGTACTACTAAGCACATCAAGGTTCAGTGACAGACAAGGCAGTAGCTTTCTGTCCCCTGGAGCCCTGATGTAGGACCCAAGATAAAAAGGTAACAGCATTTGCAGGAAGCAAAGACTGAATTTGCAAGTTTGTGAGTCAAAGTTACCAGCCACAGCTATGAGATCGCAGGCTGAGAGCTTCCAGGGGTATTTTCAAGAACTGAAAAATCATATTTCATCCTGACTTACAGCTACCCCCCAGAAACCAAATGCAGTATTGCCATGATAAGGCAAATACAACTGGCAATTCTGCAAACACAGAGGGTGTTTATGTAGATCTTCCCCTGCAAGGAAAAAAAACCACATTTGTAGATCACTATGCACATCCCACTGCCAAGCACATGCATCAGTCAGCCAGAATCAGGAGGAAACAGGAAAATTTCCCAAAGGATTAACCTGACACCCACCACACAGCAGGCCAGAGGTTTGCCTGTGACAGCTGTTAATGATAATTACAGGCCTGCGATGTTTCAAGGTGTCAAAACAAGTTTGCCAACCCCACCCACACACAATTCAGCTCTCATCACTAACACAAGTAAGGACAAAATACCTGTTTTGTTTACATGCATTCACGTAAAGAATTCATGCACAGAGTCATTTATACATATATTTTACTAACAGGACATGTAATAATTAACTTTGGTAGGCAGAATTTTCCAAAAATGAGGCTATGTAAAAAAATTTAAACCTACGATCAAAACGTGGTTTTCCCCCCCCCTCTTTAAGAGCTTTATGTGGACTCCACAGTAGGGACAGATTTTTTACAGTATCCAAACTACAAATTGTAGGCCTGTTCCTTTATTTTCTTCCTCATGGCAAGGAATACAGGAACTTACCAGACTGAGGCTACTGTTCTACATCCACACCCCAAAGCAAAGCCTAATACTGCACAGTGTTTTTGAAGTCCCAAAACTGAGTTTAGCTTCCTTTATGACCAAAACTCCTGAGAAGACCTAAACTATGTCCTAGGAGTCAATGAGCTCACTGTCAGTACAATTGTGCAGGCAGCAGTACCAAGTAGTTATCAGGAGCATTAAGAGCACATCAATCACCTCAGAGAGCACTTCTGTGCAACTCCCATTTGCTCACGAGCTTTGTGTCTGAGAAATTCAGCGTCCAGCAAGTATACAGAGCTTTGCCAGGGGATGATGTGGGGGCACATCAGCTCTGCAAGCACTCAAACTTTCACTTTCAGATTTCAGAAAACATGTCCAGCACAAAGACATGAACTACAAGTTAGCAAACCTCCAAATCAACAGATTTTACTGAAAACATGAAGGTCACTAATCCAGAAAAACTCCAAGTCAAGATGTCAAAATTATGACTTGCAGGTACAAAGAAAGAAATGAAGCTATTCTACACCTCATGCCCTTGGAGTGGTCTAGGTCAGGAAAAAAACAATTTTTATAGGTCAGGAAACAAGTGCCTGCAAAATATTATTCTTAATAAAGATTTATACAAAATAACATGGAGAGACAGACATATTTGAAAGAGAAAACTGGTAGCTTCAGAGAAAATTGTTTACAGCCTCTGCAGGGCACAAGTCACAGTATGGGATGATGTACTTCAATAGTAAACTAAGGGGTTCTGCAGCAAAAGAGAAGGGACCATAAAGAAAAAAGCCTGTCTTAAGGTTAATGCATATGGGTACACAACCCAGTTCTACTTCATTACAGTAATCAGTAAGTAACTAACAGGCAAATTTTCACAGATACTGTACAACCTTTAATTTCCAAGTACAGTAGTTTCACGATTATAAACCGCACCTGAATATAAGCCGCACTTCCGGGTAGCTGGGAAGACCACGGGATTTGTCCATATATAAGC
>VRYO01000532.1:904518-934329 GCA_009812075.1 Sialia sialis
GCTTATATATGGACAAATCCCGTGGTCTTCCCAGCTACCCGGAAGTGCGGCTTATATTCAGGTGCGGTTTATAATCGTGAAACTACTGTACTTGGATTTCAGGTGACAGTATTTACTCAAAGAGCCTGCATAACTCTTATCCCCAATCCTTAAGAGTCCTCTACAACAGAAACACTTGCTTGCCACATCTGAATGTCCACTGATTCCAATTTCTAATGTTAACTGAAAAAACTTTCAACTAAATAAAATAAAATCCATGCTCAGAAGTGTGGATTTTTATGTACCATCAGTGCTGTACTTCGGGTGAGAATTCAGTGTGAGCTAATGTTCCCAAATTAACTTTAATCTCGCTTGCTCAAGTCCTGACAGAAGAGCCAGGAACAAGAGTGCACAAATCTATCAGAGCCTTTGGGTAGGTGTTAGCCAAGCCCTGCTCCCACAGCTTTGCTGCTTGTATCTAATGAAGCAAGTTCAGGCCACAGCCCACACATTCCATTAGTGTGAATGACACCACACACACAAATACTACACATTCAGTTAGAATTCTCCTGAGTTTAAATCCAAATTACAGATTCGCTCAGCAACATCAAAAGAGCTCGAATTTCTAAATAGCAGGAGACCATTTACACACCGACCTGAGCAAAGGTAAGGGGTCAGTTTCTTTCTGCACTGAGGGTACCCATTAGTGGAAATGGAGACACGTCACTTGAACAGTTACATCAGAGTGAGTGAAAGTGACACAGGCAAACAAGAGGGAAATTTAAAATAACAACACAATTACTCCAGCAATGCTGCGCAACTGCAAATCTCTCCAAATGCTCTGTTACACTTCCAATTAAACTTGTTTGATAGAGTATAAACTAGGAAATATGTACTTCAAGTTTCCTCAGTTAGCTGTAGATCCAAAGACTGAAGTTATAAGAAACAATCACAGGACAGCATCATGCTTTGACAATCCACTAGCTGCACAGGAAATTTTAACTTGAAAAGGCAAGAACACTTCTCAGCTAGGAGAAAACAATATATATATTAAGACTGAAACTGAAATGTTTGAACTATTTCATCAATTTGCACTAAAGCTTGCAAGTCTAAACATTAAGAATATAAAAATGCACAACTGGGATTTCCAAACAGCAGCAACAGTAATATCACCACATACTTGCAGCACATTAAGGAGAAAGAAACCTGACCTTTTATGGTCTTAAGCTCAATTTAATCCAGAATCCCAAACACTGAAAACAAGTATTTGTAAACTTCACTTATGCTGAAGGTATTACACCCAGTCATTTAAAAATTATGATTTCCACTTTTAAGACTGCTGTCCAGCTTGAAAGCATAAGATTTAAACTGAGTCCACAAGGAATAAAAATATGCATTTTTAACAAAGGTTAAAACTGCAAGAATGTACAAGTGTTCAAATTGTGCAAGTACAAAACATCTGGTGTCAGTTGCCTTAAGAAACGTATCAACATTAAATATGAAAAACCTGAACCTGTAGCAGCAGAAGGTTCTTGAGTTCTGACAGGAACAGAGGAAGACTCAGCATCTTCAGCTTTTTCTTCCTGCAAACTGGCATCTGTACTGAGTGCTGTGCTGTGTGATGTATTTCCAGGTGATCCTTGCTCACCGAAACTTTGGTCAGGTTCAATAGGAATTTCTAACTGGACTAGAATGAGAAAAAAATTCCCACTGAATAAAATGTACACAAAAGCATAATGAACAACACTGGGAGGGAAGAGGAATTTTCACATTATAATGGAGAAAACTACCCATCCATGCTCTTGACTGCTTGCTCTCAGTCACACAAAATTTCTGAAATGCAACTAACTTGCAGCACCTCTCTAAACTTACAGCTGCTTAGAAACACACAAACTAAGTGTTTAAAGCCCAGAAAATCACAGACCTCCTCAAATCACTGCAAGAGCTTCCTCGAAAGGGAAAGGCAGTTAAGGACAGGGCAGAAATGCAAGTGTTAACTCCATCCTGTTTAAGCATGTAAGCATCCCATTTGATGCTTTTAGTTCAATAGCAGGATTCAACTCTAAGAACTCTGAGTTCAGTACTTGGGCAGTTACTTCTACAATCTGAAAGTCTTCAAACATTGAAATTACCTCATTTTCACAATCAGAACCTGCATTCCCTACAAAAGAAAACTAACCAACCAAAAAACCCCAAACCAGACTATTTCCTTGGATATTTTTACAGCCTATGGAGCTCTCCTTTTCTGGAAAGGCTCCCACCACCCAAGAGAAATGCTAAGGTTACTGATCAAAAGGGAATCACAAGTCAAAAGCAATCAGGGCCACAGACACAAACTTTTCATGAGTTTTCCCTGCACTGCCGATGCAATCAGGTTTTAATGGCAGATATGGAGCCTGCAGGCTAAGCAACTGCAGATACACAGCTTGCAAGAACGACATGACCACCTCATCACAAAAACCCAGAGTACACTGTGGAGCCACTTACCCTTCTCGGATTCATTTTGGTTAGATACTGCATCTTTCCAAGTTTCAATTTCCGTGGAAGTTGTCACAAGATCTGTATTTAAAATCTCATGGCTAATACTGGATGAGAGTCTTGAAGATCGCCTCCTGATCTGGTCTCTCTCAGCATTGTCTGAAGAGTTCTTAGATTTTTCCTGAGCTGGAACAGTTGTATTTAATGGTACCATGCAGTTACAGGAACACAAACAGATCACAAACAAACCTCCAAGTTATTCACTCCCTGTGACCCCCTTGAAAGTGTGTTTTTTAAGGACTAAGGCTAACAGCAAAAGCTAAAAAAAAGCCTGGATAATTAAGCCTCTGTAAAAGCTACAATGATTAAGTTTCAACTAAGTATAACAGTACAGCAAAAGTTCTCAACATCTTTCTTCTAGTAACAGATGTGAAGTATGAATACAGATCAGTATCTTACTAGTTTCTGAGAAAAAATATTCCACCGAGTAACATGCACACAGAAGCATACTGCAGAGCAGAGGGGTGTGTTTGCCACATTACAGTGGACCTGGTCTAAACAAGCTGTTCCACAGACCTAGGTCATACCAGGAGTTACATGAGACAACTCAGACACACAAACAGCTATGACTGAGCTGGATAACCTACACACACTGCAGTTTAAGACTGTGGTATTAAAGAAGGGAAAGAGCTTTCTTTGGATCTTTACCTCCTTGGTCATGACACTACAACAGAGAATATAATTTTCTTTCCTCATCAACACACTCAAGATCTCCAGCCTCCACACACGGCACCCAAAGATGAAGTAGAAGCTATCTGACTTCAGTCAAATATTTGAATATGAATTGAATACTGAATAGTTCACATAAATACTGCATAATGAATATTTATGCAGAATTACAGTGCCCTTGCTTTAATCCTCTATCTAGTAACTGAAGAATTTCTACAACTTCTAAGGCTTTTATAGTCTTCTGTAGATTGGAGGCAATGTAATCACTGCCACTCCCTACATCTGTGAACTTTTGCATAAGGCTCATGACTTATGCCTCCTTTATCCAAAACCAACTTCCAAGATTTGGGGGAGAATTCCAGCATGATGATGCCAAATTTAAGAAAAAACAGGTGGTGTATTGCAGTCAATGCAGCTATCATAGTTCAAGACTAACACCACAGCCATTTTATCATTCCCCCAACCCATTACCTCCAAGAACTTTTATATTTATACACACACATAGTGTGAGAGCTGAATACCAAAAACTCACACAAGTTTTTTTCAATCCTGGGACGCTTCAATGGAACATCACCTCCTTTAGGTATTTTCCGACATCTTAACTCCAAAGTTATGGGCTGCAGTGTCTGAGAACTTGGTTCTACACATTTAGATAACAGAAGAAAAAAAAAAGAACTGAATATAAAGCTGTGAAACACTCCAACACAAATTCCTAAGCTTCACAACCTAAAATACTGGACTTGCATAAATAGTTTCATCCAGCTTCCTAAAACCCACACAGCAGTATTCAACTCTACTACAGGTACGCATTATATTATCTGACAGTCTACTTTAGTCACTTGTCTAAATCTAATCTCTGACCAAGCCACCAAGGCTCCAAACTTCAGTATGTTTTGGCTGTCTTGAACAAAGATGAACTTAAAAATTTTTAACAGTTTCTAGAGATTTAGACTTTGAAAGAGCAAGATACTTGTTCCTTTAGGTAAGTTTAAAAGTGTTTTGGTACATGCATGAACATTTAAACTTGGCTACATACCCGTGGGAGGTGTTACTGGTGGTCTGCCACGCTTTCGCTTAGTTTCTTTCACATTTTCCTGTGGACTCTTTACCTTGTCATTCTCAGGCTTCTTTTCAATTTGTGTATCTACTGAATATTCCATATCATTCTCTGATATATTCTCTTTATCTTCTTTTCCATTCTTAGATAAATTCTTTTCTGAGATCTTGCCTTTTTCTGAGATGACTATAAACTTTCCCTCTTTATCAGGTTGTTTAACTCGTTTCTCAGTCTTTAATGTCTTTTCATCTTCGTCTTTCTTTGCACTACCTGTTGCTTTCCTCTGCTCTTTAAATTTCTCCTGGTTTTCAGGAGATGACGGAATTTCATTACCTCTTTCCTTAGGCTTAGCATCACCCACAATATTCTAGAATAAAGAGAATGACAGTAAGAAATCAATTCACTGTAATCTAAAAGCCACCCCCCTCCCCTTTACATTTAGCAGCCCTGCATCTTTGTCCAATTTTTCAAGTAATAAAAGTACATGCTTTATTGCAATCCACAGATTAAAACTTAGAGGCACCCGAACTGGTGAAGGACCTGTGCAACATGAACAAGACAGGGCAAGAAATCCATTCTTCACCACGCAATGACAGAAGACCTTGGCTGTTCCTTTGTTCCTAAATGTAGGCTGGATCCCTACTAGTTTGTGGAGTACTATATAAAACTACTTGGGACACTGCAGAATGAGTGGGAGTCAGGAGCACAGAAAACAGCCAATAGCTCAATCACTTGGATTTGCAAACTCTCTTCCTCACACAGAAGAATCTCATTCAAAACAGACACAGTTTGCTTGCACAAATCATTGCTGCTGATATTGCTAAGCAGAGTCATGTAAAGCAACTGCAACCAGCAAAGTCATCAGGAATCATGTGATGTCAGAATTTAAACATTTAAATTTAAAACCAAAACTTATTCTGTAATTTGTGCTCAGCATGAGAGGACATGAGAATCCTTAACAGTCCCTAGCCAGCATACTACTGAGGCAATGTTAAATGCCAGCCCATGTCCCCACAGCTCTTACTGGGTAACATCAGACCAGGAAGAAGATTCTGTATCAACAGCTCCCTGCTAGTTCATGTCCTTCCCCTTTTGTGATCAGGCTTTGTATTACACCACTGGGAAAGGGCAGGGAGGATGATATATGCTGATTGTTTTTTTCTCTTCCAGTGATCCTGCTACAGGCTGTCTCAGAAGAACAGAAACCTTCTAGCTTTGCACATGAATTAATAACTTACATTTGGCCATATGTCAACACTACCTTTAGTTCAACTAACTTCTCTCCTCCTGTTGCCTAACTGAAGCATTAGAGAGCCACCATGCTCCTTCCCAGACACTTCTACAGGGCACAAGAATCTTCAACTTTGACCCAGGATCAGAGGACAGGAAAGGCTAAATACCCCAACACCTTCTTGAGGAAAGGAATTGGAACAGGTGATCGGAGCTATATGAAATTCTGATAATCAATGCAAGACAATATTTCCTTGTACTGCACTACATTTTGCCTCTTTCCACCCCAATACTTCTGTCTATATGTGGTATACATGAAGTGATACCTTTTAATGAATTTTCAGACCAATGCCTTAAGAAATAATACTTCTGCACTAAAACAGTGAACATGCAATCTACTCCACCCTCTGTGATATTACTTCAACCATACTTGGTACAGGTGTGATTAAAAAAAGACAGCTTGAAAGCATGAAATCAGATTGATGGATATTTAATGAAAACAGACAGGTAAATAGGAGGGAAGTCTTTCACATATCTAAGCACCCCTTTTACCATCAAGTTTGTATTCTGTTTGTATTCTCCTTGAGGGAGAAGCTTCAGCAGCAACTCAAACATCAGGGAAAAAAAAAAAAAAAAACAAGCAACCAACCATACCCAAAACAAAACAAAAAAATCCCACCCCAAACAAATAAAAACCTACCATCTCCAAAAACAACTCTCAGGCAACTCTATTTCAGCACAAGTATGTGCCTCTGGAACACTCTTAAGCCATGTTAGTCACAATATTCTCAAGCAGCTGAATGATGAACACAGTATGTCTGAATTACCTCTTGGTGTTACTGAACTCTTAGTTGTGTGTCCTTGCAAAGGCACATTCACACTGTTACAGGTCATTAGCATTTTACCATCATTGTTCAACACAGTCAGTTACACCCTCTACACAGGGACAGAGTAGCACTAAAATTAAAGAAATTATGACCAGCTTATGTTGCTCCCTTCAGGAATTGTGTGGTTTGGAGCCCTTTTTTTTTTTTGTTTTCTTAACAAGTACTAAGATATGAGCCATGTGTGCCTTCAGGACTCCAATCTCTCCTCCAGAAGAAGAGGAACAAGACACCTCCCCCTCCACTTCCAACAAGCTGCTACACTACTGCTACACTTGTTTTTCTAAATCTTGAGCACTCCAGTGGCTTAAGCTTTTTTTTTTCTTTTAACTTTACTTCGGGTTGTTTAAATAGAGCTCACTAGGAAATTCTCACTTTATGCTTTTTTATGCTAAAGGACAGAAAAAATGTAACCTAGGAGATTCTCTTGGGCTAAGAGAAATCTTCTTGGACAGAGGATAAAAGGAAAAAGAAGAACTAAACCAAAAACTCCTTTCATCTCCTTTCAGAATGGTTCCAAAGCTATGGAGAATCGTGAAACCTCCTAAAGGAGAGACAAAATATTTTTGTTTTCTTATGCAGAATATTTATTCAGATCGTTCAACTCCATTTATTTAACACTAAATATCATAGAAACATTTCTCACAGAAATAAAAGGTTCTGCAGTAGTTCACCTGTGAGTATTAGTCAATTTTCCATCACACACAATGATAACCATTTAAAAGCTATTAAGGGCATTCTATGGCAAATGTGAAACAGTGTTCCCTCCCAGCTTGGAAGATACAGAAATTTTGAGGACTGGCATACCTCTCCACAACAGTGACAAATCTAGAGTGTACCATTGACATTCATTACTGGAATCTGTGTTTAAGGCTTGTGCTGGGGCAAGAGAGCCAATTTCTTTGATCAAACCTCAAGTTTTAGAAAACTAATGGCAGAGAACATGACAAAAAAGCCCACAGCCTACACTTACCACACAGGAATGTGTGGTGAGAGATCAAACTTAAAACCTTGACTGTACTGAAAATTATTCTGAACCAGTTATCTAAGAAGTTTTAACCAAGTTACTCAAGACCAGAACTTGGTCAGCCTTTCCTACATGCCTGTACAGGAAAATTGAAGCACAGAGCAGCACTTCTCCCTCCTCACCATCAGCAGGACAGTTGTTTTTGTTGGTTTTTTTTGGGTTTGTGGGTTTAGATTTTTTGGTTTGGTTTTTTTTTATGTAATGGCTCACTAGTTCTTTCTATCATGAACTAAAGGTTGAAACTGCTGCACTGAGCAGGTGAAGGGTTCATAAAACAGCCAAACCACAGAAGGAAAACAAGTAATAGTTTAAAAAGCTGATTTTCTCAAAGCTGTGAGGTGAAAGATTAATAGCCATGCTCCCTAAAAGTCTCATGAATAGTAAGCAGTTATTTAGGAAAGATTAGTTTCTGTTCACTCCATAGTTTCACTCCTCTACTTTTAAGACATACATATCTTAAGTAATCTTGAACAGGTAAAATAATCACAGCATGATTCAAAACCTTACCACTAGCTTTAGTATGTACATTCTGAATTTTCCAACAACTTTTTACTTATATACCTATGACTTTAGTTCAAGAGGTGCATTTAAAAAAACCTGAGAGCTTTGCAAATCATACCACAAAGATTCACATTTTATTTTAAGGGATTCCCCTTAATGAAGGGGAAATTAAATCCCCTTTTCATTCTAAGCGACTTCATTTCAGACATACTGTCTTTCAGGAATAAAAGTTTTTCATGAATTTCACATTTTATAATTCACCAACTACCTTAGCCCCTTGAACTGCTCATTTAAGAATATGCTAGCTGCACAAACACCATACTTACCTGATCTTTGGAAAAAGCTTTGACATGAATGTTTTTGACTGTCTGAACTACACCATCATAAAATTTCACAGTGTATGTACCTAAAATATTAAAACAAAGCATAAGAGCTCAAAGATCAGAAGTTATTTAACACAGCATCAGCTAACAGCTGCAATACTCCAGCTGCAAAATTGGCTCCAATCACAGGCCAGGAAGACACAGTAAAGTTATCCAGAACAATTCTGGTCAAAATAAAGGTGTGTCCAGGTTTAAGATTAGAGTTGCTACTCAGATGTGCACCTTACTCACAAAATCCCCAAATATTTTTGGTGGAATATTCCAACATGTAATTACACAGCCCGTTTCTCCAACTTACAACAGAGAATCTCAAGCAAGTCCAGCACTAGAACAAATCCTTCACAGTTCCCCCTCCCCTTCTGATTTTTAAAGAGGTTTTGCAGCTCTGACAATAGGTTTTCTTGCAGCTTACAGACAATAACAGATTTAGGAATCAACTTTTCCCACATACATATATACTTAAAGCAATTACTGACTAGGTAGCCCAGCAGAAAGTTTTTATTTCATAAACAAGATAAGAGGTTAAAAAAAGTTGATGACAAACACAATTGAAAATGCACTTTTTCACAGCATTTTTCCATCTCTCCACCAAAACAATGAGGTTTCAGCACAATCAGAAATACATGACTACTAGACATGACAAAAGCAGGAGTCCTTACCATCTTTGTTAACAGAAGTAACTTTGGCTGGATAGAAGCGACAGTCAGACCAGCATGCCAATACCTGATCATTGATATGAAATCCCTACAAAAAATTAAAAAAAAAAAATCATCTGAGAATTACTGAAACATACAACTTTATTAAAACATTTAAATTACTAGCTTTCCAATACTTAGAAAAAAATCTAAAATTTACACAGCAACACTGAAGCTTTTTAAAGATCACGGTTCATACAAATGCACATTAAACTGTTACACACAAAAATGTCCTTCAGTTTCCACTTACTGCACAACCTTCCTCCTCATGCAATCCTTCCTTTCTTAACTGTATTTTCTCTAGGGGACGCAAATAAGGACTGTCCCAACAAAACCATTCATCATATCTATGGTTCCAGCGCTTGAAATGGATAAGTACTTTCCCCTCTTCATAATCAATTTCTTCAATGTGGGCTGGATACCTGGTTAAAAATAGATTAAAATATTTTAATTAAGAATAAGGTACGCTGTCTCAGACATTTTATACAAATAAACCTTGGTTTAACTCCTCCAATCTTATTAATGTGATGTACCACTTGTATAAGCAATAAAGATGCTACAAAATGACAGAACAAAGCACCCAAGGAAACCCAAAACTGAAAAGCAAATGTATACACTGGCGGCAACAAAAGGAGACAACTACAGAGTTCTTAGCCTGGGGTGGAAAAAAAATTAACTACAGATTCAGAAGACAGAAAGAGCTTCCCTCTATCTTGAAATGTCATATTTTACAAAATCAGTCGTTTCTTATCAAGAGTAAGGCCTGGGGGTCAATACACTCACTTCTCTGAGATACCCAGCACCAGCCATCGTGAATCATCTACCCATGGTAACACCAAAAACCCAGCAAGCACACGAAAAGTAATTTTAGTTTTAGATTCTCAAAGTTAAATTGCATCTGCACAATCCTGGGGTTTTTAAATATAAATTTCTTAGAAGTAGAAGAATCAGAGATGAGTTAAATTCAGACATTTCTGATCAGGAAGACTTTGTAAGCTCTGTATTTCTTTAAATTGCATTGGTAATTTGTAATTTCAGTATTTCAATAGAATTACAGTTATGTCACTATCCCAACTGAAGGTAATATTCCAAGTACAATGCTTCCCCTTCCACAACAGTAACATCAAGAGAAAATTTCCATTTGTCAGTGTTTTCAGTACTCTGAAAGAAGGGCAAGGCCTCTGTGAATTCTTGAACAAAGACAAAACTCAAATCTACAACTATTCTTTATCTGGTAAGCCACACTTGAAAGACAGGACAAGTGGAAGAAAGAAATGGCATCTCAAAAGGATCAAGCCTGATGGCAACAGTAAAGCCTAGACATGTAAGAATTAAGACTCAAATGCAAACCAGGCTACCATTCTACAATCCTAAACAAAGGGAGAGCAAATCTACCTGCAGCTGAAATCCTCCAGCATATCTAAGACATGTGCAGTCACAACTTCACAAAGATTTACAAACAGGCAATGCTGGAAACTTACACTGCAAATACATACTAAGGCCTTGTTTAATACTCACTAGCCACACATGTCTACACCATTAGCTACACCATTAGTTCATCCCAATGTATCACCAAAGTGCATGCAGTGAAGGCTGTGGAGGACAGGAACTCAAAAGGGAAATACTTATGGCATCTGTAACAGGTTATCAACTTCTTGAAAAAAAAAGAAACTTCTTCCTGTGACAGTCAAGATATTTTATATTTAGGTAACTCAAGTACTGTCCTCCACAAGTTCATGAGGGAGCAATAGTCACAGTCACAACCTAGCTCTACTGAACAGATTACTTTTGGATATCACTAAGTACAGGTAATGACAAAAATCAGCATCCCATTCCCTACAATCCGGACGCAACAAAAACAGGTAAGAAATCTCAGATCCTCTCAACAAGGGAGCAGCCAAAGGGTGCTCTTGCCATTGGGACTGCAGTACACCTAGGACTTTCTAGCTTTTTGGTAATGAAGAGGGACACTGATAAAAAAGACAGACTGCTGACTCAGTATCAAGCTAATATTCCTGTCCAAGCAGATAAGCAACTCTGGGAATCACAGTCCACTTCCTACCACTGAGACAAGCCCAAGTTACAGGAGCCAACTAACTCAATGATGCAAGACTGCTCCCTGCTTCGTGCCCAGCAAAAGGAGGAACTTTCTCCACCAGAACTGTCATCCCAGACATACATCAGTACCATCTGCACCTATCCCAGTTCACTAGTGGGAGTCAAGCTCTCAGCTCTTGAAGAACACGCTGCAAAGTTTCAACATCTTCTCTATCTGAAGCAAGAAACATCAGTAAACACTCAGTACTCTTCACTGGAGCAGTAAATCTATTACAAGCTGTGCTAGACCTAGCCAAGACCTCTGACAACCATCTCCCCTTGACACCACCTTCCTTTAAGATGAGAGCACTGGCAGCTACAAAGCAAAGCAAAAAGGTTCACAGGTTCTCAAGAGCCCCGAGCACCACACACTGACAGGCCAAGCTTCCTTCCTCCCACACCTTTTAGAGAACTGAGCAAGCACACCACGTCAGGATGCACAAGTGCTCACAGATCTACAGAGGAGTAACATAGGATTACCCATATACTTCCTCCAAACAGCCTGTGACCTTACATAGCGGTAGAGGTAACTTAAAAGAAATTCAGACTGCTTTATTAAAAAAATCATACTATGAGAGGATACACAAAGTGAAAGGCCAATAGCTGAAGCCTGGCTAAGGCCCCAGAGTACAACTGAGCTATGTCCAGGGTGGCCCAACATATCCTCCCCCAAACCACAAAGGATGTATTCAGCTGATTCAATGGGTATTCCAGACAGCTAACTGATCCTGGGTAAGAAAACCCCAAATGCTACTGATTTATCTTACATACTGAAACCAGAGAAAATGTCTTACAACACACAAGGAGCTCAATTTGAAAGGAATGATAAGCTCATATGTTTCAAGGACTTATGAACTGGCTAAACAGTAAGGGAAAATCTCTAAGATGCCTAAGATTTCTAAGAAATCTAACTGACCATCAAAGTGCTGAATAGACTGTGGTTAGCAATGCCTGGCAATTTCAGACTACAGCTGTCAAAGACAGCAGACAGCATGAAAACGGGTTTATGGCCAACAAATGTAAAACCATCCTCTTCTGGCAAGAGGTAAATATCTGGAAATTCCCTGGACTAGTTTGTTTCCCTTCTCCTACATACCAAAACAGAATTGCTATGAAACCCTACTCCCCTGGAAGTAGGAAGGGACAAGCTTAGCACAAAGCAATGCAGAGAGGAAAGGAAGCATCCAGGAGAACCAGCACTGTGAAGGACAACAGCTATAATGGTTCATCTTTTCAGTACTTAGACCAATTCCTGACAGCTTGAGCAACTGAACTCGTGGGACTGACAATCTGAATCTTAACAGGGTAGAACCATACTCTCAGTACTACACTGAGCTCTAACCAGAATCATAAGCTCCTTCACATCCATTTTACCCAGACAATGGACAGAAAAACTTGGAGGTGTCATTACAATAAGGCAACAAAAGGTAACATCATTTGCCTATTGCAGGCATCCAGTGCAGTCATCCTCTCTTCAGTAAGAGAGGATGCAGCTAGCCACCACCCAAACAGTTTAAATGATCCAACGCAAAAGGTTTCAGAAAGTTAACTCAGCTGGGACAGTGTGCCCAGGTCCATGGCTACAGCAACTCCTCTGGGATCCCTCCACTCAGGGCTGCCCTACTGCAGCAGTCCCTCTCCTTCATCCTCTGAACTCCAGCACTAGATACCAAGAGACCTTTCAGCAGCTACAGAGGCTCTCTCCCTACGGCAACCTAAGGCCAACAGACATATCATTCATGGCAGCCTTGATGCATCAACCCAACCCACTGTACTCCCTGGAGTCCATGTACAGGACATGATGGACAACTGCACCAGCAACTGCAGTGCAATGCCAATATGCTACAATTCCAAATACAACAAAGCAACCTCTGGGACAGCAGTAAAGATGCAAAATTCACTGTGCACTTTGACAAGGAGCAAGCTTCCACACTGACTGTGCTGCTGGCATACAATGCTTTTTCTCCACAGGGTTAACAACACATCCAAACACTCTGGAAGTCCTTAACTAGCAATTTGGGGCACAAGCCATTAACATGAAAGAGAGGCATATGGCACTCTGACATGAAACATTTTCCAAAACACCACTGCCAATGGACTGGCAATAGTGGCCCATCAATTGACTGATGTATTTGGTACTGAGAACAGAAATCAAAGCCAGCACTTTAACCGAACAGCAGACTTATGACTATGTTTTAGCACCAATTCAGCAACAGAAGTACACACAAGTTTGGACCTCCAAAGGTCTAGCACTAGGACAAACAAGTGTCAGCAAACAGAAAATCCTGTGCCCCCACAGCACTGCACTGTAACCACACCACAGAGTGGTCCTGGTCACACAGGGGCAGATGAAAGCAGCAGAGAAAAAATCCCCAGTCTGCTGTCCTCTACAAATCCACACCCACTGAGCTGTGTGAGCACTGATACTTTTGCTAAGCCCCCAGCTCTTGAAAATTTTTATTTAGAAACCCTGAAAATGCAAATGCATTTTCAAAGCTTAGCAAGTAAACGAAAGGATTTCAGAACTGGGGAGCTCATAACCAAATTGTGAGACCAGAGCTGCAAAGCTCTGTGTGTAGGACAGGTCATTAAGATCAAATGTTTCCAAATATCAAAGAACATGGAACAAACAGCATATCCAAAATTCAAATTTAAGCCAAGAGATATGCAGAAAGCAGAGCAGGTTGTTGAATTCCCCTCCCCAAGTTTCCCCATGTAAGTGTTATGTACACTCACACTGCTGTTGAGCAAACATGTCAGAAGGATAATACTCAGGGGCACAAGTATATTAGCCTTACTCAAACACCAGCTACACCAAACTGCACCTTTGAAAAGGCTACATTACAGATAGCCTAAGGTCTTATTTTTGTAAGCCTGACTACTTTTTTTGCTGTACTAACGAAACTCAAGAATATTGAGAAGGCAGGCAAGTTCAGATCAGTGCTTACGTACACAACTCTTGGTTACACATGTAAGCCAAATAAATGTGTGAATAGGATTTATTATTCATATTTTACATTCTTTATGGAAAGAGCTATGTGTTCTCATTTTCACACTTCCAATGCCTTGTACCTGGAGAGAGAACATGCTCTGCATGCAACCAAGATGTTTTAGAATAAACCCCCTGTGTCTAAGGCAGTGCACCATCCTCCTGAAATGTCTAAATGGTGTTCAGTGCTGACTTTGCACACTTCACCTGTTAGTAGGTTCCAGAGCTTTAAGTAAAATCATATCTAACCCACACAGACTTCTCAATAAAAATCAACTGCATTTGATTTCTGGAAAGAGAAGTTATCCACAGGAGCAAACAATACCAAATTAATTCCTGTCTTTCAGAAGCCTTCGGCAATTTTCATTTTATCTCTCGTTCACTGAGAATATTAAATGCTAAGTTTTGAGTTGACTAACTGAAATGTACAGAGTTACAAAGTTAGCCCAAGTGATTTGTTTGCTCTTTTTCATCCTCTTAATGTAGTGGTTAGTGAAGAAAAGTGTCCTTCCTCACAGCTGAGTGATGCAAGACAAGCACCAGACCAGACTTGTTAGCATGGAACATGTTTCCCCATACAGTTCTTTAATTCTAAAGCTGACCACCCTCATATGAGCACAGGCCTAACAAATTCAATCAGATTTTAGAGCCTATGAATTCACAACAGCACCAGGAAAGGAAGCAGCAAGGATATTCTTTTCTTCCATAATATCTGCTCTGCAATATTAAGTATAGCACAGAACTTAAAGGGTGAATTCAGGAAAATGAGAGCCTGAAGTCCAACTAGATTTAGGAGCAGTCCTATTCCCAGACACAACACCAGTACACTTCAGGAGGGCCAGCACAACATATCAGCATCTATCGCCCATCTCAATCACTGGTATATAAACTTTTATAAATTAACTACTTTCCTACAAACCAACAACTACGACTCTAAATACTGTACCAATACAAAATGTTTAAGATATTAAAGACTTAAAATTAATATAAGATGAATGGTTTTAAAAATATACCAGTTTTTTAATCTGTCACGGGCTTCCAACTGGGCTCCCACCTCAAAGTTGATCCCTCTTCTATTCGGAGGATGTTTTGTCATTTTGTAATATCAACACTGCTGATTTTATTCCCCTGAAAAATGCAATTAAATATCAATCACTAATCAAGACATACACAAAATAAGCTTATGCACTATAATTCCCAGAAGCCAGATGTTAAGGGACCACTGTAATTTTGGTTTGCAGAAAGTAAGGGGGCAATTATCTTTAAAGCAAAGGTTCCCAAGAGATAGTGTGTAGAATGATTCCAAAAGCATGTACAAAATGGCAGCTACTGGACCATGAAAGAGTGAAGCTGAGCCTCTGTCCACTGGTCCAAGTTCCAGGTCAATTAAGAACCACGCAACTCAATTTTATTCACAAATGAGACGGAAGTTTAATAATATTTTCTCCCCCCCTCCCGGTTTTGGTGAAAACAAGGAATCCAGTAAACAGGAAGTGGGCAAAACAAACACAATCACAATCTTTCAACAGCTACCACATTAGTGAACCACTAGAACACTATGTCACCTCATCACTACAAGTGCAATAACGTTCAAAGACATTAGAAATATGTAGTTTTTTAAACCAATTTTAGAAGACTCTATACTGCTTGCATATTTGCATTGCTTTTGTCCAACTTCTCCACTGTTTCAACCAGAAAATAAAAAAAGTCTTCATTAATATTTGTTTCCAACAGATAATATAAAAGTTTAAAAATTCTTCCTCTAGTAGTTTCTCTCAAGGTTACACATAGTAAAAAAGCCTGCTCAACAGCTATTTTTCCTGATTTTTTGTCAGTTATTTCCCACAATTTTAAGATACAAATTAAGATCCATTCCTGTAGTTTTCAAGCTCACAAGACCCAAAACCACAACTAAGTCTTATTCAATATCACTGTCCTTGCAGTAAGGCTGTATCTTGAAGATTCAATTACAGATGGACAAAATTGGTTCAAGCTAAAATAAAAAACCTTCTAGTCTTACACTACAAGAACAAGGAGACATGCACAGAAATAAGCACCAGCATTTTGGTTCACATAAGGCATAAACTGCCAAGGTATCAACTGAGCTGCATCTACAAAAGGATTAACATCATGAAGAACTCCAACTTCAAGCATGGTTCACAAATTAAAGATCTTTAGGAGTATCACAAAGCTTCTATGAACTGTATGAACCTCTATGAATTTTTCTGTAGGGAAAAGCTACTCCTTCACCACACCTTTTAAGCCAGGCCATTTGCCAAGGGCCTGCCAGAGACAGCCCAACCACCTCCATTCAACCACCACACTGCAAAGAAACTTCTCTGCTGAAAGCTCATCCGCTGCCTTCCTCTAAAGCAGTGCTTTTATACTGATCCTCATCTCTACTAAAGCAGCCTGCAAAGCTAAAGGGGAAAAATATTATTGCCTGCAAGTTTGATTCACAGCAAAAGATAAAGCATTTCAGTCACCAATAAACTGAAAAAAAAACTTCCTAGAGTAATATCTGACAACAGACTGAGTTCACACAGCATGCATCTGAATCAGCCCAGTCTTCTAATGGTTGGGGTAGGGGTCCATAACTTTTAATTGGGAAAGGAAATTAAGAAAAACTTAAGATTGTTGGGATTTTACAGTTTGTGCTGCATCTGAATGTAGCAACTGGAAAAAAAAAAACCAAAACAAACAGTAAGTGCAAAGCTGTATTTTCATTTTAGGAGGTTTATTCACCCTCACCTCAAATAGCCACTATTTTCCTTGTAGATTTACATCACTGAAATACACCTTTCTCACACTAGCAATGGAATTTCATGCCTCCAAGCAAGGAGCAGACATACATTCTGCTTAATATTTGTAGAAGAAATTACATCTGCAAGGTGATTCTTTCCCTAGTATGCTTATTCTTCCTTTTCACTAAGGAGCAAAGTGCACTAAGTGCAAAGCCAACGCACTCCCAGAGACACTCTCAGTAATTTCAGCTTCCTGCAGGTCCTCCTCAGCAGGAGCTGCCATCTGCATGCAAGGGATTCATCTCAGCTCACCTCCATGGGGCTGGAGAGGAACATACACATCTCCTGACACACAACAGGGCTTCTATAAACACATCCATTTCAGTGAGGCAGGTCTCACTATGGTTCCAGTCAAGTATTTTTTAAAATGAGTAACACAACTAACAGGAAGTCTGAAGAAAACAGCCAAAACCATTTAATCAGACTGACAGAGGCAGCATATTCCACAAAAATCTGAACACAGCTAGTCAGCTAACACTAAACATTAGTCCAAGCACACACACAATGCACTTCACTAAGCTGGCCAAGCATGTAGAAGGCAGGAGGTCACAAAGTTGAAAGAAAGAAAAAAATTTATGACCAAAAATCTCATTATTGGTCCCTCCTCAAGTCTTCCTTTCTCTCCCCTCCCAAGTTAAAAGAACTTGAGCTGCTTTGGGTTCTCTCACATCCTACCACTGGCTTGCACGGTGACCCAGCAGTCCTGCTCCTCAGACCATGAAAGCAGGCTGGCTTTTCCATTTGCAGCCAATTTCAGGAAGAGCTTTCTCAAGCAGATGTATACTTGGCAGAAAATTACATGGAATAAATTAGTCAGTAGAGAGTCTCAACCATTTTACCCCAAAACACCCAGCCTCAGATCAAGAGTGAAAACATGAGATAACTTTTACTGAGAACCATGATACAGCTCTGCACAAATCAGGCCAAGAGGTTGTGCTTCACCAGCACAACTGTGACCACACCGATAACTTCATTTCCCAGAAAGCAAGCACTGAACACACGGGCTTGCCTACTTTGAGATTTTATGTTTCAGCCTCTGTCCTCTCCAGCAAAGACTGCTTAAAAACCTTGAACTACATCAAAACAGCTTGTCAACTAACAACCCCAGACTGATCAGACATTCATAGCTACAACTGAAATAAGAATGAAGTACGAATGCTTTGCCAGAACATCTCTCCTAAAATTTTCTTCGCTAGAAAATGAATTTGTACTAAACTGACCCACGAACAGGATTTCTGCTCTGCTAACTCTGAGAATACATTTATCCATGTATTCAAGACCATGATTAAAACAAGAAGACTAGGCCTGCCCCAAGAGCTCTATAGCTTCTCTCCAAAACTTCTTACTTCTCTATGAACATCAGATCTGTTTCAGGGACAAGTACAGTAATTTCCCGTGTATAAGGCGCACCCTTTCGACTAAAATTTTGATCGAAATCCAGAAGTGCACCTTATATGCCGGTGTGTCTTATAGATGGACAGCATATGGAAATTTGCCAACCTGGAAGCATGAGCCAGGGCAGTGGATCCTCACTGCAAAAAAGTGCTCCTCATAGTCCGGTGCACCTTATATATGGACAAAGTATGGAAAACTGCCGATAACCCAGAAGGGCGCCTTATAGCCATGAAATTACTGTACTTCAGGATTTAGACAAATCACTACTTCCAAAAGAAAATGTTTCTAAATCTGTATTATTGAAAGAATACATGTTATTTAAAAGGGAGAGTCTTTTCTTCTCCAAAGTCATTGAGTAGTTTAAATTTTAAAAGACATTCAGCTATTCAGATGCAGGTATCAGTGAGGAAGATACACTTATCTCAGGGTAATGCAGAGGAAAATATATCAATATTGATCCCTTCAGGGATCACAACTTTGACTTCTAAAGCAAGCTATCTGCTCTGCTAACAGAGCAGGTGCTGTACACTGTCACCTGTAGCTTTTTTTACTCACTCCAGTTTTAGGCTCTGTCAGTGCCAAACCTGGCACATTACTAAGTTCCAACTGAAGTGGGCTCCTCTGGAAACTGAAAATTTCTTTTGTATTATCAGACAGAGCAAACTCAAGCAGTTATGGCACACTTTCACTAGTAACAGCCTCTATCGTTTCCTCTGTGGAAACTGCAAAATCACTGCAGCCTTTTCCAAACCACACCTATCCTGGCAAAAACTATTTTCCAAATCCCTACGGAGTGATTAAATCATTCCTTTACAAAGTGTCATACCAAAACCCCTTCCTTGAAATCAGCTCCACTTTCAAACTTAATTCTGTCTCAGTGCTGCTTCATAAACAGCTCAGAAGAAATGCAATTAACTTTCACAATTCAGCCTATTTCCATCATACTTCTGTGCATCCATGCAAAACACAGAGATTTTCCTCACTCTGTCATAAGGATACAACAAAGAAAAAAAGAGGAACATCATGGAAAAAAAACTCCCATTAGTTCTCTGACCTGATACAGGAGCACAGTCAACTGTGACAGTTTGCATAAATATAATCCTACTTCACTCTGAAAATTTATATTTTATTCTGGATGGAAAGCTTGCTGTCCCAATTCCTAGGAGGCAGTCAGTACCATGATGGGGATTCCACAGGACTACAGGGTAGCAGAGGTAATAAAAAGCACTGGCAAAACCAGGAAGTAAAAGCAACTAGCCAGACATTGTCTTGTATTCCCTGGAGATGCAGCACAGATGTTGCTGACCTGGGGTACTGCAAGCAGCGCTGCTGCTCCTACACAAGCTAGTTTTGTTTCCTTTTAGGACAGAGCATGTTTACAGTTGATTCCACAAAGCCTAAGGATAAGACTGACTCTGCCATCCTCTCTAGCGTCACTGTTCCAAATCTGCTGACCCATTCACATATGGAACTGCCAAGGACTAAGTCCATTCACACTTCATACATCAGGTTTCTTTCACCCTACAGTAGTTAGTTTTGACCTGTCATCATCTGCACCCATGACACCAGCCTCACATCTCCAAGAGCAAAAACGATGAAAGCCTCACCCAGTTCACCCCCTACAATATGCACGCCCCCATGGGGAATGGTCAATCCAGAGAAGTCCATGGTCCCCACAATTGGAACACCTTGCAAGTGGATGACCACAGCCATGCTGTGCTGAAACCACACACCTGCAGATGAGAAAGGGTATGATATCAGACTGCAAACCAGACACCATTTATACTATACAATCTTAATGGCACCTTATGAAGACTAAAAGGAAGTCTCACAAGCACCACTTAAAACTGTATTGGCACTGACATGGGAAGCTGATTTCAACAGACTTTCACTGTCTGCAGACAAAACACCCTCTGCCTAGCAGGTTTTGACTACAGCAGCAGTGCTATCATGAAGTATGCCTTACTGTGTTTTACCCTACACATAAAACCAGCCATAAAACCCTTATACCTGCTAAACATGTTAACCCAAGAAGAGCTCATGTTCATCCAAGCATGTCTGCTCCTGCCTCATGCTGGTTTTGTGTACCATTCCACAGGTAGGTGACCATTTTCAGATGTGACCCTAAGTTTCAGATGATGTCTTTCTCACCAGTATTTCAAACCACAATGCTTAGATCTTCAGGCAAGTTTTTGGGTTTGTGATTTTTTAAGCAACAGGGAGCAGGAATATAAAAGATTTAAACTTGACAGAAAGACCTGATGCTGCAACAAATTTCAAGGAATTCTGCATCACCCCATTTCTTCTATCCAAAACAATTCAAACAAGACACTATACACAGTTCTTAGTTGCACAATGCAGCATCCTCAACTACATATTCACTAGCACTTACTTGCTTTAAAAGCTTCCCAAATTCAATTAACAAGTACACAGGTGAACTCTGAGCTACACAACACAGAAACTGGATCCTGAACCGATACTTAACATCTGTGTAAAAAAAAATGCTGAACACGTGATTCCTCACCACTGACATTCCCTCAAAACTGTAAGACTTGAGAACTTGATTTCAGTATCCTACTTTTTCTCTGGTTTATACAAACAGATTAAGAAAACTGACACCAGTAAAAATCTACATTTGGTCCTCAGGCAGAACCAAGACTTTCCCAAAGTACTTGGTGACAAAACTGAAAAGGTGTTTCATGAGTGAGCCTCTGAACAAGATCCTCACTCTCTCCCTGTGATTACAGGGCTTGAAGAACATAATTTTCATCCACTCAGCAACAACTCATGTAGCGGTGCTGTCAGTTTCAACTGCTGCTGAGACTGGGACAGACCAACATGGAAGTAGAAATTATAAATATAAGCAATTCAGTAGAATAAAAAAAGAGGTATTTTACTACAATGTGAAATCTATTTGAATTACCAAGTGCAATTAAAGAAATAAATAATCATTACTGAAAACAACTATTTTTAGTCATTTGATCACATCCCATTTAGCTGATCTGATTTCCTCTTTCCTGTAATACACTAAAGAGAAAAAAACAAGCATCTAAGCACTTAACAAGCAAAAATACTTTGGAAAAAAGTTTACGTCATATAAAATAAATCAGGTTTTTCCTAAATAAAGCAGTATTCATGAAAACCTACTTTAAGGAGACTGCATATTTTTAGTTTAAGGAGAAAATGGCAGCCTTTAAGAACACAAGAAATTAAATGCAGGTAAGTCTTGCAGAGGCACTGTGGATAGTATTTAAGTAAAACCTGAATTTTAAAGCAAAATTTCAAAAGCTTAAAGAAAAGCCACAATTAAAAAAAGGATATATGCTTATACTCACCAAGAAACTTGTTTATGTTGCTGCAAACATTCCAAACAGTGCTGTGTAACTACAGGAAAGGAAAAATAAAAATCATGTGAATTCTAAGACTAAAATAGTTCAGATTTAAAAAAAAACCACAACATTCTCTCTACAGTCAACAGTATCCCCGTAATAGAATAACACCTCTGTAAAAAATATAACTGAAAATATTTCAGTACACATCAGCAGGCTGCCGTGATCCAAACTGGAGATGCTTAAGAGATCCTTACAGACACACAGACATTCTGCATATCCACATCAGATTTCTCCATCATTTATTTATCTGTTGTCAACTAAAAGTCACCAGTAACTTCATCATTTCTCCTACTTTGATGCAACAGGTACTGCAGTATTAACTAACTACAAATTAACTAAGCAGTCTCCTGTCAATGAAGACATCCTCAGCTGGATAATCTACATTCACCACATTGGCAGAAGGAGCTGTATTTTGCTAACACAGGAATGAACCACAAAGCTTTTCCAGAATCTCTGCTTCATCCACAAATGCAATTCCTCTCAATACATACAGGCTTCCTCTCTCTGCAGGAGTGGCAAAGACAGCCACTTGAATTGTTCCCAGAAGCCCAATTTAGGCTGCAGACTCTAATGACATTTCTCATGGTTTCTACCTGAACTGAAGCTGCACAGAACCTGCTGAGGTTGAGGGATGGTATTCTTCCATCAAGCACTCCCACTGAAGGGAGACTTGGAGGCACAAAAGGTAAAGAACATTGGTTGAGATAAGAACAATTTACTGAAAGCAGCAATGAGGTATGAAAATGAACTGTAATAGCAACAGCCTTAAGAACAGAAGTGTATAAGAGAGGCAAGCACTTCACAGTGAATGCTCACTGCAGAGCCTGACACAACCCTACCACACCCATGCCACCCCAGCCTGGAAGGGATCCCTTCCCCACTTCCCAGAAAATGATGTGAGGTAGCACAGAACTTCAGTACAGGTCAGCAGGCTGCTGTAATCCGAACTAGAGAGATGCTTAAGAGACTCTTACAGACAGACACTCTCTCTGCATATCCACACCAGATTCTAGCTACACTCTCTTCTGGCTACTACAAAAATTAACCCTGCCCTAGCCAGAACCAGGACATTATCCATCCCTTATTCTATACCACATAAGTTATGTCCAAATCCTACCTCTTTCCAACTATACACATAGATATACATATATACATACACACACAGCCATAGATAACTACACAAGCACAGGTATAATATCCATTGCCAATGGCTGTCCCTCCAAGATGTCTGTTGAGTATATTTAGTCCAAGACTCAGGATTCCATCCTTCCCAAAGTTCTTCTAGGGTAGGAAGGCTGGTTGCAAACTGCATCAGGAGTTTATGACTGGTATATCTGGAGCAGTCTATACATCTTGTCCATGGCAATTACGGCACACTGTAGCACTGTCATTTAGCAACCAACATAATACAACTCAACATTATAGACTGTTCTCACCCAAAAATCCTTTGAGGTACATATTTACCTGTCCCTCTGCATTACCCACCAAGAGCATCCAGGTCCTTGAGCAAAAATAATCCCACAGATGGGCTTGCCTGAGGTAGGACTAACCCAAATAATCTTCCCTAATATATTCCTCATATTCTATCCCTCACAAGGACTTTATCCCTTTCTGCAGAACGTGGAGGTTTTGGTTATAAAGGGTCAGCTTGACTGGCAGAGCCTTAAGTGTTAACTAAGCAGGTGGCTTCTGCTACATGTAGATCTCAATGTCTAATGCCTCCCCCACCCATCACTTTCACTACCATTATCAGTCCATTATGCTGTTTAATTTTTCCTAGAGGCTGGTGCCTGTTAAGGAATATGATACACCCACTCAAGATGAGGCTGTTGTCCAACTCAATTCTTCCTGGAGCGCCACGTTGCCACAGGACTTGTTTTTCAAGGCCCTGATGGTGTTCTGGGCAGTGCTGTGAGGCATAGAGTAGGTCCTCAACCATCCAGTGGTGCCTTCCAGCACCATTAGCACTGCCTTGGCAGCTCTGCAGGAGTGTGATGTAATCCATATGACAAGCCTCCCCATATTTATATTTTGACCACTGCCCACCATACCACAGGGGCTTTACCCACTTGGCCCTGCTTGACTGCAGAACATGTTTCACATCATGGATAACCTGGAGGTGGCGTCCATGGTCAAGTCCATCCCATAGTCATGGGCCCATCTGTAATGCTGTATCTCTTTTCAAATGACTTGAGGTGTCATGGGCCTCCCACTGAGCCAGAAATAACCCACCTGAGACAATTTTACCTTGGCAGCCTGATCCACCTGCTCATTGCTGCAATTCTCTTGAGTAGGCCAACTCTACGGTACACGTGCATCTACATGACATATTTTTACAGCCCAATTTCTCTACCCAGGCAGCCATGTCTTGCCACACTTTGGGAGCCCAGATGTGTTTCCCTCAGCACTGCTAACTGGTCTTTTCCCATTGGTCCAGCCACCCCCATAGAGCATTTGCCACCATCTACAAGTCAATGTAGAGGTAAAACATTAACCATTTCTCTCTCCTTCAGCAGTATTTGAAGACAGCTGGAGAGCTTTCAGCTCTGCAACCTGACCACCTTGTCTTTCAATAGGCTCTGCAACTTACTGTTTAAGACACCATATGGCAGCCTTCCAGCTTCAATTTGTCCCTATGGTATTACAGGAAGCAGCACTGAACAGAGAGCATCACTTTTCATTTTCTAGTAGCTGATTATATTGTGAGGCCTCCTTAGCATGGTGGTACCTTTTCCTCCTCCTCTTCTTCTGATGGTATGGATATTTTTGCCTTTGTGCTATTTCAAGATGATTTCCAAGATCCCTGGGCGATTGAGGATTCCTATTTGAGCTCCGTATGTGGTCAGAGCAATCCACTTATTCCATGTGGCATCAATGGCATGATGTGTAGAAGGGAATTTCCCTTGGATATCCAGTCCAGCACTGTCAGTCAGGGTGCCAGAAAGCACTGTGCTTCAGTGTCAATCACTTGGAGCCACTGGAGGTGGCTCCAGCCCTTCCATAACCTGCCAGGATCTCTTCCTCAGTTAGGATGTAACAGGCCTCAGATCCTCTTTATTACTGAATCCAGAGCTCCAGAGGCTGTCTTCAAGTCTCCATGGGTAATTTTTGTCAGAGAATGCAGGAAGGACCATGCTTCCCAACTGCAATGTAGAGCACATTTTTCACATCTTATCCTGTCCGGACTGGCCCAAGGGCTGCTGCACAAACAATCTCCTGTTTAATTTGCTGTTCAGGATCCCACCTAAAATTGTTGCTCTCCTGTGTCACATGACAGAGAGGGCTTACAATCTTGACTATTTCATGGAATATGTATCCTGCAAAACCCCACAGTGTCTAAGAAGGCCCATGTTTCCTTTCTGCTGACTGGACACACTATTTTGATGACCACTTCCACTGGACTCCCACAATGTCCATCTTGCCATTTTACTGCATTTTCTGGGCAAGTCCTTGATCTCGGCAAAAACAGTCTTCATGAGGATTTGGATTATTTTCTCCCCTTTCTCAAAAACCTCCTTTGCTGTGATGATACAATGATGTCATTGATGGACTGCAAGTGTTCTGGAGCCTCATCGTTTTCCAGTGCAGCCTGCATCAATCCATGGCAAATGGTGGGACTGGGACTGTGTTTCCACCTCTCGGGCAGCTGGTTCCAGATGTACTGGATGCTACTCCAGGTAAGCACCAACAGTGGCCTGCACTCTGCTGCTGAAAGAATGGAGCAAAACACACTGGAAATCTCAGTGGTGGCACCATTTTGCTGCCCTAGACTTCAGCTCATACTGAAGTTCCAGCATGGCACAGCAGCACTCAGAATGGTGTGACTTCATTCAGGCCTCAGTAGTTCACTGCCAGTCTCCACTCTCCATTGTACTCATGCACTGGCCACACAGGACTATGGGACATTTCCTCTCCAACCTGCTCAAGTCTTTCAAGTCTGTCCAGAGTCTTGGACAGTCCACAGACAAGTCACAGGTCAGGAGGAAAAAAGATGATCTCAAATTGCTCAAGTCAGATGTAACCTGGAGCACTTCTTGTCCTCCTTCTTTCATTGACCACGCCAACACGCTGCTGTACAACAGGGTGTGCACCATACAAACTCCTGCCACATGGATTGCTGTGAAAATCTAGACAAAATTATTACTGGCTCAAATAAACTGAAAGGGAGGAGCAGGGCAAATTCTGGGGCAACTGGGAGGTGCACTGCTCCGTTCCACACTCTAGTCCAGCCCAGAATGATTGTCAGACTGGCACACTGAAAACAATGCTCCACGCCCTGTGTCTGCAGCCTCAATCTGGTCCCAGAGTGGATGGATAACCACAAGTCCCACAGGAGGCCAGAGCAGGTAAAACTCACTGCTCTGAGATGCATGTGGTGACTTGGCTATCATCCTTGGAGTTTATTATAGCTGAGATTGCCCTTGGATCTGAGATGGTAGCTTAGTTTTCTCTCTTTTCCACTCCTAACTTCCTCTTCCTCAATAAGGGAAATATAAGGTTGGATGGGTAGAGTCTGCTAAACGAAATGATTTATTCTGATTGACTGTTTTGTTTTAAAATTTGACAAATTTCTGCTCTGCTAAAATATGCCAGTAAAGTTCGTTTTTTTAACCTCTTGAGAATGTTGCAGCACTTCTCTTGTGTGCCCACCTGAAAAGTAGTACCTTTTTCAAAGAAGCTTGCCAACTGATCACTGGGGCTCAACATTTATGTACACTGCACCTCAACTGGATTTATAGGGGATTGCTTGTTATTTGACTCCCTACAGATTACCACCAGCACAGCTGATTCTCTCAGGTACTGGATGTCTTTTTCTACAGTGGTCCACCTGCTTGGGCACACTATCACATCATCCTTGAGAGAGTAACTTTCCCTCACACTTGACAGGAGTTGCCTCCAGAGGCTGAGTCTACCTCCTTCCTGATCTCCCAGGACAGGGATCCCAGTTACCTGGCTACATTACCACCCAGCACTGCACCATCAGCTGTGATATCCCAGCTCTGAGGTGGCTCTGGGTGGTGCAGCAGTCACTTACAGCAGGATGCTGAATCTAAGATTTTTTTTTTTTTTTAACCACCAAGCATCAACATGAATTTTAGCTATCAGATGAAAAATATTATGACCAAAAATGGAAGGAGCAAATCAGAAAGCAGAAAAATTATCTGGTTACAGTACCTGCAACAGTAATTGTACTTGGGAGTTTTGACTCCTAGAAGAAATCTACCTGTAAAAATAGCCATTAAAAAAAAAAGTCTGAGAAACATTTTTCACAGATAACTTGCAGCACCTGCAACATTGGCTACTGAAAATTCCACAGGTTCACTGTTTCCACACAGTCAGTATACAGCATTCTGACTCTTAGACACAGCATTCTGTTTCATTACTTCATTGCTTTCTACCTTGACAGAACCAAATCTACCCTACTTGTTGATAAAAAGGATATTTTCAGGACATCCAAATAAAGGAAAATTTTCCAAGTTATACTGCCTTAAGTACTGAGGAAAAATTGTCTTTATTTAAGATAATTAATTAAGCAGACAAGTCATGTATACATATGTCACCCGGTAAGAAAGGTGCGACTCGCCTATTTTATTTTTTTAAAAGAAAAGAAAGGGCTGCACATCAAGGCTGCTTACAGACTTGTCTCCCAGCTTAGAGATGAAAGGAGAGCAGGAAAAACACACAAAAAACTGTAAGTGCCTATTTCAGCAAGCTTGGTAACAGCCATACAAGACACTGCAGCACAGGAAAATGACGGATACAAACACAAGGATCATGGAGCAAAAAAAGCCATTAGCAAGCTACAGTACAGGGAAGAAACAATTCCAGCCTGGTGTACTCACAATCCCTGCTATGCCAACACATGCTTTTAAAACTAACTAAAATTCTTACTCAAACCCTACCAATGGCACTGTCTCTGCATCAGTGATGCACAGCTCTACATCTGGAGCACAAAGGTGTTGAAGATAATTTCCTTACTGAATGACTCTGCGGAACAAGAGTCCAATTGCTATGGAAAGAAGTGCTGATTTTAAGCAGCAGAAAAGTGAGACAATTCTTTAATTAGCATTTTAACATCAGCAACAAGATCAGGAAAGCTCTCTGATGCTAACTTCATATTAAAAAACACAAAACCAACAACCAAAACTAAAACAAAAGCAATAATCAAACCCATAAAACAGAAAAAAAACCCTGCACAACAAGCAATACTGCTTCCTCTCTGTCCATTAATACAGGCTACCAAGCTGAAGACACAGATGGAGACCATTTCCCCACGTAATCAATTTACTTTTAATCAATTTTAAGAACTCCATTACAGGTAAATTTATGAAAACGTAAGGCAGACCATAGCTAGCTACACTTAAATAAGGCTGGTTGAAAGTTCTCAAGCCCAGTAAAAACAGACAAGCCTGTCAACAAACTAACATACCTCCAAAAGGAATGTTTACATTCCAATATGCATTATTATCTGCAGCCAATCACCACAGACAGTATACACCCATGCATGCATGATCATTTAAGCCTGGTGCTGGCAGTCACAAAAACACTGGAATGCCAGTAGTTCCAAAAAGTCTTTAGAAATCTACAGGCCATGTAGCTATTGGTACCTGGACAGCAAGGACAAACCAAGAATTCAAAGCCACCATTTCTCACCTGAAGCAAGTATTTTCCTGCAGGAAGTACAAGCAGTCAAAACAAACCTGGAAGCAAGCAAGGAACAGAAGTATTAAGACAAGGAATTAATTGAAGCAAAAAAGAAAGGAACAGGCTTACTCTGACATACAATGAACTCATAAGCACTTCGCAAGACTTCTCCATATGATGCACCAGTCCAAAGGATGTGCAATTATTCTTTTTTCTTAAGATTTAAAAAACCCCACTGTATCCATGCAACTAGACAATCAAGAGCACAGTTTAAATACTGACAACAACCATTTGTAGGGCTGAGCAATAAATGCTTCCTGTGTCTCATGTACATTCTTTAGCTCAGTTCACAATGCCAGTGCTCACACGTATAGATGACAGTGTCACACAGGCAGGACAGCCAGCATCACCCTGCAAATTACAGCTACCGACAATACCCATCTTCTGCAGATGCAGTTATAAATAAAATACGCAGTTACAGCGAATTTATCATCCCCTACTATTAAATTAGAGGTTGTTCTCCCCTTTCTCAGCCAAGAGGGAGAATTTAAGTCAATATCATTGCCTAGGTCATGCAGTAACTACAGGAGAAAACGAAAGTGCTACAGAGAGCTTAGCCAATTAAAGGTAAGAATTAATTACATGCCTCTTATGTTTGAGTCAAGGCACACCGTTATGAGCAATTACTACTCTAGCCTAATTCCCAACTTAACCTTAAAGTTACAGGCAAACAGATTTTACTCTCAGCCTCCTCAAGTGAAATTTTATTTCCATTGAGGAGGCACACACAAAGTCAGCAAGAGTATAAAGTACTGAACCCTTCCACAAGCTGACTTAGGTCAAATAACATACATCATACATTCACCTAAGCCACTTTCATCTATTATTATGAAAATTTAGAAGTCACACAAAAATTAAAAGACAGAATTATACCATGACTGATCTTTGCTTAAGCCATCTCACTTGACCTTTTTTTTAGAAACTGGTTCAGCAAAAGGATCGTTACTCATTATAAAAAATTAAATGAGCCCAGGTCAAAAGCACCGGTTACAGAGATTACAAACTGTCCCATTACAAACTGCTGTACAGATACTCACAAAAGATTAATTCAAGTCATCACCATTGCTTTAACATCTTGTTTAATTCCCAGCTACATACAATCCAACAAAATTCTGTAGTCTAGTGACATTTATTTATTCAACCTGGACTCATCAACTTTCAGATATCTCTCCTGATTTATTTTTAAGAATTTAGGATACAAACAACAGCCTGGGATCAAAGAAGCATCTCTGATACCCAGATTTTCAGTCAATAAAGGAGATAAAACTGCTTCTCGAAACTGTACCTGCTCAGATTAACCAAATCCTGGAACGGCTACAGATTACCAACTGGTACAACAATCCCCTTTGCTGGCAATACCCAGTATCTGAACACCGACCTGACAGGAAGAACACCACAGTGCCTCGCAACCGTCCGCATTACATAGGTACGACATGAAGTAGCTTTGGGGTCAGTGAAAAGACCCA
>VRYO01000532.1:939168-1011406 GCA_009812075.1 Sialia sialis
GAATCTCATGTTGCCGGGGATGGGCCAAATATACAGTTTGCTGCAATTTCCCCAGTTGGCCATGACAGGAAGGAAGGTCTAAAAAGGGAAAGCGGGAAAAGCAGAACCCAAACTGCACATCTTTGGAGTGACAATTCCTCCCATTTCTTTCTGTTGGTGAGGACACTTTGCCTCAGAATGACAGGACAGGGCATGGCGCCTGTGGACAGGAGCTCTCACAGCAACGGGTCCAATGGCTCACACTGGGCTGTCCAAAGGGACCTCCAGGTGGGCCCCCCTCCCCCTCAGGAGTGGTGGGCACTGTCTGTGTGACACAATGTCAGTGTGGTGATGTGACAATGCAGTGATGTGACATCACCATGATGTAACAATGCCCCATGGCTGTATTTAGACAGGAGACCAGTTGTTGTGTCTCTGGAGCAAGAGTCAGCGTGGGATCACAACACCATGAGAGGTCTTGGCAGGATCTGTGGAGCACCCACTGCTGGTGTCCTGCCAAAAGGCAGAGGCACTGCTGAGTGCAGTGGGAATTAAGGGGGAGGGAACCACTGGGCCAATAGAGAGGGCTCTGCTGGGGAGCTTGGGACATGGGGTCATGCTCTAGGGCCTCAGGACTGCCATTCAGGAGGCTTATTGGGCAACACCTGAGTGTCTGTCTTCCCATCTCAGCTGCAGAAGACCACACCTGAGAGGAGATACCAGGAAAATGGAGTCTGAACTGCTGAACCTCCCACTTGGAGTCAAGATTCCTGTGCCACCTGGAACCAAGCCTGTCTTCTCCAGGGGAAAGCTGGGTGAAAAGGTAAAGGAAGTAGAAAGGGAGAGAAAATCTCTCATCTTCCATAGAGTCTCCATCATGCATCTTGCAACCGCTTGATCTACAGCAGGAACTGCAGCCCTTCAATTGGAGATAGGACTGGACAAGGGAAGCTCCAGGCCCACTGGAATGCAGAGGAGAAAGCACTTGTCCATCTTTGCACTGTTTTCTGGCACTGTGCATGTGTGTGGCCAGGTCCCTGCCTCTGTTTGTCCAGGTGCCAGGGCAATGAGCCCCTCCAGCTCATCCCACAATGTTAAACCAGGCCCTGGGGCACTTGTGAGGGAGATTCCAACCTTCTCCTCCTTGCCTTCCCAGAACCTTTGAAATAGCTTGGGCTTCCCTGCTTGGGGAATACACGCACTGGTCTCCTCCAGCTTGCACTGCACTTTCCTAAGGTAGAGACTTTGTGGAGGCAAAGGCAGAGACAGCTGACAAAGCTCTTGGGCCTTCCCATCCTGAGGAGACTGGTTTCGTCCATCTCCACTGGCTGCATCTGAACCTTTGGAGGTTCGTTGTGGATGGGTCTGCAGCTCTTCCTGGTGGCCTAAGACACCTATTTGATGGTGGGGTTGCTGTGGAGTTTGTCTTCTCTCCCCTAACCCACCACAGCCCAGCCTGGCCCAGCTCAGCCCTATAATCTGTCTGTGCAGGTCTCTATGCCTACAGAAGGATGGAGAAGACCTTTACCTTTTCATAAGTACCTCTTTGCTGTTCTCTCCTGCCTCCTTCATACTCTGGGAAATGTCTCTTACAGCTTATCAGGCCATGTCCTTACTTCAATCTGGACGATCCCTACAGCCGTCACCACAGCCCAGCATACAACTGCCTGCATGACCCCATCCTTCAGGACTACCACAAGCGCAAGGACATCCTGCGGATGCTGAAGAGACAGGGCTTTGTCACCAATGACTACCATGTAGGTTTGGGTGTTGGGTTGATCAAGAAGAGCCCTCTTCAAATGGGGTTCCCACAGCCCTTGTTGCAGCCGCCTGCTGCTGTCAAGGGCAGGGCCATGTGCTGGTTTCCCTGGGAGCAGAGGCAGCACCAACATTCCCCTGGCAAGTCCCAGTCCTGCCCTTCTCAGCCTGCTCCACACTGCCTGTTCAGCCCCGGCTGGGGGGAGATCAGTGACCCCAACACCAGGATATGGGGCGAGGACTTGGGGGAAGCTCCCTCCTGCTGGGGTTGGGATGTTTCGGGGAAGGCCATCTGCATGGCTTGACAGGGTTTGGGGAACTCTGCCCTCGTCCCTCCATAGGTGGTTTGCAGTCTGAAGGAGTTCAATGAGTACAGGCACTACCTGACCAGGATCAAGCTGCAGTCAGAGCAATTCTTGAGGCAGCAAGAGGTAGGCAAAGCATTGTGTTCAGGGGCACAGGAGTGTGCAGGGCTGTGCTGCTGGGCCGGGCACTGTGGTAGGGAAAGGACTCTGTGGCTGGGAGCTGAGCCAGCACAGGGTGCTGAGCTGGACACGGGCAGCAGGGCCATGTGCAGGCACACACAGTGCTGAGGGAAGCCCTCCTCTCCTGCCCTCGTGGCCTGGCTGAAGCAGAGTGCTGGCCTTGGCCCATGGGAATCCTCAGCATGCAGAGGCCGAGCAACATGACCCACAACCTGATGTCATCTTTCAGGAAGGGCTTCTGCCACTGCAGTCCAAGTTAAAGGATGGTCCCAAACTACCAGGAACCACTGACACTTTCTACCAGAGGAAGCGGCAGCTGCAGCCTCAGAAACCTTTCAGCCTATCCCCACCCAAAAGCCGAAAATTATGGCAAGGCAGAATAGGGGGAATAGCTTTGGACCAGGGCCAAACTTACTCCAGAGCTGAGCTGGGCCAGAAGGATGCAACAAATGGCACTGCCAGTGGCCTGTTGAATGCTGTGTGCGAGCAACTAACTGCAGCAGAAGCCAAGAAGCTTAAAGAGCTGGTTGAGACTGTGGTGCACAGAATGTTGGAGAGGCTGGAGATTCCTGGGAATCTGCATGTCAGCTTTTTACAGAGGGTTGCCCAGGGAATCAGAGGAAGACTTTTAGGCTGCTGCTTTACAGTAGAACTTTGGAATACTTCTCTGGATCACCGTCAGAAAATGGAAGAGATGGCGAAAGAGCTTGTAGCATCAGTGTTGGAGATTGTGAGCGATCATCTGGCATCCAGCACATCCAAAGCTGCTGAGACAGGGGTGGCAGCCAGGTGGGAGGAGCTGCCTCTAGCAGACAAATCCAAGGACATTGAAACAGCCACTGCAGACAGAACACTTTTATGGACTTCCCTTGACATACTCACCAGAGAAGTTGTTGAGAACATTCACCGGACCTTGGAATCCTTTGTAACTTCTCATTTTGAGCAAGACACTAGCTGTGAGTACACTGAAATCCTGGAGCTTCCTGGGGGAAATGTCTCCAACAGACAACTGCAGCCACTCCAGACACTTCCAAGGCAGGGCATGGAAGCAGGACAAGGATTCCCCAGAGCATCTGAACAGCAGAGCCTGAAAGCAAGGTTGCCTGCTCCTTCAGAAAGGGCTGGGTACGCCAAAATCATGAAGCCTGAGGACTGTGCAATGATGAAGGAGAACTTGGAAAGAAAAATGAACCTAGAGTCAACAGCCTTAGCCAACACTTTGGATATAAGAACCATGGCAAATCTGATTGCTGATTCAGTATTAGAGCGGATCAGTCAACCTAGGCCTGCATCAGCCCCCAAAGAGAATCTTCAAGGGGCTGTCACAAACCCGGCCACATCCCAAGGCAGAATAGAGAACAGTGCTGCTGAGGATGCTCTCCCTACGGGACCCACAGCCTTCCCAACAGCCCATCCCTTTAGCCCAGGCCAGAACATGACACAGAACAGAGTGCTCAAAGCTCATCTGGTGAGGTGCATGCCTGGAAAGCTGAAGCAAACACAGACCACATCCTTGCGCTGACAATAAAGAGTTCATTTCCAAGGCCTTGTTTGTGCTTTCTTCAGGCCAGACCATACTGTCTTTGGGCATTTTCCCTACTGTAACCTGTCCAGTCTTTACTCCTTCAGCTTCTGTCATGCTGAGATCCAATTTTATACAGAATTTGAGGTAGAGGGGCAAGGAGTAGCCAGCATTTTTGTCTTGTTTAGTAAGCTTTGCTGTTGAGCGAGTGGAAGGATTGGTTTGGACCTTCTCTGCTTTCTCTGGAGGGAGTTCAGGTGTCACCTGTAAAGCCTTTATTTATGCTCAGCATGAGCAGAGTTGTACACTCCACAGGACTCACTGTCAGGGAGCAGCAGGAGCTGTGACAGAACAGGTGAGGGGGAACTGTGCTGGCAAGGCACAGGACAGGCCAGTGGTAAATGGAAGCAAAGCAGGGACAAGGACAGTGACCAGATGAGCACTGGAAAATCCTGCAGTGATGAGGCAAGTCAGGGGAGGAAGTCAGTGCATGGACTTGGGCCACGATCCCCATCATCACAGAAATAGCTGACCCAGCTCAGGCAGAGGTCCAAGGGCAAAGATCTGCAGTTAGCCAACATTCCTGAGAAACAGGGAGGAAGTTCCCAGTGAGGTGTCCTTCGACTACTTCCCCTCAAGGGCCTGGCTGTAGTAGTGCTACTGGGGATTAGTAGCTCTGCTTCTAGCACTGCCCATGCTGGCTCACAGCCCCACATCCCAGCAGAGACAATCATACTCATGGCAGGGCAATGCACCCAAGGAGCAGCCCCTGCGAGCCGTCACCAAGGCCTCTGTGCCTGCCTGGAGCAATTCCCTGCCTGAGACCCTCCACTCCTCCCTGCCTGACCACTCTGGGGCCTGCATGGCAGTGGGAAGGAGGGGGGTGGGTGCCCACAGGGTTTTCTCCTGCCCCTAGACCTCTGCCAGAGCCTTCAGCTGCCTCAACACAGCCCTGTGGGGGCCCTGGAGTCTGCACAGCTGCTGCAGCATCCTGCTCTGGGGCAGGAGGATTACAGATTCATCTGGACATGGTCCTTACCCTCCAAGCCAATGTGCAGCAGACCAGCGATGAGTTTTGTGTCCAGCTGTTCCCCACTGTGCTTTAGGGTGCTTGTACTTGTTTTTGTCAGAGTGCTGCTGGAGGTCCCACAGGTCTAGCTGAGCTCCGGGTTGCTGCCAATGTGCACACAAGGATGGGAGCTGAGTGACTCACCAGGTTTGTGTGCCATCATCACAATAGAATTCCACATCTGGGTACTTTCTACTTTGGGACAGTTTCTCACCCCTTCTTCGTTGACCAGAGTCCCCCAGACCAGAAGCTGGGAACTGGCTCCAGATCTCCAGGGAAGGGTGCCCTCCCTCAGTCTCTGCCCTTGGCCAGAGCAAGCACAGCCCCATCCAGGGAGTGGCTGGGAGGGACAAACAGACAAGCAGACATTTCTACATCTCCACACCCAAACATCCCTGTGATTTAGCTAGGAGAAGGGACAGGGCTGTAGATTCTTCACCTCCTCATTCTTTACAGGGCTGTCCACTTGCAGTTGAGGCTCTACAGACCTTTCTGTGGTCCCTGGGTTTACAGAGTCTGGCTGACATGCCCTGAGAGTGAGGAGGTAACACCCACCAGGGGACACCCTAGCCCAGTATTTGGGGATTGCTTCTAGTTGCAGGGCTCTTGTCTTCCCCAGCAGGCAGCAAGGCCGTGTTGTTTCAGGGAAGCCTGTTCCATGGCAGCTGAGGCAATCCAGCAGCTCACTGCAAAGGAAAGGCCCCACTCCCTCCTCCATTCCACACCCTCTAAATCCCTCACCCAGTCTCCTGCCTCACTTGTGATCTGAACAAAAGACCAGACATGGCACAGATGGGATGGACAAAATATGTCTATGAGTGGAGATGAGCTGACATAACTCACCAGTTCTCCTGTGGGAAAAGCTGCAGCTTTTGAGAACAGCCTTGAGTTTCTGAACACTTTCATGGCTTTGGGCCTCGATTCCTGCCAGCATCCAGCCTGACAGCAGAGGTCACACAATCCTTTAGTCCTCAGACATGAGCTCCCTTTATGGTACCAGTAAACACTAAGCACTTCAGATAAAATGGATAGTTTACATGATGAGACAGAGGAAAGTCCAGGCAGAAGCTGGGGCAGGAGATGGAGGTTCAAATTTTTGTAGTCTGGACAGAGTCCTCAGCTGGTGTCCCCTGCTTTGGAGGGAATAGGCGAGCTAATGAGTGACTCAACGTGTCCCAAAAGCTTTCCTGCTTGGCTACCTGTAAGCACTCAACTCTGGCAGGTCCCTATGTGGTCCACCTCACTCAGAACACCCATGCTCCTTCCTGTTTCCTCATTAGGGGTTAAGGAATGCCTGATCTGGTTTCCCCAGCCCACTGCACCCACACCCAGTTCTCTCCCCATTTACCATTACTGACAAATGGTGTAGGACAACAGGAGCTCTAAAAGCAGCAACCTCAGCAGCTAATTCAACTTTTCCCATCTTATTTTTAGTAGGTGTCCTGCAGATAGTTCATGGATGAGCCAGGGCCAGAGCTCTGCTTCACACAGCCCTGGCTGGCACTGTCTCCACAAGCCAGTTCTGCTGAATCTGCCAGTGCTGTGTTGCACCCTCATCAAACCAGCTCTGTGGCAGCATCAGCACAGGGAGCCTCCCATCTCTGCCTCCTGCCAATGCTGCAGGGCTCCCAAAGAAGACCTGCCCGTTCCTCTGGTCTGTGCCTTCCCACAGGGCTGATTTAGCGAAAGCTCCATGAGAATTATGCTAAAAACTGGCCTCTTGTTAGCCAGGAGCTTTGAGGAGGTGGCAGAACCTCTGTCTGTCTCTGGTTTGAGAAAGAAATGGAGTATCTCAGGTAGACAAGGGCAGGGAGACCCCTCACAACTGCAAGGGGAGGAGAGACACCAGGGAACTTCTCCACCAGGAGGGGTGGCCTTGTGGTCACCCTGTCCTGTAAAACATCAGGCAGCTGCCAAAGCTAAGCCCTTTCTCCATCACAAGCTGAACCTACAGATAGGTCCAAAATCCACCTGTACTCCCCAATATGTGCCCAACGTTTTCAGGAGCTGAGATGGCTCTGGGCAGCAGATCTGAGGGCACAGTGTCTATCAGCTGCCATGAGCAGAATTGCTTTTACCATTCCCATTTGCAGGCATAGCAAAAAGCTCTCACAAGGCTCTGTGAAAAGGAGACTCAAACCAGCCAGAAATTCAACAGCACCAGCAAGAGTACCCAGCCCTGCAGGAGTGCTGGCCCCATTGGGAGACATCACTCTCACCAGCAGCAGATCATGAATAAGCTGCTGGTGCCTCCTCCCAAGGAGTTGTGGCCCAGCCACCCTTCAGCACTGGGTCTGACTGCACTGCCCATGGAAGCCCAGAATAAACCAAAAGCTTGTTCCAAGCTCAGCTGCTGCTCTGGCCATCACTTCTTTAAGCGATCCAGGTGTCAGGCCATGGTGACTCTAGGAAAGAGCCTGAGTCTTAGAGCCTGAGCTGAAGCATTTGGTTTGTGGCCTTTTCTGATTTGGCAAAAGTCAGCTCATTTCACAGAAAAGTTTTGGTAAACATTCAGAAATTGGGCTGCAGACATCCCCCAAGGAAAGGCCTATGTGAGGTTACAACGTTCCTGGTCTTCCTTCTGTGCTCAGTTGTCCTACAGGCCACCTCCAAAGCTTTTGCCAGTCAGACTAAACTACTGGTGTGACAGAGCAGCCCCCACTGGCTTTGTCTGAAGTGCACCAGCTTTTCCTAGTCTGACAGGACTAAGTAATGTCCACCCCCAGAACACCAGCAGCACGAGCCAGAGCCTGGGCAGGAACTCATTCCTGTGTGTGAAGTAGCACAGCTGGCACCTGGCCTGCAGCTCCAGCACACTGTGCAACCAGCACCAGTCTCTAGCACCAACAGACCTGCTCCAGAGAATGCTCCAGTCTAAACACAAAAATGCCTCCATCAGGTCAGCCTAACAGCCCAAATAATCACATCTCCATCAGCAGAGACCCTGTAGGGGACCATGCAGAGGATACCTGTGTGCTCACCTCCTGCAGTCCACCTGCAGCATTCCCAGCTGCCGGGGTAGGGACACAAGCAGAATATCCCTTTTACCTTCCAACTGCCCATAAACTTCTCTCATACCTTTATGATCCTGAAAGGCTCTGAAAGATATGTGTATAAAAGTATTGTCTTCTACCTGTTTCAACCCATTCTCTTCTAAGATTCATTGAGTGTCCTTTGGTAGCTGCCTGAGAATTGAGAACAGAAACAGCCCAGAGCATGGCTTCCAAGTGCTTACTTCATGCTGATTCTCAAATCTTACTCAAGAGAGCACTGACAGTCAGACTGAAATGTGCAGCCCCACATGGATGTAATCATGCTGCAGAAATTCACAAGAAAAGACAATTCACAGAAGAGACAGCCATGGAGATTGCATTTATTACTATTAGAACAGAGGAAAGGCTACTTTACTGATTGGTATTTACAAATCTGTTGGCAAAGACAATAATATCCAGTGTCCCTTATGAGCATGTTTTACAACCCTGGCCAGAAGCATTCACTTTCATTAGCAGCAAATGCCTATGGTTTGACTGACTGCCACAGCTGAGAGCAAGGAGTAACATGGATCACTGCTGCAGTGGCTGCAGGCAAAGCCTGAAGAGAAGGGCAGGTGCCACATGGCTGCTCCAGACCTCAGCAGGGAACAGGACAGCCCGAGCCAGTTCAGCAATTCAAACCTCAGGACAGCATATCAGAACTGGGAACCTCTGCCCATCTCTACACTTCTGGGGCAGTAGCTCCACATCTGAAGAACAAGTTGTTCACCACTGCAGAAGGACAGAGCAAGCTGAGCGACATCAAAGCATGGAGATGGGTGTGTACATGAATAGATGCTGGCATATTTTGTGGGCATGTTTGACAGAGCTAATCTTGACAAGATTTCCTGGCCCACAGAATCATCTGGTATAAAGAATCTTTATTCAGCTGGGCACAAACTCAATTCCTGCTCTGGAGTTCATTCAAACTTATCTGAACATAGGCTCTGGGAACCCTCTCAAAGCCCCAGGCAAGCCTACAAGCTTAGGGCACTCTTTGCCCACACTGGTACTGATTCAGCTCTAAACCTCATTGTCAACAGGGCTCAGGTCCTCACTATAGTCTGGAGAGGATGATCCCAGGTCCCCATTGGAAAGGGAGGGTGATGCAGAAACACAAATGCGACCTGGCATGATACTAACAGCCTTAGCACTGCATCAGTAATCCCAAAACGTACCTTCTTGCAGCAGACCTGCCTCCAGCAAGGAAAACATCTTGAAGGAAGAGCACAGGTACCTCAGTTGACTACAGGCTGTACCAGCATTTCTCAAGCACACAGCACTGCTGCTGCTCTGCCTAGAGTATCCGAGCACAGGAGCACTTCCAACTGTTGGGGGCTTTCTTTAGACGTGGGCTGAGCCAGAAGGGTGCATCAAACTGGTATTTAGTTCCTGGCAGAGTGGTCTGGGAAGGATGTGGTACCAGGAAGGGAGATGTGAGGAGCTGGAGCTGTGAAGGTGGCTCTTAGCATGGGCTCAGTTGCTCCTCAGCAAAGCTGGTGTGAGTTCATGCTGTCTGTAGCAAAAAGGAGCTGCAAGGCCCCTGGGGTCGCTGCTACAGAAGATATGGCCCTCATTAAGAGGATGCCAAAGTGGTTGTTTACCTGTGTGCTGTCAGGTGTGTGGCCTCCTGTTGTGCCCAGCACCACAGTGTGGGTGGGTACCCAGCACAGGGCTGGTCTCACAAGCTGCTGCACACCTTTACAGTTCTTGAATCTCTGCACCTTCATAACCCTCTACCAAAAGCATTGTGGGATGTCAGAACGACCCTAACACCTCCAGCTAACAGTCTGCAGAGGTGAACCAGGCTGTCCCCAGAGCAGTACGATTATTCTTGATGAGGCAGCATCTATCCTAGGACCAGCTCATGCCACAGCACGGGGGTGATGTTCTCCTACCTGAAACCAACTCTGAACCAGAAGGGAAATGGAGAGTCTCATAGCAGTTCCTCACACATCACAGCCTTTCCACTGAGCAACCAGTCTTGTGGCTCTCAGGAAGAGGATTGCCCCTCTCTGACACACATTGAAAGGCCAGGAACTGCTAAACCTGACCTGGCATGCCCCAAGGATTTCCTGGTGCTGACAGAACCAAGCCTTCCAGAAATGTCCAGTCCTTGTGGTCACATGTTGGGAGATGCTCAAGGGCTAACCCAGGGCATGACAACAGCAAGGACAATGGAAGAAACCTACGTGGAGAGGAGAAGACTTAAGGTATCTAGCAACTCCCCAGAGCAAAGTTTTGTAGCCTAGGGCCAGTGGATCAAACCAGCCCTTTGATGAAGCTCGTGTCCAAGTGCACTATCAGCATGCGGAGAAAAGACATTTCTTTGCGTGTGTTCTCAAAGATCACGCGAGGGTCGTCGGACTGGCAGCGCAGGCAGTTGGGGGCCATCACCATGGCCAGGTTATTCACATCCATCTTTGTTCTGCCCACATTTGATGGCTGAGCAAAGATCTGCAGATAGCAAGAACACATTCAGATGGAGCAGTGGAAAAGGGCAAGAAAGTCCAAAAATGTATCCCAAGGAAAGGTGCAAGGAGAGCAGACGTAAAGCCTGCCCTGAGGACAGTGCCCCAAGTGCACACATCCACAGGAAAGAGCATTGTGCTCTGACACAACCGACAGAGCAGCAGCCTTGGCAGACAGGAAACCAACCCCAGGCTTTACAAGAAGAGGAACAGGATTTATTGTTCCCATAACCAGCAAATACCCCTCCATCAATCCCACCTTAAATACAGATAAGAGGTCTTAAAACCTTGCTGACAGTCCCACCAACTGTGCCTCACATGCTCCTGGTGCCAGTGCAGGACTGTGGGGCTGCCTACCTGCAGGAAGTGTATGAGGTAACACAGCACCAGTCTGTTGAGCTCTGGCAAAAGCTGCACCACAGCCACAGCAGCATCGGGGTTCTCATAGTTGTTGATACACTCTTTGTAAAACTCCTGGGGGATCACAGGCTCCTCCAGCTCCCGATACCAGAGCTTGAGGAGAGAGGCTGAGCAGAAAGCAGATGCATGAGAACAGCTCTGGTCACTTCCCCATCCTCTTCAGGGACAAACTTGGCAGTGAGACAGAGGGCAGAGAAGGGATTTCTGTGCTTGTCCTACTTCACCTTAACTAAGTCTTGGCTCTGAAATACTCAGGTGCCCAAACTGACCAGCTAGTGGGAAATACTGGCTGCTACCTACCTGCTCCTCCAGGAAGCAGCTCTGGGGCTGCCTAAAGAAGAAGACAGTGAGACCTGAAGGACTCCCACCACTCTGCCCAGCTTGCACAGCCTTACTGCATCAGAGACAGAGGTTCCTCCCCACTCCCAGTGTTTCCTCTATGGGCAGTGTTTGGAAAGGCAGTGAAAAGACACAGAACAAAATCCCAGTCAGTGCAGACAGCCTGTGCACACATTCCCAAGCAGCAGCACATCCACTGAGCTGCTCCTGCCCCTCCGCACTGCACCATGATTGAGGCTGCCACATTCCTGTACCTGGGACGTTGGGGTCACTGAGATTGTTTGGGATTTTCCACTGATCCACCTGCAACTTCAATGCATTGACTTCATCTATGTCACCAGGTATCCTGCAGAGACACAGAAAAGGTCCTTTTGAGAGTGAGCCAGGCAATGTGCTTGGTGGGGCAGCTCATCAACAAAGCATGGCTCCAAAGTTGCTTCTGGGGCCTCAGGTATCAGTGGCAGCTATAGCAGAGGTTTCCCAGAGAGAAGGGGGTGCCTATTTTTATACACTGTCTTGAAGTGGGGGTTCCCACTAGCTCACATATAAACTATCACAGTCCTCAGGAGAGATTATTTTCTATAACCAGGCTTCTTGCAGCATATTCAGACTGCTCAAAAATGAGCAGTATCTCTGGCTAAATATACTTATATATTTTTATATATATATACACATACATATATATAGATATACACACATCTATCTATCAAAAAATTTACCCTTACAAGGCAAAGTTGAGCCTTTTAATGGCTATCTTGAATCAAGTTTAGCTACCGAAAAACTAAATCTTAAATGCAAAACAAAACCACACACATAAAGAAAACAGCAAAGAAAACCTAAACCTAAAGCAGAATCTCTCATGTTCACCACATAGATTCGTTGTCTCTCTTGACTCCCTGTGTCTTGTCACCAAGGCTGATGTGCTGCATTGGATGAGGTGCTCTGCCAGAATGATGGAGCTCCTCCCTCCCCTACACTGGCCAACCACTATTGCCAAATCTGATGAAAGCTCATTGCCCTACCTGGCATGAGCTGTTCATTTAGTTAAGTCACACCTACACCACTCCCCTCTGTGCTGATACATGCAAGCTGGCTAATGCTACTCCAAGAGGTGACTCCTGAAACCTGGGAAAAGTCAGATTTTTGTCCAGTCCACAGCAAGCGGTTCTTAGGGAAGAGGAAGCGTGTGGAGGTCAATCTTGACTCCTTGGCAATGAGGACTGACACGTGAGTGGCTCAGAAATAGCACAGCACTGCAGAAGCTCACCTGAAAATCCCCTCAGTCTGTTCCCCTCCCAGGGCCAGGACCTGCTGTGACAGTTGTGTCTGCACCCAGGGCAGCTTGTTCCCTGGGTACATGTTCTGCTGGCGCAGCATGATTTCCTCCAGGGAGCTGCCGAAGAGTGATGGCGTGAGGATGGCATTCCTGGCGTGCGTTATCTCTTCCACTGTCGGTTTGCGGAGGCCCTGAGGACAGAGAAAAGCTCAGTGCAGCCATGCACAGCCAGGCCACAGAGAGAGAGGGACCCAGGGATGGGCACGGTGAGTGACCAGGACAGAGAAGGCTGACCCTGCATGTGGCCACCTTGTAAGCCTCCTGGCAGCATGGTTCTTGTTCTGCTGCCTAAAATCAAGGCTGGTCCTATTCATCAAGCCCAAGAGGAGCAGAGGAGACCACTTTGAAGGGTTTAGGCTGGTTTTGCAGCTACTGTTGCTGTGTTTTGCACAGCAAGGGGACTGCTCATGCTGTAGCTCCATCTGCTGCAGGAGGCAGTGTGGAGCAGAGCCCAGCCCAGCCCTGGCTGTGGTGAGGTCAGCAGGGGGCACCGATACCCCAAACCAGCATCAGACAAGTGCTTAGCCACTGGATGGGTGAAAAACAGTCCTTTGGAGGTGGGAATTCCAAGTATTTCCAACTCCAGGGAAAGCTTTGCTCTCAGCAGGGCTAAAACCTGAAAAGTAGGCACCTATTGCTTCTGACAAATGCCAACACATGAAAGGGGTTTTGAGTGTCCTGTGGCAACAGTTTGGAAAAGCACAGAGCTGTTGCAGGGGTGACAGGGTGCCCAGCAGAGTGGCCTTCAGCAGTGATCCTGCTGGGGAACGTGACAGGGGGAAGCTCCTACTGAGCCCTCTGAGGGTCAGTGGCCAGGGCTGCAGTTGTATGCAATGTGCATTTGGAGGTTTACTGTCCTGCCCCTGCCAGGAGCACCCCTCTTAAGGTACTTCAGCTAATTCATTCACTATGCAAAGTTCAGATGGCAGGGAGGCCCCAGAGGAGTTTCCATTCAAAAAACCTCTGATGACCAGATTTGGCTTGGACACCTAGAACTTATAGGCTGAGGCCATCTATCAGCTTTCAAGGCCACACACAGAACTGTGCAGAGGAAAGGGAGCAAGATTTTTAGATAATACAGACTCCCCTCTGTACCAGCCATCTCTGCAGTAAGACTGTTTGAACTGGGAATGAACAACTCTGCAGTAAAGCAGCTGCAAGACCCAGCCCATATAAGCTCTTGGTGCAAAGGGAGACCTCCCTCACCCGAAGAAACAAAACCATGGGTATCCCCTGCACAGACAGCTCTTTTTATCCTGGAGACAGGTATGTGTTGGGTTTGTCATTGTCCCTGAGGCCAGGAAGCAGCTGGCTATGCAGCTGCCTGCACAGCAGGCACTGCTGTCTCCCAGGAGGATGGCGGGACCTGGACAGCAGCCATTGCCCACATTCATGGGGAGATGTACTCTGAGAAAGCCTCCCCACTCACTCTATCTCTCATCACTGAATCAGTGGTGACCCCAGAGCCCCCCAGGCAGCTCCCAGGCCCTGCAGCCAGGGCATCTGCTCACCTTTTTTCCTCCAGTGACAGCTACTTTCTGGAGTTTCCGGTAGCAGTACTTGGCATAGGTGCTAATGGGCAGACCTGGTGGGAAAGAGGAAATGAGCAGTCAGCCCCAGCACTATGAACCCCACACTGAAGCCCTCCAGAGAGCTCCAGCACAGCAGCTCATTCTGGCACAAACAGCCCCCTCCATTCACAGCCACAGAGCCACAGTCAGCCTTCTGTCAGAGAAGGTTTCAGAGTGTTTTAAACCACTGATTATTATTCGAGAACTTCATTTCCTTTGCTAGTGAGAGAGGGGCAACAGACAAAGGTGTGTGGGGACAGAGAGGCAGCACCAGCACCAACAGTGACCTCAAAACACAAGGAGAGGCATGGGGAGGTGATGGGATCTAATCTTCCCAAAGACCTGCAGAAGGCTTCCTCGTGTTCCTGCCTGCAGCCTTCTCGAGCCCAAGCTTGTACCATGGAGCTGAGGCATGCTCTATGAGACAAGGAAAGTGGGACACACCAAAGCTTGGGAACTGCACCTCAAAAGCTGCTGACCTCCCCAAGAGCACCTGCTCTACTTGTGCTTGGTTCAGTGCACTCTGAAGGCAATGCAGCCACGATTCACAGAGCTAATCCCCCCGTGACACCAAGAGAAACGTTTGCAATGACAGAGGAGCACTGATTGCTGAGAGAGTTTTTCCAAAACTGTTGTCCTTTTGTTCTTGTTCAAGTAAAACCCAAAACTGCTCACTGAAAGCAGTGAATAGATTTGTCCTATTTGATTCCCTGCCAGGCCCAAAGCTTGCAGCACAGTTCAAATACTTGTGGCTTTGAAAGTCTATATACTGATCAGATGCATTTCACATGAGCCTCTCACACACCCTATGGCTGAGGTACACTGGCTGGGAGTTTGGAGGTCTTCAAATCCTCTCAATACAGAGGGAGGACAAACTCTTCCCAAGCAGAACAATTCCCAGAGGTGTTGTCCTCTCAGCCAGCAGATAAGCCACAGTCCTTGGCTCCTCTTGATGAAATAAGCACCTCCCGCCTCCATCAGTCTGCTTTACAGCTGGAGCAGAGCCTCTCCACACTGCTGGAGCCACACCAGAGGCAGTACAACAGCATTCCCATCTCCCACAGGCCATGGGAAGGAAAGCCAGTTTTAGGAATTTCTCTCTAGGGAATATCCAAAGCAAAATATACACTGTGAGAAAAAAATCCTGCTAATCCTAGGCATGACTTACACTAAGTGAATAGATATACATATATATATAGATATATATCAAAGGGAATATCTAAGGATTAAAAGGAAACAAACCAAATGAGCTGCCCTGTGATGCCTCATTATCCCAGGTTACAGCTTCTGCTGTCCAATGTGAGACACACCCCAAAGCGAGGAGTCACCTTTCTCAGAGGAAAAGGAAAGAAGCTGGACTGCGTCTCTGCATCTAGGCAGTTTTGCAGGAGGCAGCATATTCAAAACTAATAATCACTATTTTTTTCGCACTGTAATTAGACCATGAAACACATAATCACCCTAAAAGCTTAACAATGTTTGCAAAAGGAACTGGTGCTTGCAGATTCTGCACGGCTGAGGCATGGGCAGCAGTCAGACACCTTTGCTTGAAGCCTGTTTTGTACTTTCCCAGGAAGCTCCCCAGTCCCAGGAAAAGCCAAAACCTACATCCAGCATTTTCTGCAGCGAGGCCTCCTGCTCCATGCCATCACAACCACGCTGCAGCCTGTGACCCAATGAGGCCTGTTGGGGTCACACATGAAGCTGATGAAATTTGAAGCAACTCAAAAATAAACTTGCAGCATGCACAAGAGGATGGAGGAGTTACTGCCCATAGACCTGAATGGCCAAAAAAAGAGGAACAGGGTGAGGAGCACAGACCAATGGCCCCCACGCAGCCTCCCTGCTCCAGAGTAGAAGCCATCTGCTCCTGGCTCTGGGGCATGTGCAGAGTGGGATGGGCAACATGGAGAGAGATGGAGAGGCCAGGAGTCACATGCTGAGCTGCAGGAAGGAACATGAGGGAGAGGAGTAGAACTTAGCTTTAGCCTCAGCTTTTCCAAAGCAGCAACCTGTCCCGACCATCTGCTGCTTCCAGAAACGCTCAGCCAGAGACTGACTCCCAGCACACGCATGCTGATGTCTCCCAACTCCCTCCACAGCCCAGCTCCTGCCTCTTGGTGCAGGACTGGGCAGCTTTGTCTGCACCACCTGGAAAAAGCTAATCCTGAAGGCAATGCCACTTCAGTGAGCACATCATGAATCTGAGAAATCCAAGACGATCTGTTATTCCCTATGGTATCACAGCAGCCTCAGGAGTTTAGGAACAGATGACTACTAACAGCCCACACAGTGAAAAAGAATTTTCAAAGGAAAATATTTCTCCATGTGCCAACCTAGAAACTGTATGTACAGCTAGAAACACCTGTACAGCATCTTAAAGAACATCTCCTTTTAGGAAAAGTTAAAATTCAGACAAAACACATACAGGAACATACCTTCTGGAATGGACTTGAATGCTTTTTTGCAAAAAACAAAAAAAAAAAAAAAAAAAAAAACCAAAAAAAACCAAAACAAAACAAAAAAAAAAAAACAAAAAACAAAACAACAAAAAAACCAAACCAAAACAAAACAAAAAAAAATTCTTCAAAATGCATCAAACAGTGTGAAATTAGGACCTGGCCATGGGATATTTTAGTACTAGTGAAGCTGCTGTCTGGATATTCCTCTGATTTACCACAGCCTCTTGGATCTCAGGCTGGCACAGCCAGAGCAGGTGCTCAGGCCAGGATTCCATCTTACTGCACTCTATAGCACAGGGGTAGGTGTTCCTGAGCAGGTCAGCTGGGATTTGTACCATTTCTTTCTAAACCTCTTTATGCTCTGAACCTGCACACCCTCCTGATCCTTTGGGATTCCATTCTGTGCTTCAGGACAGAGCACTCCTGAGCCTGCAGCCCAACACCAAAACCAGGCAGCTTTTAGTGAGAAATTCTCTTCTTGCTTTCCCTAGGTAATCTTGTTTCTTTCATCCCATTGACTGTCTCCCCTCTTCCCTCCTCCATGTCCAGCTCACATGTCACCTTCCCTGTCACACTCATCAGCCTTGGAGGGATTCTGGGCAGGACGTACAGAGTGGGCACAGCACAACTACAGCCAAGTGCTGCTTTGCTCTGTTTTTGACAAGCTCCTGATCCCTCTTCTAGTTTCTGACCACTTCCTAGCAATGTCTATGTATTTCTGGAAATCCATACACAAGCTGGAAAATGTCTTTCCCTCCTCAAAATGGCTCAACTGGGGCCTCCCCCATGCTTGTAGTCAGGGATCTCTCCCCCACATAAAAAACTTTGCTTTTGGTGACACAATCTGTGATCACTCTGTTCATCACCCTTGACAGATCCCACTGCACCTTTCATTTTTATAGCCCCGAATAATTTAGTATCAACACTGAGCTGTCAGCTCACAATTTGTCTCCTTGTATAAACCCAAAGACCAGCTTACATTCCTGTGGGATCAGCAGACAATCCTCCTTCTGAAAACACAGCATTTATTCCTACCCATTATTCTTCTGCCTGCCAGCAGGTTATTCATGCATGAAAAGACCTTGCACCACATTTGTATTTCATTTACTCACAGAGAATTAAGCTAGAGGATGAAGACCGGAGAGGTTAAGTGTGGGAAACTTCTGAAGTCTTTCTTTGGGTATATGTCAGACAGTAAATGTTTACTCATCAATGAGGTTCTGGACTGAAGAGAGTATGTGTGCATGTGTGGGGAATCACTTTTTCAACTCAACTTCATACTGAAAGACTTACAGAGATGCCTACTTATGTTCTATTCAGCTCTGACTGAAGTCACTACATTTGATTTCCTTATGGATTTCTCTGCTAAATTGCTGCTACAGCATCCAAAAGCATCTTAATATTTCAGGGCCACTAAGAAACTTCTCACAATGGCCTTGCAGCTTCAGGTGCATCCTCACACATATGGAGGCTGGTCTAACAGAAGTAGGCATTCCAGGGAAAAACCTGACCTTTCCAGCCAGCAGCAGAGAGAACCTGGTGTGTTCCTGGCAAGATTTCCCTTTATTTGAGGGGCAATTCTGAGGTCAGTGTTCAGGAAAAGCCCTCAGAGTTATCAGTCACTGCAAAAAAGCCGTTTGGAGCGAGCTGCCAGCCCTGCTGCCTCCTCTGAACCCCTACAGAACAACTCATAGCCCAGACCCTGCCAGAGCAGCCTCCTGGGCCAGAAAATAGATAAAAGGGAAACAGCCTCAGGCTGTGCCAGGGGACATTTAGACTGGATGTAAGTGTTGCAATTATGAGGAGACAGACTGGACTAGCATCACCACCAGTCCTTTATTAGAAAGCCTTTCATGGCTTCTTTCAGACAACTCTAACTCCTTTTCTAACAGGCAGCTCCACACAGCTCTGACTCCTTCTCTCCCCTCTGCCTAACTGCCTAAACCCCAACCTGCCCCTCAACTCACACACCTTATCCCACCTGTCCCTCACACAACCACAGATCCCTCACCCCATCAGAGCACAGCCAGCAAACTCCATCCCAAACTGCAGCAGAGCCTCAGTCTCACAGCCCAACTCACACTCCAACTCACTCTTTTATAACAGCCAGACTCATTGGGCAGGCACAGATATTGCCACTCGTCACTAATCAGAACAGTTGTAATTCATTGGGAGAGACTGCCTTCTGCACTAGCCTATTAACCTATCTTCCCACATATAAGAGAAAATTTCTTCATTGCAAGTGTCATCAGGCATTAAAACACAGGGTGTGCAGGGCAGTGGTGGAACCTCCACCCTGGAAGTTTTAAGAAAATGTATGGATGTGGCACTTGGGGACATGGTTTAGTGGTGGCTTTGGCATGCTGTGGGAACAGTTGGACTCGATTACTTTAGAGGACTTTTCCAACCTTAATGATTCTGCAATTCTATGAAAGGTAACACTGTGTGTGACCTGTTACCAGAGCCCAGGCTGAGGCTACACAGGCACAGCTGACTTTCAAGTGCCTCCTTCAGGAAACTTTATGAAGTTATCCTGGTATGCTTTTTTCATAACATTTCACATATATATATATACATAAATATGTATCAGAGGTGACATAGAAGATCCTGAGTTAGAAGGGACCTACAAAGAGTCTAACTGCTCATGTTTGGGGTTTTTTAGGATTTATTTTGGTTGCATTTTTTTAAAAAGTTAACATTTGTTTTTAGACGAAAACTACATCTGTTTTCCTAAGCATACCTCCAGCACATGGAATTTAGACACGTAATTGCACAGAACAGCCTGCTCAGCACACAGGCAGAACACCCTGCTCAACAAAACAATCTCCACGGAGTTGTCTCATAAAGATGTCTCAGTCCCTCTGAACACAAGCAAAATGAGTTTTGAAAGGCTCAGAATGGCCTGAACTCTGCTGGGCCTGAACAGGAAAGAAAAATCCCCACCAGAAATATAATCCTTTTGTGCAACAGCAGATCTCTGCTCTGAATCCCACCAGAGACAGAGAAGCAATGAACATTTAGTGCAAGAGCTTCAACCCAGGGCTGTCCTCAGCCCTTGCCCTGACTTGCAGCTGCCTCATGACACAGGGTGACACAGCAATGACACAGGAAAGCCACCATAGGGAGCAGCTGTCTGCTGGTGTCAGGGAGGGCTCAGGAATGCAGGAAGCTGGACTCCAGCTTAAGATTAAAAATACTGAAACCACTTGATATAAACTGCTGCCTGAGAGGAATTCACAAGGCTAACTCAAATTTCCTGAAAGCAATATAAAAAATATTGAATGGACTTTGTCTATTAAAACTTTAGCCAGATAAAGCATTATCCTGCAGCCAGCAATTAAACTGAGTCCAGAGGAATGCTCAAGCTCTTGTTCATTCTGCACAGATGCCCCAGGGCCAGCCCTGGGCTGCAGAGCTCAGAAAGCATGGGCTAGGGAAGCCAGTTCTAGAGAGAAAAAGGCAGTATCCTTTACCAGGTACCAGTACCCTCACAGAAGAGCCTCAGGTTAGGCAGTGACTTACAAAATACATCAATACAACTGAGACAGGTTCTTTTCAACACACTAGCTCATACAGCTTCTAGCACCAGAATATGCTCCAGGAAACTCTGTGGCATGCAGTTGATCACGTCTGAATCCAATTTAAAATCCCTCACAAAACTCGTACAACTGTGACTGAAAGGGCTCCCACCTGTCCCAAATTCAGCCCAGCTGCCACCCGTACTGCTGGTCCAACCTTGCACACCAGCCCCCTTGCAAATAAATTTTCCCAAATCCAAGACTCTGTACTTAAAGAAATGGTCTGATTTTCAGCAGAGCTCAGTATTGCCTGAAGTCAGTGCAGACCTCTCTCTTGGCTCCCTATGCCTCTCCCTACCTTCATCCTCTGTGTTTTGTTTCCTCTTCTTCCTGGATTTTGTGATCTTCTTGTTTTTCAGATCCACAAGCTCCTTGATGTGCTGGGCAACTGAAAATTCAGAAGAGGGTCTGGATTAATAACGTGGTATATACTAAAATACCAAAATGCAGAACTACTGTTAGATGTGGCAGCCAGCCTGACTCCAGCATAAGAAGTTCTGCAAAAGAACCACCTTCTCAATATCTCAGAGTACTCCTCCTTGCTGCCTGCATTCTGGGCAAAGCACAGCTGTAGGGAATGGTTTTGTACAGAAGTGACAAGGACTGAGAATCTTTATAAAACCCAAACTAGTGCTGCACGCCTGGAAGTTCAGTGAAGAAATCCCACATTAAGGCTACAATCATAAAACCAGAAGGCAAATATTGCCAATGCAGCACTTGCCCCTTTTTCCAACCTCTGCCACCATGCTCACAAGCAGGGGCAGAGAGATGCTGAGGCAGAACTCCTGTAGCCACCCTGGAGACCTGGGGGAGCTTTCAACACAGCCTCAAGTTCCCAGAGAACGTGGGGAAAACAATGCTCTGGTTTCTGGCCTGAGATTGGACAAGACACAGTGAGTGTGGCTGAAATAGTGAAAAATATGCCAATAAACAGCAATTATTACTCTCCAGGTTGGAACTTAGGTTTTTTTCTTTTCTTCACCCCCTTCCCCAAGATTCTGTTGCAATTTAAAATTGGGGTAATAACAGAATATAAGCTGGGCTGCTCCCCAAACTTCTGACAGACAGATAAATTGCATTTCTTTACACTAAAAGCCTGAGTTCTTCAGGTTCCCCAAACAGCCAAGACCCATTCTCAGTGTTTGCAATGGCTCCCTTAAAAAGTTAGATACTAAAAATTCTTTCTTTTGCCAGCTCAAGGACCTTATAAGTAAATTATGTCATCAGAGAACCCAGAAAAGCTCTGCCTTTGGCAGAGCGCATTTCAGAGCTGATGGGTGAGATGAGCACAGTCTGGGGCTTGCATTTCTTTGCCAGACACAAGCTGGTGGCAGCTTCATCCCATCAGTGAAAGGTGAACTCGGACAACACACTATGCTCCCACTGACAGAACCCACAGCACGTGCTGGGGACTACCTGTACTTTTAAAACCAAGTCAACCCTGACTATGTGGCATGACCCACCAAGATGCTGCTGCATACAGAGGAGGTGTGTGAAGCACTTACTCTTTTCATCACTGTCAAGGTGGCGATAAATGTAACCTTCCAGATAAGACTGAAATTTGGGTGATGGGGAGAAAAAGGCCAGACTGATGGCCATCAGTTCCCAGCCCCAGGCTAAGCTTCGGTAGCACGTGTTATCTGTTGTCTGCCGGATCAGCTGTATGTAGAGCTCATCCCGCAGCCCTTGCATGCTCCAGCACTTGGTGACCGTGACCAGTGCCACGTGATTGCGGTCCATGCGAGTCTGACGATCTCCCATGTAGCTCTGCACCAGTTTGAACATCTCACAAGCCTCTTTTTTGATGGTCCGGTTGCTAGTGATGAGCATTGGCTTTTTGATGGAGCCGCCATTCCAGGACAGCATGTTGGAGATGGAGATCCTTCGTCGGAAGATGCCTTGCGTGTGCATGTTCAGGTTTTTGGAAGCCCAATCTGCCATGCTGCTCTGGGAGATGGGCTTCCGTAGGGTGTTGTAAGGGAAATGGCATCCCACACAGCTGCCACGCTGGCTGCTGCCCTCCTTCTTGGCCTCCAGCTCTGTGCTCTCAGGCTGCAAAGAAGAACAGACACATTAAAAGCAGCTTAGGTAACTTCTTATCCAGTGTAAAGGTTGGTCCAAAGATTGCCTGAGTTGCCTGGACCCCACCACCTCTCACTATGGTCAGGAATTCTGGCCTGGCTAAGGTGGATGCTTGCCAAGGGACTGTGTAGAGGTGTGTGTGCTGTACTGTCACGGTACAATGCATTTGAGCAGGTACAGGGCTGGAACAGCCATAATTTCTGCATCTGATTCTTGAAGCCATGGTCCTCTGAACACAATAGTCCATAAATCTCCCCACCTTTTGGCCAGTGGCCCCTTGCCTTGGAAAGAGACTATAAAAATATTACCCTCTGAAGAGCCCTCTGAGATTCCTTTCTCCCCAATGGATGAAGACATTGATGGATGATCCGAGGACGTCTCGTCCCATCTGTTGGTAGCTATTTCCCCCTCACACTCTCTCTCTCTCTCTCTCTACTTCATCATCTTTATCTCTCTCCCTCTCACCATCACCCCAAAACTGAGTTGTTTGCCCTCAATAAACTGCTTTACTGCTTGTTGCTGAACAAAAACTTAGTCTCTTGCTGTTGTCTTTTGCACCCTGTGGTCAAACGAACCATCACGACCCCCGCTCACGTTGTGCAGACTGTGACACCAGTTAGGAAAATTATCCACAGTGAGATGTGAAGCTGCCAGCAACTGCACAGTGAGGAGCGTGTACAAATATGATTTGGTGTAGAACTGATGAATGACCCTTGTAGCTCTGCAAGAGCCTGACTGGCACAGCCACACACTAATGCTGTCCCTAAGGGAAGTGCTGGACGAACAGGGCTGAGTGCCCCAGCTGTCACAGAGTTTACAGCTGATTTCCAGAGCAGCAGCACAGATCTGTGGCACCAAGCACACACTGAGTAACCAGGTACCTGCACTCCTCACCCCTCAGTTCCTATGGAGCCCAGGAGGAGGGTGGGACATTGGTGTACAGTCAACCCCAAAATACAAATTAGTTCTTAGAAGTTTAGAGCAAGTCAGTGTTTCCTTCTTAGTATACAGGAACTCCTGAATTTGTGACAGAGACCTCAGCAGACCAACCCTTTCCTATCCACACCCTACATGTCCCTGCATGCAGATGATAGGATTAGCACACATCACATTTCACCCCTCACTGCCAGCCTGGCAAGAATTTCTCCTGGTTTTTTACTCTGTTCTTTTTATCCCTTGAGTTACTCCTCTACCTCCTCACCCTCTCTGAATTCACTCAACACACTGACTAAACATCTCCACCTGCAGCTCTCTGCCATCTCCACATCCTCGGTCTCCACCTTACCTGCCTGCAGTAGGTTTTTCTCCTATCACCCTACATGCTTCTTCAGCATGTTCCTTCTGAGGAATCACCTCCTCATACTATCTTGAATTCTCTCCTCTGCTCTCTCTGAGGTTCCTCTCTCACATCTCATTCACTCAGCTCCCCAGATATAATATTTGTATTGACTGTACACAGCCACCTCTGCTTAGCCCATCCCAGAACTTCTGCTCACCCTCTCCTGATACTGAGTTTCCTCGTCTCCTGATTTTCCTCTCTATCATGCAAGCCCAGCACAGACAATCACTGCTCACTCAAGCCACTTGATGCTACTTTTAGGTAAGGCAGTGATTTTGCTGCCATATCTTGCAATTTCTTTCCCTCCTTACTAAGAGTCTTTGAGTATTTCTGTGAATTTTTTTATATTTATTGACTCTTTTTGCCTTTACCACAACATCCACCTCCTTTCGTCTTCTGCTTCTCCATATTACCATATATTAATTATTTTTCCTCACTTCTGAGGACATTCACAGCCTATTCCCAACCCACCATCTCTTGTGCATAATCAAGTTTCAGCTCTCAATGTCAATGCAAGAACGTGTAACACAGCCAGAAGACTGGAGAGCAGTTTCCCACCATGTCTAAAATGGCTGTGAAATGCAATGGCTGAACTATTAATAGTAACATGTAAGTCATGTAAACTTGATGTGTCTCCGTGCCTGAAAAGTGGGAAATGTAGAAACATGATATCAGTTTTCCAAAAGGTTTCAGATGAAAGCAAGGCACTTATTGATCCAAAATGGCAATAAAAAGAACACATACAGATAAATCTGACAGAGCAGAGAGGTGTCAGTCTGGCTTTCAAAGAAAAGTTACACCTCACAAGCCTGCTGGAGCAATCTGGAATAGTCAAGGAGCTTTCCCAAGTTTCTTCATGAAAGACTCTGTGCCAGCAAACAGGAGAAAAAAACAGAAAAAAATAAGAAGCCTCTTTTCAGCATGGAGGATGGTTATCAGCTCTGCCTCATCAAATTGATGCAGAAACTCTGGTTGTTCAAAAAAGGAGCAAAATAAGCAGAAGAGCGAGCAAAGAGAAAAAGGCAAAAATTTCAGGAGATGTAAAACTATCTACAAAGAAACTGAATCTGAACTAAAGTCAGGAAACAAGAGGTTCCTTCAAATCCAAACAGGAAAAAAGATGGCAAACTACATCTTGCAGAAGTGCTTAGAGATAAAAACCACTCCCCTTGTGCAGGCACACTAAAGGGCTTTAAAACAGCTATTTCCCACAACATGCCAGAGCCACTGATACCAATTTTCTAAATGTTGCTATTCCATGTTCAGGAATTGTGAGGGAGAATAGCATATGAGGAGCTATTAGAAAAAGGAGAGAGAGAAAAAGAGGAATTGCTGTCATCTGGCTATGCAAATTCTGATGCCTGTGTCCCATACCCACCAACTCAGACCATACCAGTGTATGTATGAGGGAAAGGGTTACCCACAAAGACACGAGTGACAGTAACATGATCAGGCAAGCACGTTTACCCAAATAACAGAACAGAGCTGCCCACAGTGCTGAGGCTTGCTGGACATGAGCCCCATCCCACAATTCTCCTTCCTCTCAAACCACTGGTTTCCACCTGCAAAGTTGTGAAGCTTTATGACCTGTTTGCTGTTCTACAGGAAGAGATGTGTCTTGCCTGCAGCACACCCCTGGAACTAAAACCCCAAGGAGCAGGCTCTGTAAAATGAGTCTAGCAAAGAAAAAAAACCATTTAACATGGCACAGATGGGGAGGTACCTGTGAGGAATGGTGTGTAGTGCCTGATGAAGTCAAGCTTGTCTGACTGGTCACGTTCTTTTCTAAAGAATCTATTTTCTCAAAAGTTCTCTTCTGCCTCATTGTGTCCTGTGGAGCAGCCACACTGCTGGGAAAGGCTTCCCTAATCTCCAGGTCCTGTCTGTACAGAGACCTGTTGCTGGCTGAGACATCATCCCTGGAGCTCCGGCTGATGCATTTTTTCAAGTGGTCAGACTGAAACCTGACCTTGCTGCTCTCTGCTGGGACACTGTTCTCCAGGCTCTCAGCATCCAGGCTGCCTTTGCTTCCCCTGCAAGCTGCTGACCTGCCCACCACAGCACGCATCTCAGCGATCACTTTATCATTCAGAGCTGTGAGCTCACTGCTGCTGCCCACAGAGCCAGGTCTTGCTTGACCTGTTCCTTGCCTCCTTCCTTTCCTTTTTCTCAAGCTTGGAGAAGGGCCAGTTGAATAACCAGAATCCTGATGGCTTATACTGGTTGGGTACTCTTGATTCTGCAGGCTGTTTTGCCGACTGTGGTGGAGTTCCATGTTCTTGAGAACATTGGCTTCCAAGATCCTCCAAGACTGCTTGAAGCTGTCCTTTGAAGCAAGCTGACCAGGCATTTTAGTGGAGGTATCAGTTGTTGCAGCAGAAGAGTGAGAGAGTTTGGCAGCTTGGTCAACGTTGACCATATGTTTTATGTATTCTCTGCCAGCTGGGCTGTATTCAGTGGAAGAGGGATTTCTTGCATGCTTCTTTGCAGCTTGCTGTTGCTGCATACTGGGATGCTGCAATAATTTGGTTGGTTGCAGCTGCTTTTTTAAGCTGTTGCTTGGTGACCTTGGTGGAGACATCCCACTCACACAAATGCTTTCAGTGTCCATATCTACTGGTGGCTCATCATAAATTGGCAACTCTAAAGATGGCTCATCATATATAGGTGCAGGAGAGGCATATGTGGGGGATGCAGGCTGAGGGGTTCCTGTCCGGCTCCTTGGAGGTGTCTGAGAAGTAGGACCATTCATCAACACCAGGCAAAATCCACCACTCTCTGTCTTTTTGATCTGCATAGACTGCTTTGTTTCTCCAGCAGGCATTTGCTTGGTGGCTCCAGGGCTCTGGGATGTGGATCGAGGCTGAGCATATACTGCTGTTTTGGGAAGAGATTTTGGGCTGTTGGGCTTTGGAGCACCCTGCAGCTGAAGAGAACTGTTTGAAAAGCTCTGCATCTGCCTCAAACTGTTCACTTTGACCAACATGGCTGCTTTTGTGCCTGGCAGAGGCTGCCAGTGGGTAGGAGTCTCCCTAAAAGAAGAAAGATACAAATGCACACAATTATTTAAGAATTGTATTTACTGAAGTACCTTCTGCATCTACCCAAATAACAATTTTTTTGTCTCAAAGTGCCTGAATATTCCCCAACCAGTTATATCACCAAGTTATTTTTTCCTGGAGATTCCCCTTGCTGAAACAGAGAAAACACTGTTGTTATTCACATAACAAATTTCTAAATCATAAAGGGCAGAACAATGGGATGTAACAAGTTCATGGTACTATAATCTGTCTGGAATCAGCAGCACTTATTTAGGACACAACCTACACTTCTCAAGGCTCAGCAGATAGCATGGCACCCAGAACAACCACATGAAGACCCAGCAAACTATTCTGGAACATAAAACTCAAGTATTAAATTGGAAAATAACCCCAAGTACCTGCCTACAGATTATCCAACTATGATGACAGTCCTTCCAGACCATGCTACTTTTTTAGTTTAAGTTTCCAGACATGTATTTTTTTTTTTAGAAAAAACTATGAGTTCTCTGGGAGGTATATGAGGGTAGCCATCCTCCACTCACAGCTTACATTCTCACACAACCTGCCAAGCCTCCGGCCAATCTTGTCCAGTTGCAAACGGATTTGGTTCCCTTGGCCACACCAATGGCCCTGCTCAGCTCCCATGGGTGATATTCTCCTCTGCTGGGAACATCCTCCGATCTGTGGTGGTACTTGGGATCCACCACAACCCCAACGTGCCCACTGCAGCACCCCAATTTCCAGGGTACAGTGTAACAACACCAACAACAACAACCAGCTGTCAGGCTGTGGCCACAGTCAGTCTGTGTTTGTGAGCTCCAAGGAAAAGGGAATGGAAAGGATATTAAACCAGCTGAGCTTCCAGGTTGTCCTAGGCATCACAGTCCCCAGGAAAGGCCACTTGGATCTCACCCAATATTGTGCCCTACCTCCATGTATTTGCTACCAGCCATTGCTGGGTGATACCTGAGGGTGTGCTGCATATGTTCCATCTGACACAGGAGATGTTCTCCCAACTAAAACCTTCATAGCTATTTTGCTGTTTACACCTTGACCTTGCTCTACACTACACACTGCTGACCTGTCCTCCATGGCCTCTATATGTGCTGGCAGAAACACCTACCTCTGCTGCATGTCCAGAGCTGTCTCCCACCAATGTTAGGCTCCCTTGTGCCTTCCCTGCCAATTCCCAAGATATCTGGACGCCCCAGATCTCTTGCTCTCTGCTCCTGCTCTCCAGAGTCCTTGCTGGCCAGGTGCCAGCCTCCTCCTTCAGCACAGTGCTGGGGTATTCTGCCTGTCCTTCCCCCATGGTTGTCCTGCCAGTGCATCTGCACACCTTCTGCTCTCCCCACACAGTAGCCCAACAAGACACATCTGCCCCACATCACCTATTTCACCTGGTGCACTCCAGTCGCTGTCCCCACATCCTCTGTCCCATACCTAATGTCTCACATCTGCTCCCAATCACTGCCCTCCTAAAAGAGTGTTGAGCTCCTTCCCCATCCACTGCTTACTGTATTTTTGGCAAAACGTGCTCTCTTGTAGGCAATGCATAGCTGTGATTCCCACCTTGATACAATGGCACTGGGAGTGGCACTGAGGCTGGCACTGCCCTGCCATGGGTGTGGTGCCTGACAGGGGCCAGGGTCCAAAGGTCTGAGCACACTGATCACTTGCTGCACCTCCACCTTTGCAGGGCTGGCTCCTTTCTCACTACAGAGTCCACACAGATCTCTTGTGCAACTACTCAGGTGTGACCAGAGACCGTTGAGAAAGGGCAGTCTTCCTCTGCTTTGCACCCTGGGGCACCCTCTTCCTCTGGGACCTCCTAAGTATCTCCCACTGAGGCACCCAGGGTTTTATTTTAAGGGAACTCCTGACACTACTTCAGGATGGTGATGCAACTGCCAAGAGGAAGGCCTGTCTTCCAGCCTCCACCTTCCTTCTCCTCACAGCACTGCAGCTCAGTGCTGACCTAAGCCCTATGTCAAGAGCAGCTTGGGAAACGTTGACAAATTTGGGATTGGCCTCTCTCCATCTGCCCAAGCCACTATCAAGCACAGACCCTGCTCTCCCAGTCCTGTTTAGTCCTCAGCAGCTTGTCCTCCACATGCTTTTTCCTGGGGCATGACGCCTAATGCAGGGGTTGAGCACAATGGTGACAAGTGAGTATGCACACACATAACCACCAGCGCTAACTGCAGGATAAGGGTGGCACTCAAGAGGACACCCAGCTCCACAATCCACCATCCCTGGGGGACACAGGGCCTGCTCCTTGCATCAGTGCATCTCTCCTGTTGGTGGCCAAACTCCAATCTCAGTCCCAAACCCTGCTGAAGACCTGGCTTTCCTCAGAGTGCCTGGACTAACAGGAAGAACCAGAACAGCAACACTAGGTAGGCTTTTAAATGAGGATTTCTGACACCCTGGCTGGACCAGTGGCTTGTTTCATGGCACAGAAGAGAGATCAGCAAAGAGCAAGCAGGACAGAGCCATCTACAAGCTCCTGACTCAACAGACAGGCCAAGTGTGTGACTGGGACATATTTTAGCTCAACCCTACAGCAACCATCATTGCATCTTGATCAGCACTTTCCAGTTTTTGGGTTGCAGGGTAGCAGAGCAACAGCACAGAACTGCAGACATCTCCCACTGCCTCACAAGACTTCCAGTTATGGCAGGGCTAGAAAATAACCTTGTGCTCTGTGGAAAGGTGCTGGACGTCCACATCTCCTAAGCCACCTCCTGACAGGCAGCACTGCAGGCCCAGCCAGCTGTGCACAGCTGAGCCATCCACTCAGCCAAGGCTTGGCAGACCTGCCTCACCAGGCACAGCATGGCCGGACTTGTGCCTCCCATGCAGGCTCATCACACACTGGTACTGTCTGGCATCAGAAGATCAAGACCCCTGGAGCTCTGCCACCTCCTTGCTCAGCTCTGAGCCACAGGGAGGAGCCCCTCCCTGTCCACACTGCCACCACCTCCTGGCCCATCTGTCCCAATCCACACCCACAGAGCAGCACTGGGAACATCCCTGTTGGTCTCTGCTCACCTGTGGATCTGGACATCTGCATAACACCACCAACCTGACCACCCTGGGTGGTTCCTGCTCCAGCATGGCATTGTAACTTTTAGGGCCCTGTGGGACTTCAACCTCTGCCTCTGTGAGAAAGGGTACAGCCCAGATTTTACTTTTCAGATGAGTGATGAGGGATTTGATCTGAAAAAGAGGATACTGTGCTCATACCCTTCTGCAGAAGCAAACTACTTAAGTGTGAGCCCCAGTAAGCTGGAGGGCAAAAGGCACTCCAAAGCACAGCTCCTCATGCTCAGAGTCCCTTCAGCAGGGTGCAAGGAAGCCATCCCTCACCTCAGGCCTGCCCACGACAGGAAGATGTGTTGGGCCTTTAGCACAGACTTGGCCAGATGGGTGGGACCTGACAGAGAGTGGCAGGAGCTCTGCACTGGCACGGGGCTCTCTCTGCACCCACCCTGAGCCCAGCTGGCAGGACAGCAAGACAAATTGGACAGACAGCCACAATGAAGTGGTTCTGCCACAAGCAGCAAGCCTCCCTGCATCAGAATTTTGGCATTTGCAGTCTGTGGCCCAAGATGTTCTCTCTTTAAAGGCCTAGGTCAAAGCACACATTGGGACCCAGCCTGCTCTGGAGCACTGTGAACCCAAGGGCACCCACTGACACTGCTTCTTTTTGAGGAAAAGCACGAACACAAATGTGGGATTGGCACAGCTAGGCTGCCATGGACACTGGTAATAGGCTAAGCACCTCTAGCCCTGAAACCAGGAAGCTGTGCCACTCTCATGCCACTGAGGGCCACCATGCTCCCCCACCCAGGAATGTGGTGAAGGAAACTTCTAAATGTGTGCTGTACTCCATCTTGCCCATCAGTCTCATCCTGGACACATGCCATTCCTGCCCCACTGGCTGCCAGAGATGAGAGGAAAGAAGTACCATTATAGAAAAGACAAGGCTCTCTTGAAAAGGCCATTTCCACAGCCATGAATGACCTCTTGGGGCCATGTCTGGGTACAGCTTCCTTCAACTCCATCCCCAGGCTGCTGAAAAGACCAAGTTGAGAAGAACAGGGACTTCCTGACTTCCTAGCATGAATATTCAGTCTTGTCCTGAATGGTGAAAGCCATGACAAAAATCAAAGCTAGTGGTGGAGAAGTGTCCCGATGCAGCCCCTCAGCCGAGCTCTTACAGAGACCTTGACAAATCCCCCAGAACTGTTCCTGTGAGAACTGCCTTCAAGTAGCTCCAATATAAAGGCCTCAACTTGGCTCTTGATTTTCCCAGCCTGCACCCAGCTCCAGCAGGCTCAGCATATCCAGCAGCTCTTCTCAGGCTCCAGATCTTCATTGTTTGCTTTTCTCCCGCCCAGAAGCCTGGGAAAAATGCCTTGCACCTTAGCTTTGCACTTTCTAGTAGTTGTTTTCCTGGTGCTGTGACAAAGGTGAGTGAACAGGGATGTTTGTATTCCAGCAGCAATGCTGTTCTGCCCCCAGTTCCCACACTGGAGGCAGGGATATAACCTGCCCAAACCAAAAACTACGCAGACTTGTGCAAAGAACATTGTGTTTGCATATCCTACGCCAAGGGCAACTGCACAAGAAGGAAACAAACCTGTGTTAGGGATTCTGATGGTCTTTCTTGCTTGCCTATGAAACCTTAACAGTGGCATTACTTATGCTATGCCTTGAGAGACATGAGCACATGACAAGACAAACCGGACTTGGAAGAGGCAGAAGTATTCTTACAGCCACTTTCTCATCACACATTCCCTCTCACTCCTCTTCCAGCACATATTCCTGGCACTGTAAGACCAAGCCCCTGCTCCTTCCCAGTCGAGGATGCTGAGCCGTGGGAAAGGTGGGTGAGGAGGGGACAGGCAGCACAACCTGCTGCCCATGCAGAAAGGACCCTCACCTTCCTCTTCTGGGGGACAGAATGTTTCTAGGGAACGTGGTTTTCTTGTGGAGCACTTTAAGATATCCTGTTATTGCAAAGAGAGCCTCAAAAACAGCACTCTGACACTCCCAGGGCTGACCCTAGGAAAAAAGGGGAAGAGGACTAAAGGGGCTGGTCTGCACGGACAGCAGGGCTGGGGAGAGCAGAGCCTGTTCACAGTCCTGACCTGCAGTATGCTGAAATGCTGCAGACCAGCACTCATGCCTTTCTCAGCACTAGCCCTTCAATTCATTGCAGGCTCAAGGCGCCCCAAGACTGCTGCAGAAACCTGAGCTAGGGATGGAACAAATGAGGACTCCATCCCACTTCCCCTCCTTGCAGGAAAATCAGCAGCGATGGTGATGCTGCCCTGGCAGGCAAGGAAAGGTGTAGCAAACTCTTGCCCATATTTCATCACTCCCCTTCCTTCTACAGGAGGGGTCTTCCCTACTGAGAGGGTTGACAAACTGAGGGATGGGTCAAAACTGGCATTGCTCTTCGCTCAAAGCACAGCATCTCCCAGTACAAAGGCAGAGGAGGCCACGTTTCCTCCTGAGACTGAGTCAGTGTCCTGGCTGCAGACAGGGCCAGGGCTTACTGCTGCTGTTATTCTTAGTTACCTCACACATCACAGCTGGGGCCATGGTTTCAGGAGGGATAGCCAAGCAGCCATTTTGCCTCTCTCTCCAGTGGAGGGACTGTGGGCATCAACTCCTGCAGGACTTGGTCCCTTTGCTCCCCCGCCAGTTCCCCTCCTGTTTTCTCGGTACCCAGCTACAGAACACGGTGTTGAGAGGGACAGCAAATTGATCGCAGCGCTGAACCAACAGCACCGGTGAGGAGGCCACTGGCAGGGAACAGTCCAGCAGAGAGAGTGACCCCAACCCCACCGAGCCCATCAAGCTGAGCAGAAAGGAGCGCTGCCAAACCCAGCTGAACTGAGCCAAAAGGAGCTCATTTGAGCAGCAGGACAAAAAAGCAGCAGTGAACTGCAGGGGTGACCTCTAGTGCAGCGGAGCAGTAGAAATGGTGGCACAGGCACCTGTGTGGAACTGAGCCCAGCCAAGCAGCTGCCTGATCCTACTCGGATGATCCAGCTCTCTGGGGGTTTGTCACTGGTTTATGTGGTTTCTGGCTGGGTGTAGCAGTCATAGAAGTTCTCCCACCATCACACCTTTGTTCCCAGTGCCCACAAGGGCAGCGCATGAACGACATCCCATTGCCTTTGTCCACACTGCCTTTTGCAGATGTGGCTTACAAGGAGCATCTACCATCTTGGTTTCATGAGCAAAACACCTCCTCTTTTTGTATACTGTTCCAATTAACATTGCTGTTGTTATTGTGTATGCCTCATTCCACTGCTTTGTGCTTTCACTAAATTGTTAATTCAACCCATAATCTCTGCTTTTGTCTCTCCCTTATGGGAAAGGGCAAGGGAAAAGGGAGTGGCTTATTTGGAGTTTAATTCCAGCTGGTGTTAAAACCAGCACAGTCAGGAATACTTTGGACTCTGTGAAGCTCAGGATATCTTACACCCTATCAGAGCTCTTACACTCATTTCTCTAGAAACACGTGATGTAGTTTTGTTGGTGCCTATCCTGGCTGCCCTGGAGTGCCAGGCTGTAGATGGACAAGGAAAGAAAGTCACCTGTCTCATGTCAAATCCCATGTGCCTGTGGCTCAGCTGTGGTCACTGGGGGTGACCTGAGGGAACTGGGAACTACTCAGGTACAGCTTAAGACATTTACTGGATTTGTCCTGGCAGGGGAGAGATCATTCTCTGGCTGGATATGAAGCTCAGAGGGCTGCTTCTGAGGCAGGAGGCACAGGTAGCATCATGAGCACCAGTAAAGTGTTGGGCTCCTTCTAGTGCACTTTATGTGCATCACCAGTGTCTTGCAGCCATTAAGATCTGCACTGAATACAGGAGCATCTTGCAGAGAGCAGCAGACACGTGGTAAGCCTCATTTCAGGGTGCACATACTTTCCAGAACTGGTATCCTTTGTGATTTTCATTAACTTGGCATTTTTTTTTCCATCCTTGACTGCACCAGGCACACAGAGAGGCAGTCTTGATCCAAAAACCAAGGAGCCAGCACTTGCTGCACTGCTTAGAATCAGGACAAGGCATCCCAGCATAGACGGCAAGAGAGTCAGGCTCACCCAAGCACTGCTCTAGCCCTCAGGTCAGTTCTCAGTATGACCCAGCTTTGCTTGCTGCACGGCCTCCCCAGCTGCCAGTACCACATCCTCCAGGACAGGATGATGCCCAGAGAGAGCAGGAGGGAGGCAGAGCAGCCCCAGACAGTATCCAGAGGCAGAGGGCAGAGTACTGAGGCAGAGGGACCAACCTGACAGAGACTGGGAAAAGGATACTTCTGTGCAGCTGAAGCTGAAATCATGGTTTCAATAGAATAGAAGATCTCTGCTGTCAGACTAGTCTGAGTGCTAAAAAGTCTCCTTGTCAAACAAAATAGCATCTTGTTATTGGTCTTTTATTTCAGGCTTGATGTGACCAAATAACAGTGCCCAGGAGCTCTGTCCCTTTAGCCCTACCTCCTGCCCGAGCTGAAGCTGCAAGACATCAGCAGCTGAGCAAGTGGGAAAGGAAAAAGCCAGACCAGATGGGCTCGCCCGTACCCCACAGCAGCCTAATGCCTTGCACAGGAGCTATGCCATCCCAACAAATCCTGTTGCAAGTTTTTGAGAGAGTTCTCATCACTGCATGACACTCCTGCCTGTACCCTCTACTTCTGTTTTAGCATCCAGAGCAAAGATTATATTTTGATGGTGTCAAGCACAAAGATGGCCAGGCCCAAGCTGGGGACATTCAGGCAGTGGTGAAAGCAGACAGCTGTTCCCCAAGAAGAGGATGGTACATGGCAAATACTGGGGACCTGGCAGTACTTTGCCCCAGTGCTGCACCCTCCTGGGGAAGCATGGTTCCCAACCCGCCTGACAGGGCCTGCCTGGCAGCTGAATTCACCCATCAGATATAAACAGAGAAGGCTGAAGCTCTCGCCCTACCTGGCAGGATCTTTCCTCTTCTCCATCACACTGTCCCACTTGCCCTTCTCCATGTCCTGCAGGACGGCCATTTGGACGGGGGTGCTTCTGCCACTGCTGCCAGTGCTGCCTCGATGCTCCCGGCCACAGCAGTCAGCCTGGGAGCTGCCCTTCATGGCCTGGAGCTGTGCCAAGGGCACAATGTCACAGCCCTGGGGCCGGTGCCACACCGTCTGCCGCGTGATGGCATTGTAGTAATAGAAGCGGTTGTTGTTCTGGTCAAAGAGTTCCCACCACTGCTTCTGGTCTGACTGGCGCACCTTCAGGTTGGGAGGGGGCTCCCAGCTGCACTCCCCCGTGCTCAGGTTCACATACATCCGCTCCTGCGAGCGGGGCTCGATGATCTCCACCCAGTCTGAGCTGCAGGGACACAAGAGCCACATTAGTCTGGGCCAGAGGCCAAAAGCAAACAGGTTGTCTGAAGAGTCCTACAGAGCTGCTGCCGCTGGGCCAGGCAGCCTGCTTGAAGATCAAAGCATTGCTTGGGGCTATTCAGCAATCTAATGATCTTCAGAGAAGCCAGGGCAAGGGTTTGAGATGGGGCTGAGACAAAAGAGCAGTTCTTTGGCATAGGGAAGGGGAGGTCATCCCCATCAGCCTGGCCCCTCACTCCCCACTCACCAGCCCAGGACTAAGCCACAGGCACTGTCTGCTGATGCTGGGATGCCTCACATCAAGGGCTGGCCCAGTCACAGGAGTGCCAGTGCCTGGGAGATGTGCAGGGGACTTGACTTTCAGGAGCAGGAAGTATCTGCAGAGCAGGATCTGCTCCTTTTGAGAGCTGCACATTCCACCTGGGGAGACCAAAGACCTGGCTCCCAACAGTGTGGGCAGACTGCTCAATGTGAGTGCCTGCCTGCAGGCCGCACATGCTGTGTGGTTGGAAGAGACCTCTGGGTCCCATGGAGCTGCTCAGAGCCCACACTTACCAAAAGATGTATGTGGGGAATGACTGGTGGATGAGACCATTTCCATCACAGGTTCTTCCCTCTCCCCATGGGCAGAGCCTTCAGCAAGGTGCAAGGTGACCCAAAGGACAGGCCTTGCTGCTGATCCACAACCCTTCTGCAGCCCTAAAGAACCCCCTGAGAGCCAGGGTCCCTTACTAGCACCCATGCTGGCCCAGTCAGTGAGAGCAAGGCAGGCAGTGCTGTAGGACTGGTTTTCAGGCCGATCAGCACAGTTTTGATGCAAAGGTTTTGGGCTGCATAGCCATCATATATGGCACATCAACCTTATCACTGACACATCAACCCTAAAGAACTGGCCTGAGTAGCTCAGCAAAGCCAATGCCTCCCCAGTGCAGTAACTCAAACCATTTTGGATACCCCAGGTAAATGGAGGAAGGCAGTGCAAATACAGCAAGGTTTCCCTCCACAAAGGAGAGATGCTGCCTAAAGTGATCCTGAACCCAGTTGTATGCTCAGCATGATGAAAAATATGTGCCCCTTAACTCCTGCCCCCCAAGCCTGGCCTCCATCCCAATGTTGCTGGAGGCTGCAGGAAGGAAGCCCTAGTTAACTGAAGCTACTTTTGTTATCAATAAAAGCCACATGAAGAGGACAGGTCCAAGGCTCCCCCTTGAAACCTGCTCCTGCCCAGGGGGTCACTCTGACACAATCTCCAGCTGCTCTCCAGCAGAAGCAGGAGCAGTGAGATCCCACTGCATCCCTCTCACACCCTCAGCTGCCAGCCTGCAGGTCCTCAGAAGGGTCAGGAGTGATGGTGACAGCACTGCAGTACCTGAAATGGCAGCCAAGTCTCCTGCGCCCAGCCCTGCTATGGTCATGGGAGAGGAGGCAGTTCCTGGAAAAGCAGTCCAGTCTTTGGCTCTGCCCTGGCTTTCTGAGGAGGGTCAGCATGTCTCCTATCACCAGGCAAGTCTAGGTGAGGGTTTAGTCACCCAATGCACCTCCCTGCCAGGAAAACCATGGGCTTGATTGACAATCAATGATGAGCAGTCTGGCATGCACTCATACAAACCAGGCCATTCCTCAACTCTCTTAGGATCCAAAATTGATAGGTACAATGTCAATTCAACACAAAATAAACGTGAACTGTCTCTGAAAAGGTGCAATTCCCCTGCTACAATACTGGCCACAGACACTACGCAATGCTGACCTCCATGCAGTCTCCTGGAGAGCTGATGGTCAGGCTACCACAGGCTGGTTGGGAAAGCTGATCTAGGTGAAGGCTGTTTCTTTTGTGTCATAGGCCAGTTTCAGGCAGATGTGCTCATTCACTCCAGACTACCCTTCACAACTGTTTGCACTGACCAACAAGGAGCTGGGAAGAGAGCACACCACCTCTGCCCATGGCACCAGCTCCTGCTGGTCTCCCACCATCACCAGACAAGGCGCTGCCAAGAACGTGCTGGCTCAGATAGATCCCACTTAGCAAACCCTGCGTTTGGAAAACATCTGATTTGTGGTTTGCTGGTTTTGGGTCAAAACAACACCAGTGACTATTTGATTTAAGGTGCAACACAACAGCTATACCATCACCCCATGCCATGGCTCAGGTTGGGAAGTGCAGAACCAGCCCCGTCCTCCCCTTGCAGCTGCAATGCCAAACTGCAAGCAAGCACAAAAAAAAAGAAATCATCAAGATCATCAAGGGCATCAGCAAAAGCAGAGAAGCCATCCACAAACAGGGTATAAAAGGGAAAACTGAGCAGCAGCAGGAGTTCTGGGAGCAGAGCACAATAAGCATGTCTATGGAAAGAGCAACTGCAAAGTGCAGGTAGGACAAGGAACTGGCAAGGAGGATCCAAGGGATACCTCAGAGGGGGTGCCAGGGGAACAGTGTCCGAGAGCACACCAACACTTCACAAGGACAGGCAGACAATAGGAAAAGGGTTACAGAGAGCTAAGAAGGACACTTAGACCCAGGTGGCTCACTGGCAGCTTTGGAGCATGGGGAGAGGCTGCCATCAGTGGAGGAATGTGGGGGAGCTTCACCCAAAGGTGAGAGGCATGGCCTGATGCTCTTGGGAGGGGACAAGAGGAGGAGAGAATGTGTCAGAAGGGTTGGAAGAGAAAAGCAGTGCAAAAACACACATAGAGATGAGCCCAGGAGAAAGACCACAGATAGTTCAGGAGGATTTGCCTGACAAGGAAGAAAAAACACCTTGCAAGACCCTAAATGTTCAAGAGTCACTTGAGCCATGAGCCCTAATGCTCAAGAGCACACTGTGTTTGATCTTTTGATCTGTTTGGCTAGCAAATGGGTTAGCAAAGCTTTGGAATACCAACGGCTGTACCCATGCTGCTGCTCCTCACCAGAGGGGAGAGGTCAGCTATCTTCTGTTAAGTGCAAGCTATTGAAAATAAATTCTTCTCATAGCACTTGGCCATAATCCAGTGTATGTTGCTAACTACAGTTTTCCATTTTAACAAGCTTGCATTTGTCTTCGTGTGCAAAGACACCTAAATGGGTGACTTGGGTGCTCCCCTTAAAATTAAGGGGCCAAGGATGACTCAGGTGGAGTTTAACCAGATAAAAAAGTCTGCACAAAACACATTAAAATACTAAAGAGTTTGGTACAATCACACTCATGTAAAGAAAGAAGAGGAAAAGCAAGGAACACATTGCTGGAGCAGGGCCAGCCCCAGGCTGCCACACAAATCTCAAACATAACATCAGGAACTCTGGAAAGATGTGATAAACCCAAGATTGCAGAGATAAGGCCGTAACTTGGACACACACAAAAAAAAAATTAATTCATATTTCACTTCACAAGGTTAAAGAAGTTTCCTGGGGATGGTTTAAATAATGCTTTTCCCTGTCCTTTCAGCTTCAACTGCTGAGGGATGCAGCAGCCACAAAGTGTGCACCTCAGCACCAGCTCCCACCAGCAGGATCACAGCAGTGGTTTCAGTTCATGTCAATTCCTGGGACTCAGTGTCCCCAGAACAGGGCTTGCCTGCAGGCCCCATCTGCAGTCCCAGACCAAATCCCTCTGCTGCCTGAGCACAGGACAGGCAGCCAGGCATCACAGTGGCTCCAGGGAACTAACACAATCACCTGAGCCTGCAAATCAGAGAGATTTCAACAAAATTCCCGCTCACTTCTAAAAGCAACCCACTCTCCCAAATGAGCATCTTCCTGTTTTGTCAGAAATTCCAGGAGCTTCCTGTGTGTCCTGAGTAATGCTCTCCAGACCTCACAGCAGGGAGACAGGACACTGCTCTAACTGCTCACTGCAGTAAGCAAAGCCCCTCAACAGTGAAGGCTGGTGCCTCGAGCATGCTGATGTTTTGGAGGAGCGGCAAGGCCGTGGCAGGGGCCAGCCCCACCAGCAGCAGGGTGCTATGAACAGGATGGTGCACCAGGCATGCAAAAAGCAGGAGGAAGCACAGGGCTTTTTGTGCATAATCACATTTCATGTAGGCAGACAGGTTTGGTCCCATCCAAAGGTTTTGCTTCACAGATTGAGAGCAATTTTATTATGAAGTGATGTAGTAATGCAGGTAAGAGCCAAATTGCTCTGTCCTGCAGCCTCAAGGACACAGGGGATGGATATGTACAAACTTTGCTCCTTTAAAACCAGCTAGAGTTCCTTCTGGCTGCCACTCCTGCTTGGCAAAGCCTTGGAATAAAAAATAATAGCAGTAATTTTTAAGAAACAGTGTTTCATCCTGAAAGGGCATCTGCAAGCATCTCCTGACTAGATCTTTCTCTCAAAGAGAGTAAATATCTAGTAGGAGTCCTAGGAAGGAATAGAATTTATTTTTAACTACAGAGAATTGAGCAGGATGAGAAGTGGAAAGGACCAGGTACAGGAGGACCTGAGGACCCCCAAGAAGTCAAACATACACTCCCTCACAGGAGAGCTGGTTTTCCTGCTACCATCACCCAAGTGACAAGGCAGCCAAGCACAGTCCTGGGACACCACAAGTTTTTTTCAAGGCTGTAAAAAGGTAAGAATAGTAGAGATGTTTTCTCCACCAGAACTGTCAGCTCAAGATCAGCTTGATGTGATCTCCAGCCCTACCTGTGGAAGCTGCTCAGAACCAGCTTGAGGAGGCAAATACCTACCAAGGGGAAGAGAGCACCAGGGATAGCCATGAGAATCAACTGCCTCAGGGAGCTTCACATCAGGCTTTCAACAAACCCCTCTACATGGCTGCAAGGAGACCTCTTATAGATTTGGTCTCCCATTTGACTTCCATGAGCTGTAATTTTTGGATTTCTGTGCTTCAAGCCAAGATTCCACCTCCTTCCCTCACTTTCCTCCCTTGGGACGAGCCCTGCAGAGAGTTGGGGCAGTACTAAGTCCTTCTTGGCCAAGCATGGCTCCACACCAAGTCGGATTTCCCAAGCCTGGTGCCCTCAATGGAGGCCTGCAGCATCCTCAAAGCCAACCCCAGGACAAAGCTGACAGTTGTTGCCAGCATTAGAGATCATCTAGCTGAGGATGTGCCAATGCCAAAATTAAGTGCCTTGTTAACAGGTCCTCCTTGAGGAGGAGGAATTCAGTTTGGCCATCACATACAGAATGAATTCCAATTCCCAGAGACTGGCCATGGAGTGACATCAGCTGAAGGCAGGGAAGTGTGTGCAGGGCTGCTTGCTGTAGCACACAACTAGGGTGATGAGGATGGGCATCTGAAATCATCTGCCCCACAGAGATGAGTTCAAATCCTCTTTAACTTGCTGTTAACAGAGCACAGGACAAAGGATCCATGAAAAAGAGCAGAAGCAGTTGTAGAGAGAATGATGCCATATTCACCATCCTGAGTCCTCTGACAGGAGGCCCCCAAAGCAGACCATGGCAAACCAGCTCAGGAATGGGGAGTGGGTGCCATCCCACTGCTCCACTGCTGCTGACATTGCTGCTCCTGTGGGTCCAGGCTCCTGGCTGACTGAAGAACAGCCTGGGCTGTGTTCACGATATCAAACATCAGCACCAATGTATTTTTAAGACAATCACGCTTGCCCCTTCACCTTCTGTTCAACAAAAGCCACCTCAGAAAAATTCGCTTAGTACAGACGCTGAGAAACCAAGTGCAACCTCCAAGTGGCTCCGATTCACACTCAGATTTGCATATCAAAGCCAGGTTAAGGCTGTAAAACTCATCTCTACCCTGGAGCTGCAAGGGGCCTCAAGGGTCCCAGCATCAGCTCCTTATGGTAATCTTCCTTCAGCCTGACAAGTTTGACAATTTAGGCTTTATTCACTGCCTTCTCTCAGCTGAGTCCAGAAAAGCTGTAATTTACATCTTAGGACAAAAAAGGACCCAAAACAAACATCTCTCTCCTACACACATACATATACACACATATATATAATCGACGTCTTTTAAATACACATGCCTCCTTCTGACAAAAATAGAGAGGAACTAAAATAAATATAATGTCAGCCTGTTCATAAAACTTTGCTGCTCCTGAAAATAAGCACTATGCAAACAAACCAACCTCTGCTCTGAAGGAGAGAGACCACACTGTGAAAATCCAGAACAAATGCTGATTGCTCCAAGTCTGAGCACATATGCTTAGCTCCAGTAAGAGCAGAACAGGGCAGAGCCCAGCCTGGCAACACACTGCATAGAGAAGAGAGAATAACACCATAGTTTGGGTGGGTTAAGGGTACAAGAGAGCCTGGAAAAGGCCTTATCACCAAAAGCATCTCATTACTTTGGTGCTTTTAATTAAAAACAAAACAAAACAAAAAAAACCAACAACTAAACAAACACAACCAAGGATTGGATTCTGTTTGCTCTTCCTTATTTTCTGGCTTTTCGAAACTTTCCCCCAGTGTAGGAACCAGCATTGCTGGCTCCATCTTGCTGCTGTTAGCCTCCCAATTCATCCCAAATCCAGAGCAGAACACACAGCAAAGGGGTAGCCCATTCCATGGGAGCAGCAGGTAGGGGCAACACCAAAATTACCAGCAAATTCCCCCAAGATCCCATCTCAGAGAGAAAGAAGAAACAAGGACTTTTAGGACACAGATGAGATGTCCTAAGGTCTCTACAAAAGGAGAGAGGAGGGGCATAAGGAAGGACAGACACCATGACAAGGCATGCCACAATGATAATCAGATTAAAATAAAGTCCATAACAGTCTCAAAGCCTAAGGCTCAACAGCCCAAGACCAGCCTTGGGTGGGATGGATGCACAGGCATCTCAGAGCCCTGCATGTCAGCAGGGAGAAGGGAGGGCAGCACAGACACTCCCACATCAACCTTCATGTTTCTGCATCATCCACTCTGCGCTAAGTATTGCCCATAGGTTTGGATTGATTTAGGTCCTGAAATCACTCCCTGGGGCCACACAGAGAGCAGGGGAGGGGAAGACAGAAGGGCTTGAATTGCTGCTCATCCCCACCCTATCCTCCACTGGCCCTTCTCAGGATGAGGAATTCTGCAACAGAGGGAAGAGCAAGGGACAGGAAACATCCCTGTTTTCATGGCTTTGAGACAAAACACAAAGCACTTGCTGAAAGGTCATTCTGAGCAGGAGGAGGTTATGTACTGGAGACACAGGCACCAGGGGAATGCTCAAACCAACACTAAAGGAAACTGCACCAGAGGGCAGGAGGAGCAGCAGAAAAATCCACTCCTTTAAAAAAAATCTTGGCAATGTAGACCAAGCACAGCTCTTCACCAGAGAGCTACGATAAGCACAGGCTCCTGCTGCAGCTCCTCTGTCAGAGACACAGAGGACTACGTGCCACTTCCTTGGAGACCAAGGGCCTCTCACTTCTCTCTGTCCCCAAACTGTCATTGAGGGTGAGCACCTTGGCCTGTGTTATGGCTAGAGACCAGCTGTGGCCACTGCAGCCTCAGCAGAAGGCAAAAGACATGTCAAAAGCATTCAGCATCAAGAAGTTTACAGATGTTTCCCTCTACTCTTTGCAATGATCCACAGGCTGGCTAGGGACCCACATCTGGCAGGAGCCTCTCCTGCCTATCTGTGCCAGCCAGCCCATGGATTTTACATGCTAAGGGGCAAAATCATTCGTGGAGCTTGAGCCCCAGGCCAGAGCTGAGAAGTGAGCTAGCTTCCTGGGGCTACAGGACCTGCCTTGACACCCTGTCCAGCCCCCAAGCTGCTGTCGTGGGATACCATGGGTCTCTTCTGCCACCATGGCTGGAGTTTTCATTTTGCAGGTTACTGCACAAGCCCAAAACTCCAATACTTAAACAGCCTCCCCAAAGCTCTGGTTTGCCCCAGACGCAGTGGCACCTCCTAAGCTCAATGAAAGCTTCAGCAGAGTTATTTTTCCTTTTAAGGGACTGAGCATTTAAGAACAAGTTGCAGAAGAAGAAAAAAAAAAAAAAATGGCAGTTTTCATCCTCTCTCCTTCCAAAATGTGCTGCATGCATCCACAGCTGCATCCAAATCATAGCTGCTGGAAGGCAGACAGCTGTGCAGGGAAGCTCAGTGCCAGCAGGACAGTCCCTGCCCAGGGGACATGAGGTGCCCTGGCAGGGAGCTGAGACATGGCACAGCTCAGTGCTGGCCTCCTACCTGCACAGCCTTAGGCTGCATCAATCCCAGGACACTTGGTCAGGTCTGTCACTGGACTGGGACCAATACTAGAGCCATTGCACCTGACAGTGACTGCATCCCACCTCAACATACTCTTAAATACACTTTGTCCCCAACAGACAAGATTTACACGGGAAAACTTCAATTTCATCAATATTCTAGACTAGAAATATTTCACAGTTGCTTAGGTGAAGGCATTGCAGGACAACCTGCCAGTTCAGCAACAAATGATGACCATGGCTGGGATGCATCCTGCCTATCTTCCACCCCTGGTGCTCCCCATGGCAGCACATTGGGCTCAGCTCCAAGGAGGCAGCCTGACGCCTTCCCACTCCCCTCAGGGCAATGTCCCTAGTTTCAGGCAGGATTTGTGCAGGCACACTGTAAGCATGGCTCGACTAGCATCACTGTGGTCATCCCATCTGCACAGGTCCCACCAAAGGGGGCACCTGGACTCATGCAAGGTCATTGCCAGATGCACCAACCACATCCTTCCAGGAGTGTAAATCTCTGCAGGCAGGTACCCAAGGTCATAGATCAACTTTCTCCATGTCTTCTTGGAACACATCAAGCTAAGACAAATGATGCCAGTTGAAGCAGACCTGAGTTTCACCCTCTTCTGAGGGTGTGTGCAGGCACTAAGTCATACAGGATCTGCCCATGATGGCACTCAAAGCAGCTAAGAGCCTCCCAGCATGAATGAAACTCTAAAATCAGGCCTGGGCTACTTGTGTTTTTTAAGGGAGATGCATACATATAAAAGGAAAGGATAGAGATGGAACCCCTGAGCCTTTGGCCTTCTCAATGGACCCCAGTACCTCTTAGCACTACCTGCTGATTGAAACCCTGGTCAGTGACTAAAAAGCTGAACGTGGCTCCACAGACCTGAAAGATCCCCACACCTCTTGGCAGCTGCTGAATAGAAGTAAACTGGACCTAAGTGGGATGACGTTTCTCAACACCAACAAAGCTGCACCTTGGGTGAAAAGCATTGAGCTCTTCAGCTGCAGGAATGAGGTGAAGAAGTTGTACCTGCCAAAATGACGTAGGGCAAGAGCCCAGAGCCCTGGAGAAGCAGCTCTCAAGAGCTCTCCCTGGGACAAAGCAAGTACGGTAATTTCACGTGTATAAGGCGCACCCTTTTGACTGAAATTGTGATCGGAACCTGGAAGTGCGCCTTACACGCCAGTGTGCCTTATATATGGACAAAGTTCGGAAATTTGCCAAGCTGGAAGTGCGAGCCGGGAGGGCCGCAGTGAGAGCTGGCAGGCACAGGGAGAGCCGGGGCACGCGGGGCTGGCGATGGCACGGAGGGAGCCGGGGGGCACAGGGCTGGTGGCAGCACAGGGGGAGCCGGGGGGCACGGGGCCGGCAGCCGTGTGGGGAGAGCCGGCAGCAGATCCTGGCAGCAAAAAAAAAAAGTGCACCTTAAACACTGGTGCACATTATACATGGACAAAGTACGGAAACTTGCGGCAACGCAGAAGTGCGCCTTATACTCCGGTGCGCCTTATCCATGTGAAATTACTGTAATTTCATGTCAATGATATCCCTGCTATTTCAAGGACACAGGAGCACCCGCTGCCCTGCCATCCTAACATTACTGACAAAGGTCTTGATTTATCTAGCTTGCTGCTCAGCTGCTTTAGGACTGAGATTTACTCTTCACCACCTCCTATGTCACCACTACTGATTTCAGGGACTCCTCCCAGCATTGCCACTAAGCCCTTGCAGCCATGGGCCCAGCACAGCATCTGCTGCCTCAGACAGCTGATGCCAAGAAAAGCAGTCTGGGAATAGGTGGCTCCACAACCACAAGTTGCTTTAGAAAAGCTGCATCACCACATAAACCCAGCAATTGCTCCAGTACCTTGGGAGCAACCCACAACCTGCACACTGTACAAGGAGCAGGACTCAGCAGCGACTGATCTCTATCATTTCTGTGCATGGATCATCCTGGGCTCAGTGACACGATGCCAGGCACGGCACAGACAGAAACACACTGCAGTGCAGCACAGTTTCCCCACACAGGAGGGCAAAAGAACAACCATTCTTGTGCCATCTTCACTGAAGGGAAGAGAGTGCCCATAGCAGCCAGAACAGAACAAAGTAGATAGCCAACTCCCAAGGCTCATTTGCATGACACACAGGGATGTTTTTTGCTGCAGACGGGAACACTGAGTGATGACAAGAAAACACAGAGATTTCTGAACAGTGTCAGAGAGGGAAGGCAGGAACAGAAAAGAAACTTCCAGAACCAGCAAAGGGAAACCCATCAGCCAGGTCCTCAGGACCAAATGGCCACAGAGAGAACATGCAGTGTTGGGGACTTAAGGGCTTCTCAAGACACCCATCTCTAATCTAAAATAACTCCACCAGACCATAAGAAAAACATGACCACTTTAGCTTTTCTAAAGGCAGCACATGAGCTGGCAGTGGTCAGGAACAGGAGCAGACTGAGACTGTAATTACAGGGTGGAGAACCTGCACTGCCAAGCCATGCACAACAGGACGGTGTCACCCCAGGTGCCCGCAGAGGATGCCCTACAAACAGCCAGACCACAGAGCATAATGCTTTCAAGCACCACTCAGGAGAGCCACATATCTGAGGCAGCTACGTTCTTAGAAGTGTGACATTAGCAAAATAATGGCCCTCTGTCTCTGCTCATTTAAAGGCCTGCCAGACATTTATGAGCTGAAAAACAGGCCCTTGAAACCTCATGCACAACACAGGCACGGACAGCAAGGGACCAAGTCATTTCTCAGACATCAGTGTCCACAAAACACTGGGGGCTAAAAGCACTAAACAAATATAACAGTGTTTCATCACAACTTTTTTAGGCTGATTCGTTCTTCAGCAAATCTCTCCAGCTGCAGCTGTCTCTGCCAACTCAGTTGAAAAAACCATGAAGGAACAAATGCAGGGAAGCTCTTGAAAGTATTAGCTGTCCAAGCTTGTTATGTGTGACTCAAGTTAACCACTGCAACCCCAGGCTGGCAGAGGAATTTGGTTTTAAGTCAAAGGCAAAGAATAGGGCTGGCAGCAAGTCAAAGGAATAACCATCTGCAAACAAACAACTCTCTCCTGTACTGCGAGCTGCCATCAGGAAGCTCATCCCAACAGGACTCCATGCAGAGGATCCACTTCAGTGTTATCATTTTCTCCAGCACAAAGCACACCAATCTCTTCTGGCAATGAAGGAGAGGTAGTAAGCAAATAGCTGAAAACCTCAGGCACAAAGTTCATAAACTCTTTATAAAACAATAAGCAAGAAAAATTAATATCTCATGGAAAAGATGTCCTTCCATTTGTTTTGCCTGCAGGAATTGCTGAAAGACAAGCACGTCAGACACAACAGAGTCAGGATGTTGCAAAGCCAATGCACTGGACCCACAGCATTGGCTCCATCCTGCAGTCCCAGAGCCTCCCCTCCTGCACATCTGCCCTACAGGCAGCACATGGGTCCCTGCTCTATGCACAGCTCCAGCTCCGGAAAGCTCACATATCCCTGAGTGAATCCTCAGTTTGGGCAGTTTGGTTGTGAAAAACACAACCCATGTTTGACTATTTTATATAGTTTTTTTATTCTGATATAATAAACCATGAAACCGTGATGTAATAAACCATGAAAAAAGGTTTCACCAAAAGGAAATGAATGCTTAATTTTTGCCCCAAACTGTCATTCTTTTCCTGATTGCCTCTACAACATTACAGTTGTGAGTAGGAGTTGCATCCCATGAGCTGTATTTCAGCCTCTTGCACCTGCAAAACCAGCAGTGACTACAGTGACACCTTGCCTCCAAGTAAACCAAAGTACCAGTTATGTATAGGTCCAGTGCTTTGTCATTAACAAGCTCTGGCTTGACTTAATGAGAAACAAAGACTGAGGTGCTTGACTTTGCCTTAAAATGCAGTCACAGCTTTTCTAAAACTGAATGTCTTCAATCCTGCAGATGGAAGACTTCACAAAACTAACTGTAATTAAAGCCCCAACTTTGCCTTTGCTCTCACTCTGTCACAGAAACAAAGGAGAGATGAATCAGGGGAGACCTCATTGTGGTCTTCAACACACTCACAGGAGGAAGCAGATGGGCAGGACCAATCTCTTCTCTCCTGTGACCAGTGACAGGACTTGAGGAAACAGCATGAAGCTGAGTCGGAGGTTTAGGTTGGATATTAGGAAAATGTTTTTCAACCAATGGGTGGTAACTGGGGTGTCCTGTGCAGAGCCAGGAAATTGACTCAGTGATCCTGATGGATCCCATCCAACTCAGCATATTCTATGATTCCCTGGAGTCCACTAGAAGGCAGCTCATGACAAATAACTGTGTCAGTCACCGAAGGCTCTCAAGAAGGGTCTCAAGTTGTTTCTTGGAGATTCCCAGGGAAAACCAGCTGGGCTGCAGAGGAAGGCAGTCCTGCATGGCATATGCTGCCTCCCCAGGAAGACTCAGCCCTTGGTAGCACTTCTGGAGGTACTACCTTGAACAGACTCTCCCAAGAAACAAGGAGAGCAGCCATAAAAGAAAGATGCAGTCATGCATTGTGGACATCACAATTCCTCCTTGCTTTGGACAAATCTTTTGCAGTGGATATGCTCATTTCTTCAGCCTCTCCAAGGAGGCTGGTAGGATAAAGAATTCCCTGTTCTCAGTATATTTTTTTTCTCTCAGTTAATGACAGTAGGCTATCAATCCAGCAGGTCAGGAAGGTCAGGGAAAGTGCAATACCAAAGACAGTGACATCCAAAGCTGTAAGCTTCAAGAATGCCAAAAAAAAATTCAAGTTGGTGAGGAAAGGGAGGAAGGGTTTTACTGTTAATAGCTACACTTGAGCAGAAGGAAAGTGAACTCCCTGATTGGAGACTGTCTGGCAAACCAACTCCTTCCTCTGGGGGGATGAAACTGGAGAACTGCAGCTGTGACTTGTGTACACCCAGAACCAGAGCTAGGGACAGGCTCATGACCCTGGTCTGCACACACTGCAGCCCTCCACAGATACTCATGCTCAAGTGGAACACCATCTTAAGCCAAAGCCCAGTTTCTCCTTTTCCACAGCTCTTTAAGAGGTGCCAAAGCACCACACTGGTGATGGTATTTTTGACACAGTTCCAACTCAAAGCAGATTCATGCAGGCATGCTAGTGCACTCTGGGGTTTTAAACACAGCTAAATTCAACTAGTGCCAAGAACAGTTGAGCTGCAATTTTAAATACTCAGGGTTTATCTTGTTTAAATAACCAGGAGATAAGTAAAGAAATCATGTAGAGCACGGCCCAGATCATGCTTAATTTGTGCCAGGTTCTCCCCTTGAGCAAGTCAGTCTGAAATAAACACTTAAGCTATTTTGCATAGCTGGAGGAATAAATATGTGTCATCTGTTAGTCCTGGGGTAAAGGAAGGGGGAGAAAGGGAAGAGAAAAAAAAGAAAACGAATTAAGAAGAAAATTGAGACTTGATTTTCTTATAAATGGCACAAAAGAGACAGCTCAGTGGGTGGCTGCAGAGCTGGCAGACCTAGACAGGATCTCCAGAACAAAAAAAATCCAGGAAATCCGCAGTGTCATTTCTCTCCACAATTGATTTAAAATGAGCTTACTCCTTGCACATGGTGCATGAGGAAGAAGCAGCTTCCTGGCTGCTATGGGGGGAAACACAGTTATTAATAGCATCACAATGAGCAAGTATCAGAAGTTATGTTGCAGCACTGGAAGATCTTGGCTGGTTCATGAAAATATGTGTTGCCATGGCAGTAACTGCTATACATGGTAACAGTGAACAGTGGGGTGAGAACAATACACTTCTTGATTTGATGCCCAAACAAGTTCCTTTTGTTTTCTCCCATCAAAACCCACACATTTATTAGCCTGTGTTCAGTCCAAAGCTGAGCTTTTCACTTTCAGCAGCGGCAAGGAAGACAACAAAAAAGAGAGAAATTCAGAAAGACAATAAAGCAGGCACCACTCTCTGTATTTCTGCAATGGCTGATGCATTGGGGCAGAAACTTGGACCACATTCAACTTCACTTTTTATTTTATATCCATCTAGACAGCCTTCATCTGCCAAATACTACTTACCCAATATATAGTATTTGCTACTGATAAAACAAAAAAGAGCAAACAACTGCAGAGGCACTTAAAGCAAGGCCCCTTCCAAGAAGGGATGACCTGATATTCAATATCCAACATGGCAGCAGACCACCATGATGTTAAGCTGTTCTGTCCTTTGCTTCCCTCTTTGCAGTTCCCAGCCTCCTGTTCCCTTCCTGCAGCACTGCCAAGCACCGAGCACAAACAGTGTGCTGATACTTCCCAGAACCACCTGTGATCCTCAACTCATTCCTTAATTTTAGTGCTCAGAATTTCTTCCCTCATTTGCTCTTGCCCAGCCACCACTTTCATCCCCATTTCCAGATCAGGTACAAACACTGAGCAGTAGAGATCCCTGCCTGACTTCCCTCCTCTATGAGTCTGATCATCTACTCCTCATCTTTGCAGGCAATCTTTTAACCATTTACTCACTCACTTGATACCCTCTGCTGAAATGTTTCAGAGAGGTCCACTAGACCACTCCACTTGATCATCCCTGTCATATACTTGGAAACACCTTCCAAGTACCAGTGGAGTCATGTAGCTCAGTTTTGGTCTACAAAAGCCATATTGTCTCTTCCCTAACATGTCACACCCATTTATGCTCCCACACAATTTTGGTTTCTGGAAACTTAGAAGAGCATAAGACATACATCTTTGGTGAAACCAGGTGCCCCTTCCATTCTGCCTACCAGTGAGACACTCAAAGAGATTTGTTAAGCAAAACACATAAGCCTGGTCATGCCCTTTCTTCATCTTCTCCCTCATTGCTCAAGAATCCACACATGTATTACAGATACTAAAGGCACATGGCTGGCTGTTCTTCCTAGTAACTATTTCAGACTGGCTGTCTATAAGTTTATCCAAATATTTTTCCAACCTGATGATGCTTTTGTATCCATGATGCCCAAGAACACTGAAATTCAGAAGTTCATCACAGATTATGTAAAATAAATGGCCTTCCTTGTACCTGCTATAAATCATTCCCCTTTAAGTTTCACCCACAATTCTAGGGCCACAAGACTTGATAGAAAAAAATCAACTTATCCATAAAAAGGGGAAACACTGTTCCCATCTTTTAGAGCAGTATAGAGGACCATGGGAACTACCAGCCACTCTTTGCTGGGTTAAGAACTGGCTGGATGGCCAGGCCCAGAGAGTGGTGAATGGTGCTGCATCCAGCTGGTGACCAGTCACCAGTGATGTCCCTCAAGGGTCTATCCTGATCAATATTTTCACTGATGACATGGATGAGGCATTGAGTCCTTCATTAGTAAATTTGCAGATGACACTAAGCTGGGAGCATGTGTTGATCTGTTGGAAGGTAGGAGGGCTCTGCAGAGAGACCTGGAATGGTTGGATGGATGGGCAGAGTCCAGTGGGATGAGGTTTAGTAAGTCCAAGTGTTGAGTCCTGCATTTTGGCCACAATAACCCCCTGCAGCATTTCAGGCTGGGGGCAGTGTGGCTGGACAGTGCCCAGGCAGAAAGGGACCTGGGGGCACTGGTCAGCAGGCTGGACATGAGCCAGCCCTGTGCCCTGGTGGCCAAAGAGGCCAATGGCCCCTGGCCTGGACCAGGAACAGTGTGGCCAGCAGGAGCAGGGAGGTCATTCTTCCCCTGTACTCAGCACCGTGGTCACACCTGGAGTGCTGTGTCCAGTTCTGTCCCCTCAGCTCAGGAAGGACCTTGAGATGCTTGAGCACATCCAGAGGAGGCACCAAGGCTGGTGAGGGGTCTGGAACACAAACCCTGTGAGGAATGGCTGAGGGAGCTGGGATTGTTCAGCCTGGAGAAAAGGAGACTCAGAGATGACCTTGTCACTCTCTACAACTCCCTGAAAGGTGGCTGTGGGCACGCAGGGTTGGTCTCTTTCACCAACCAACAGAAGGCAACAACCAACAGAACCAGAGGACACAGTCTCAAGCTGTGCCAGGGAAGAAGTATTTTACAGAAAGAATAATAAAGTATTGGAATGCTTTGCCTAGGGAGGTGGTGGAGTCACCATCCCTGAATGCATTTTAAAAAGACTAGATGTGGCACTTGATGCCATGGTTTAGTTGAGATGTTAGGGCATGGGTTGCACTTGATGATCATGGGAGGTCTCTTCCAACCCAGTTATACTGTGATATAAGAAAGATGGACAGGGCTTTTTACAAGAGCATGGAGTGACAGGACAAAGAGGAATGGATTCAAACTGAGATTGGGTTTAGATTAGATATTAGGAGGAAATTCTTTGCTATGAGGGTGGTGAATGGGTTTGCCCAGAATAATCATGGATGTTCCTTCACTGAGCTGTTGAAGGCCAGGCTGAATGGAGCTCTGACCAGCCCTGACCTAGTGAAAGATCTCCCTGTTCATGGCAGGAGATTGGAAATAGGTGATCTGTAAGGTCCCTTCCGACCCAAACCATTCCCTGATTCCATTACCTTGATGAATTGCATACCTCAGTCTTGCTATGCAAGACTTTTTTCAAACCAAGGAGTCACAAATTTTATTCTCTCTTCTCATAAGGCAGCTGTTCTGTCCCATAGTAATCTTCACTGCAGTCTCTCTAACACTACTGTCCTCACAATGCAGAGATCAGAACAGCATGCAGCCTCCGAGACATGAACAAAGTGTTAGAGGGTAAAATTGATGCCCTATGCTTTGGTATTAACTCCCCTGCTGATGGTGACCATAACTGATTGGTTTGTCTGGCTAACACCACAAGCAGAACTGATGATTTCAGAGAACTGTCAATGACTCCAAGCTCCTTCTCAGGCTATAACCACTAGTTCCAGGATGAGTACTGAACAGGCCCAGTACAGGTAATTTTTCCCTGTACACCACATTTTCCTACACTGAAGATTATCTGTCATGTATTAGTCCACTTCCTCAGTTTTGTGAGATTTTTATGGATTTTCTCTCCTTCAGTGAGATATTGTCTTGGCTTGCAAAGCAGGACATAACCAAAAGCATGGATTCTATCACCATCTGTTAAAACCAGGTGGGGTAGTGTTCTTTATCTTTTCCATAACCCATCCTTCCTCCAGGGAGATATCTCCTGTTAATGGCCATTGAGTCCCACTGCATGACTGATAAAATTCCATCATCCCACTGGGAGATGCTCCAGCCAGGGGAGGAGCCAAACATTTCCTACCTAATAAAATCTGAGATTTGGAACATCAGAGCAGCCTTTTTCCACTGGATTCCAGAGGAAAATCAGACCCTTCCACATCATCACTGGACCCTTGGGGGAAAACTGCACCTTGTCCAGGAGCACTGCTCCAGCGGAAGCACATCTGTCACTGCAGGAGGATGCAGCCACCATTTAATAGGACTGCTACCAACACCCTGACAGATGGGGCATCAGGTTGTATTCTGATTCTGTCAGTGTTTTAGTTCTTTTTTTTTTTTTTTGTATTACTGTACTTTTAATTTTTCCTAGTAAAGAACTGTTATTCCTATATCTTTGCCTGAGAGCTCCTTAATTTCAAAATTATAATAATTTGGACAGAGGAGGTTTACATTCTCCATGTCAAGAGAGATTCCTGCCTTTCTTAACAAACATCTGTCTTTCAAACCAAGACAGCTGTTCAACCCACTGAAGGAACTGAAGACTCTCTGCAGACCTGGGAATGTCACTGCACTCCTCCACACCTGAGGTTACTCATAAGGTGCAAAACACCCCCAGTACCAGTTTCTCAGGCCTTGCTGTTGACTTCCCCAGGCTGAAAAACGACCAGTGAGCCCTCTCTACCCTTTGCAGTCTGTCCTTTCACAGCTCTCAGTCCATAAGAGCCTTCCTCCACACCCATGGTGACTCTCTCTTAAAAGCCTTTGGCAGACAAACTTGCCATAGGCTGTCTGAAAACACAGATATGTGAAGTCTTGTGGTTCTGCTCCCAGCATGCTCATCCATCTCCAGGCTGAGGCTGAGCTTGCCATTACAATACCCCTGCTAACACTGCTCCAAGCAACTGTGCTTGGCCATGCCCTCGTCAAACTTCATTGCAGTCTTAGGCAGAGAGGTCAGACCCAACAGTCCATGGAATTCTGAATACCCTTCACAAATACTGAGCCACTTCCCCAATTTCCTCAAGACTCTCAACTTTTTAAAATGCCATTGCATTTGCCATCACCAATTTATGCGACACAAAGAGCACTTCACCAGCAGGATACACATGAAAGTATCTCAGCAATGTCAGATTTAAGATCCTTTGGCACTCTTGAGTAAATGCTATCTGTTCCTTACTTTCTTATCAGCTCTTCTGTTTGCTCTAAAGCTATTTCTACTGATGTTCAATGTGAGACAACTTCTCAGACAGTTCTTCTGTAGCAAGCTTGTAGCTGGCAAGGCTCCTCCACAGAAGTCATGATGGCCAAAAATTGTTGAGATTTTTTTGTGATAGCTTTATCTTCTGTGCCTCTCACAATCTGATCTCTTCTACTGCAAGTTTGCAAAAGGCTTCTGATATATTTGAAAGTTAATCATATTTGGCAAATTCACTTCCCAAAGGTCTTAATTTGGCCCATCTTATTTTGATTTTACACGTAATATGATGAAAATATAGGTTTTTTGGTGTTCTTGCTTGGATACAGCTTCCTCTCTTTGGTAAACCTCCTTCTCATTCTACTGTCCTTCTTCACCCTGCACATTTCCCTTCTTTTGTGTCTTTCTTTAAAAGGCCAAACAAAAAAGTCTGATCTGTTCTTGGTGGAGGTATCCATCCATTCTGAGCTGGTGATGTCATCACTAAATAATTTCCATGCCACCTCTGTTTCTATCAGCTCTTCTTTAGCCAAGGAACAGGTCTCAGGGCTCTTACAAGACAGCACACAGCCCCTTTTTGTCAGACTCAGAAGTAAACACCAGCTCTGGGGCCAGGCAGACAAGCCCCATTTATTTTATTTTTATGCTGCTGGTCATAAAGACCCCATCATAACCCCAGGCTATTACTATGACAATTCAGCACACATGTACCGAGTTTTCACAGGTAGCTGCATATTCACAGTTTCTAGATGCACAAAACTAGGTGTTTTTCCAACAACAAACATGTTACATAAAGTACATCCTGAGGCATCCACCAGGTGAGAGGTAGACAGGTCAAGGCTTCTCCTTCCTGGGAGGAATACAGGATGACTTCAAAGGGCAGCCAAGATTCCAGGAGAGCAGCTCCCTGCAACAGCATTTCCCTTCCAAGGATCTGCCACAGCTTGGACCTTCTCCCTTGTTTATTTTCAGCACTACTGAGCACAGAGCTGTAGCCAAGGTTGAGGCCAGCAGGACCTTGGCAGGAAACGTGCGAGAGACAAGAGGCTGAGCCCAATACAGAATTTGCAATAAACTGCAAAACAAGTTTAGTCAGCAACATGTTTTAATCTAAAAATAATAAAAGCATCATGGATCAATTCTTGCCTGAAGCACAGTAAGAATGAGAATTGCATTTCCCAGCTGTTCATTCCTTTTCTCATCTTCTCTCACAGCATAGCAGGTGTGAAGTTGAAAGATGAAGCCCAATACTGTCCTGCATCTTGAGCGGCACAGAGAGCTCTGCACCCAAGAAGGGGCTGGCTGAATGGCCCCTGTACAGCACCCAGTTACCCTGACAGTGCTTTCTGTCCATGGGCCCACACACTGCCTGTCCTAATGACAGGCTGCACTTCCCAGAGGAGCAGTGGAGCAGTCCAGGCTCTAGCACAGATACCTCTCACTGCTAAAGCTCTTTATGCCACAGTTCACGTTTGCCTCTCCCAGGGCAAACAGCCACACCATTCAGGAGGGTTTACAGCTATAAGCAAAGCAGTACAAGTTCCTACCATAAGAAACAGATCCAAATTGGTAACTTCTGGGGAATACTGTTAATTCATGTAAAGTCCCTCAAATCTCTGCAGTCCATAAAATCTCTGGGTTTAAACAAGGTCCAGCTGGAATCTGAAGGGCAGGAAAGCTGCACTGCTGGCAGTTCCATGACGAATTTGTCTGTTCTCTGACCACCCACATGCTCTTGCTTGAAGAAATGGCTATTACTGCAAACGGCAGAGGCTTGAGCAAGGAATTAACTGTGTGCCCTCCTCTGCCTGTGCCAAGGACCCACCACCTGCAGTTCCTGGGGGCCTAACTCTGGAGTTGGCGCCACATGCCCTGGCAAGACCAGGGTAACAGAGCTGGCTGGGCCAGCTGCAGTGGCTATTTTATTTCTCAGCCAGAGTACAAGATGTATGTTGTATCAGGAGACACTCTAAATTAGAAAACTTAGCTCCTCCCCAATGCACTCCACAGCAGCTCAAAATCAACACCTTTCAAGCTCAGGTGACCACCCGAGCCATCCAGGCCAGGCAGGGACGGGCACAACTACTGGAAGATGTTAATTTTTGCATTTCGAGCTGAACTCTGGGTAGTTTCACTGAACTATCGGGTGATCACCATGCTGTTCACTCTTTCCCCTCTGAAGTCTTTGCTTCCTGCTCCAGGGAGAGCAGAGGGGACAAAGATGAAACTTCCCTGCAGCCCTACAGCAAGTACAACTTCACTGAACACCAGGTTACCAATAAGTTTTTCCCCATGCACAGACAGCTCTCATGGCTCTGCAGCAGCTTTGCTTATCTAAAGAGAAAATAGCGAGTGATTTCATCCCTCCAAGACCAAATAAAGTTTAAGCACAAGTGCTCAGCTGTTAGAGCAGTGGATGGTTGATGGGGAGGTGCCATTGGACACTGAAAGGCCACCTTCCTAGAGAAGAGTTAGGGGAAGCCAGAGAGGCTGAAATCACTGACATGCCCCTCACTGCCAAACTCATACAGCCTTCCCAGTTTGAAGAACAAGGTGAACCCAAAGAAGTGTCCTCACTAAAGGAAGCTCTGCCCACAGTATCTCTCTGCCAGCATCCATCCTGTAGCAGAGTTTAGAATTCAAGGCCAAAGTCACTTCAACAGCATTACATTCAAAGCTGGCTCAATAGACCATGGGAGAGGGAACAGGACAATAACATCAAGGCAAAATGGCACAGTAAAATCACAGTGGATGATTCAGTGCTCTCCATGACCTCCTCCAATTCTTTCCCCGTCCCCAGCACTCATCACATGATGACAGTAGAGCTCTGAAAATCCCTCACAGAGATAACTCAGCCTGCTAACTAACAGCAGATGATTTTCTCTTTCTTTAGTGAACTCAACCATTCTGGTGGCAGGACTCAGAACAAGTAAAAAAAAAAGTGGCAGTGCACAGCTTCATCATCATTCAGATCATCATTATCTTTCTTATTTTTTATGCTTATTGCCATCTCAAAACAGACTTCTACTTTGGAAGTCTCCAAAACCTTAAACCTGTGTATTAGACTAATTTCAAATTACAGCTTTAGTGAATTTAGGCTAGATCGTCATACCACCACCAGGCATTTCCTCAGCATCTTTTAATCCCTTTGTACAAAAAGGAGCATATTTACTTTTCACTGCTATTTTCAGAGATTTTAAAACTAATTTAATGGAAATTAGAGTAGATTACTTCAGGGGCAAGCTCCCTAAGGAGTTTCCAAGTCAAACTGCAATCGTCTGGCCATTTGTACTCTAACTCAGGACTGCAGATGAAAGCCCAAGGGCAGCACCAACCCAAGCACAAAGCTGCCCTCTAAGCCCCAGTGCTACTTGCTTCACACTTTTTACTGGGCTGATTAAATACAACTCAGCCATATCCCAGCCTATTCATAGTATCACAAAGGTATAAATTGCTAAGGTAATATAAATATACCTCCACAACACAACGTGCTAAGCATCTGTCCTCAGGCTGACATTAAATGCTCCTCATGGCAGCTGCACTGCAGGCTCTGCACCTCAGCTCACACCCTTTCACCACCTCTCTGCTTCACTTCATGTTGATTGGTGATAATGAAAAATTCATAAAACTTGGAGCTTCTCCTCTCACCCTAGCTTAGAGCAATACTTGGAAGGTCTAACAAAAAATCCCAAACATAACTACTGGATCTAGAGAGCCAAGAAGAGCTAAACAATGTGGTTAATACATAGCTGGAGAGCTATCAAAGAACTACAGTGTACAAAAGGAAGAAATGGGTGCGGGACCAGAAGAGGACTAAATATGGCATTTATCACTTTACAGCAAACTGACCACGTTGAAAGAACAGCTGAGCCTTCTGTTCCTATTTAAACACCTAAAAGGAAGACTCAGTGCCTAGGTTACAACTGACCATCCGCTGTTTACTCCATGCCTGGAAACAACTCCACACTTGTTATTTCCCACATGGCACCAACATACAGGAGACAAGCCCAGAGCAGGTAAGATGACGTGGCAGGGTACAACTGCGCCAGCAGATGAGCAGAGGAGTAGAAGCAGGTGCTGGAGCAGGTGAGGTGGCCAGGACCAATGGGCAGGTTGGGGTTCCAACAATATGTGAGTCAACTTTCCAGTCAGTGTAGAGGCACCTTTCCAGGCAAGACTACACAGCACAGCTCATCCACTGCATTCCCTGGCTATAAAGTCTCCTGCAACTTTTTCTCTGACTTTCCTTTGTGACTGAAAATATTTAACACCAATTCTTCCTTTTAATCTGAGCCCTGGCTGCCTGTACACAACCTCAGTCAGAAAAACTCAAGACAGCTGAACTCCATGTGGTTAAAGGGGATTTGCTGAGCTCAGTCTCAGCTCATCAGGCAGCATTGTGCAGGGATTTTCTTGGTATCACTAGTGATGGAGACAGTAAGCCTCTTTGTTTATTTTTTCCCAGATGAATGACACAAGCAAAAGCGAACAGAAAAAACAGACCTACAGAACAAAGAGGCTATCCTTGCTACAGTGCACCTGGCCCTGGGCCACAAGTTCATAATGACACAAAATCCCACTACACTGAGTCTTCTCTGCCTCTGGAACAGGTTTCCAGGCAAAAAGCAATAACCTTGTTTGCCCAGGTAGGAAACAGCCCCATCTGTCACAGCAAAGCGCCTTATGGCAGTGTCCCACAGCTGCCAAGTTACACACACAAGTGAACCCAGCACAGGCTTGTGTGGGGGACCCTTCCTGCTTGGCTTGTTTGGTTTTGGTAGATTATAAACCCTGCAGCTAAGAAAAAGTTTGGTTCAGAGAGGCCCAGGACTGCTCTGCTTCAAGTTGAGACAGGAACACATAGCAAGTCTGGTGCTTCCTGTTCATCCTCACTTCATCCTATGTTGGAGCACTTGCTACTGAGGAAGGCAAAGTGCAGCAAGAGCTTGGCTCAGAGAGCTGGGCACAAGCAGAATACAAGACAGATAAGAAAATACACTGTCCTTGTAGAACCAGGCCTCTATTTGCCTCTGGTGGTAGATGAAGATGTCAGCAAATAATTTTATTAATACCTCTTTGCTTCAGAAGTTCTAGCACTCTGCAGCATAGAGTCCTTGCTGGAATTTCATACAAGACCTAGAGTACAAAGAGACAAAAGAGCCTGAAAAAAACCAAAATTTAGTATCTCCAGCACTTTGGTCCTTCAGTGTGTTTTTTTCAGGAAGAATTTTCTAAAGCTGACATTGTCCCACTCAAGCCCCTTCTTTCTTCCTGAAGTAACAGGCAGAGGCCACATCTCCTAGCTATGCCAACACACACCTCAAAATCAGAGTCCTTTCCCTCTCCCATGCTTCACTGCAAGCAAACAACCTGGATCTCCAGCATCCTCATTAAGTTTTCCAGATATCTCTTGGCTGTGTGAGTTGCATAACCAAAAAATGGCAGCTGACAAGGGACAATGAAAAAAGCTTGGGAGAGTATCTGGAAAACAGTTGACACCCGCTACAGTGGAATTTACTGGGCTACACTCAACTAGAAATAGAAAACAATCCTTACAGTAGTAAACTCCAACTCTTGAAACAGTAATTAGGATGAGAGAATATGTGCCAAATAATGGTATTTCCATGATCCCATGAGACAAAGACCAAGTGCAAAAGAATTTTCTCTTGACCTACAGTGTCTCTTCCAGATGTATGAGCCAGATGGACCTCACGGCTGCTGCTTTAGTTAATGTTATTCTGACAGTCCAAGAAATGACTGCTTTAAGAAACTGTCCAAAGCAGAAGATTACTCTTCCTCCTGAAAAGCATAAACCCCATCAAACAGACAGCTTGCTGCAATGGATACTCACAACTGAGCTACTAAAAAGCACAAGAAATTATTTGCTCATTAAAGCTGTCTTTCCCACACAGGAACAATCTTCTGTGGCCAAGACAGATACTAACATCAAATACATAAGTACTGACAGCAGAACTCGGAAACCTTCTTTGAATCCAGCTAAATCCAAATCTGAGTGCCTGTTCCAGAATTTCTTTTTATTACAAATAAGAGACACTTCCTGAACTATTTGAATCTGCTTGGGGGACTTTTTATAGAAACACAAGCATACACATGTCACAAGAAGGCACAAATAATTGCACTCCACTTGAGAAGAACTGATGGAGCCTATATGGAACATTTCAATTTCTAACTAATCTACTTGCTGAAAGCATGCAAGCATCTCCTCCTAATTGCATCATGCAGTAAGAAAGGCATTTGGGGACCAGGAATGGACACACCGGAAAAAGAGACTACAGGAAGGAGGAAACTCTCCTTCTTTCCTCTGAACTTCTGATCAGTTTCCCTTAGAAGACTCTGATGCATCTGAAAGCGTTTCCCAAAGACCAAGCTTTATCTGCATGGTGAAACACTGGAAGGTGTGACTGTCCCTTAGGAGCTAGCTCTGGGCCATGCTGATGGAAGCAGATTTAAAAGGTTTTGGCAGTGACAGTAGACAGGACAACCACCTTGTCCTCTAGAGCCCCTCTTCTGCTAGAAGAGCTACTGGAGGGAAAAAACAAATTCCTGGCTTCACTTAAAGCCAGTCACCCCTAAACCATTCCATTCTAATGAAACTGCCCTGGTAAGCTTACCAGCTCAGCAGTGTTTAAAGGAGTGTGTGTATGGCAGAGGTCAGGCTTGCTGATAATCTCTCCTACCTTCATTTATTTCCACTGATTTTACAGAGCTCACAGAGACCTTTGCTATCCCAGTTCATTTACTGCCATGAAAATACCACAATCCAGCCCATCCAGGAAAAGGCTCATCCAGCAAACAAGAGTGGGATGAGCTGCTGGGGGGGGCATGGGCTTGTCTTGCAGTTAAAGTTAGCTACAGAGAGGATGTTTATTCATAGCCTTACTTAAGCCAGCTAAGAAGAGGGTAAACCAGAACAGGACACATGGACCCAATTCAGAGGATGTGGAGGGCCCTGCACTGCACAACAGTGAGAGGCTTGGATGCCCTGTCAAAACCAGACGACCCCTCTCCTGCAAAGCCAAGGCTGAGCTTAGACACACAGAGCCCATCAGCAGCTCCAGGGCATGCTGATCAAGTGTCAGTTTTCCCACAAAGCTTTCCTCAATTAAAGTTGCTAAAAAACTGAAAAACATGGAAACTGGTATTCATCCAAACACAAATTAAAGACTGAATTATTCTGAATTAACTAAAAACAAACAAAATAAACTAAAATATCTCAAAAATATTTTCAATAATAAAAAATTAAGTGTCCTTGTTGTAATCACAACAAACATAAATCCCTTATATTTTGTATCAATAAAATTAAAATAGCCAGCCAGAACGGCACATTTCCTGCTGAACAAGCACACTCAGTACCATTCCTAGTCCTTCCACCCAGCTAATATGACTTCAAAAACCTCAGTATTTCTGAGTATGCTGGAACCCATCCTGAGGCTGTTTAATTCAAACAGCCAAAAACACGCTGCTGAAACAGCAGGTCCAAACTGAAAAGCCTTCTTCTCCATAAGTAAAATGGCAACCAAGTAGTATCATTACTAAAGCATTTATACATCAGGAAATACAGATATGACATGTATGACTTCAAAAGATATTAATGAGCATGAATATTTACTAAATGGCACTGTCAGTGGAAAAAAACAACCCTCCTTTACAGGCCAAAAGGTCAGTATCCTATAGCTGTTAATGCTTTGATATCTTTAATTACAGAAGTAATTCCATTAAAGCTGATTCTTTGTATCTTAAAGCTCTTCCCACAGTCCCCTCACAATGCTAATAATTCTTCCTCCATGGCTCTAAGGGGAGCCATGTTTCCTGGTTTACAAAACTTTACCTGGTTGCTATCAGGCAGTTACCCCAATCCTGTGAAGGCATATTACACATGCATGTCTCTCATGAGGATTTCTGCTGCAAATGCAGTCAGGGTCAGGCTGAAAGCAGACTTTTGAATCACAAGGATGACCATAAAATTCTCTGTTACAAAACGCACCAGACCTGTGGACTAATATCTCACCGTAGCTTAAGTTTGCCCAGCTAAGACCAAGACATCTGTTTCAGCTAGGAAAACTTGCTGTGAATACAGAAGGCATGTGAACTATGTGACCAAAATCCTGGCTTCTAAATTTGCATTCCTATAATCCCTTGTGATCTCACCATCCTTCCAAACAGTCTCCATCCAACTGATAGGAACAGTTGTCTCATTAACCCAGCAAAAACCAAACTCAGAAACACTAACAAGACAGTCAGTGAGGGATACACAGGTAAAACACAGTGAAATCCAGCACAAGAAGCTCTGTACTCCTCTGCACCAGCTAGCAGAACAATAGCCTCAAATCTACAAGATTTTGACAGGTTTTAGAGCTTACCCCAAAATGAGGAACCTACAACCTTGATCTCCAAGCACCTTTGGCTGTCACAAGCAGGGAAAGAGAAGCAGCTGCTGTGAGTTGCTGCTGCTGGCAAAATGAGAGAATGCTGCTGTGCTCATCATTTTGCTCTGGCTGAATCCTAGTATTCTAGGGTCGCCCCCACCATGGGATTTTTGCCTTCCCAAGATGCTCCTTACAGACTAACACAAACCCTGGTCTACTGCAGGACACAGCAGAAGGAAAAAGAAATAAAACAACTTCAAATGCAAAAAAAAAAAAAATAAATATTCCGAACACCTTGCATCATCAATGAGGCACTGAGCAAAATGCCAGTGCAACTCTCCCCCAGCCAACGAGAACGTGAGAAGCCAGCTGAAATCTGGTATCCCTGGAGAGAGTCACACTGCAGGAATTTTAAATCGCTCAAGTTTTTAACCTAGGATGAAAAAAAACCACTGGCAAACCAGCGAGGACGGTGCCTCTGCCAGCCTCTGAACTTGCCTCCTGGCAGAACTAAACTTAATTTAACCACTTCTGGCCGACGATCCCAAGCGCAGAGAGACCATTTGGAGGAATTCTCCTTCAATGGGGTTATTCATTGGAGCCGTAAAATCCGCCTGCGTTTGTCGGAAGCCGGATGCAGCCTGGGAAACTGGCCTGGCTACCTGGCCCTCCATTTTCACTGCCAACAGGTGATCCTGGCTCCCTAGCCACTTCCAGGAGAGGACAGAACCCTTTCCTGGTCACAGTGCAACAGCCACGCCCGGCACTATTTTCACCGTCATTCTGTAAGAGCGCTTCTTTTTTAAGCGAAAGGGAACAAGCTATGGGGGCACCCAGCCCAGTGCGAGCAAGCCGGGTTTGGAACGGGCACAAAACATTGGTGTGCTCCCGACGGGCCGCCCGTCTTCGGAGGTGCCACCCGACAGAAGGGTCAAGCAGGGCCAGGCAGGAGGGAGAACTCCGAGTCAGGGCCGGGCCGGCTTCGCTCAGCCAAGCTCAGGGCCGCCCGCCTCGCTCGGAGGCCGCAAACAAGCGCAGTCCCGGAGCCCGGCGGGAGCCAGAACGGTGCGAGAGGGAGTTCCCTCCACAGACAGCCGGGTGCGGCGGCAGGCGGCCCGGGACTACCGTCCTGCACGAGTCTGGCTGCTCGGCCCGGCCCGGCTGCATTTCACCTGCCGCGTCGGCTTGCCCGGCGCCGCGTCCACCCGAGCCGGGGATGGCTCCACGCCCCGGCCCCGGCCCCGGCTCCGGCCCACTGCCCCGCGGACTGGCAACGCCTCTCTCCCCTCTCCCGCCGCTCAACAGGTGCGCGGCGGCCGCACTCACCTCTCCGCCATGGCCGCTCTGCCCGCGAGCGGGGCAGGATGTGAAACCCGATCCCGATCCCGATCCCGGCCCCGCCCGGGGGCGGCGCGGCCCGACCCGGGACCCCCGGCCGCTCCCCGGGTCCCTCTGCCGGGGGCTGCAGTGCCGGGCCGGGACGGGGCGGAGCGGGGCGGGGCGATTCGGGTCGGGTCTGGACCGGCGGTAGCGGCGGAACCGCGGGTTGAGGGCAGCCCCTGGCGGCGGCCGCGCCGCTCTGGAACCCGACCGGACCCGCTGAGTCCTGGCGTCGCGGAGCTCCGGCCCGAGAGGTGGAAACAAGGAGCGTAGAAGCGCAGCCGGGACATCAGTTTTGGAGCCTCTGAAGCCTTATTTGAGCTACAGGTCAATAGCAAAAGTCAGCGGTCATGACCCGTTTGTTGAGGAAAACAGTGGCCAGGCGGGTCACCTCCTGCCCTCACCTCGGGGATCCTTTGGCAGCGCTGTTGTTGCGGGCCCAGGTGCGGCCTGTGCTGGATCACGGCTGTCCCGGTGAACCGTGTTCTCCCGCTGCCCTGGGCACATGGGGATCTATTGGTTCTCTCTGCCCTCCGGTACTCCCGACACCCTCCAAGAGCGTGGATGGAAAGCGGCAGCGGGGACTTGAACCAGCCTGGAGCATTGAGAGAGGAAAGTTCCTTTGCCAGTGCTGGATGCTGAGCTGTCTCTGCTTCTAGGTGGGAGGGCACAGACATTTGGGTCAGCCTGAGCTGTAAGGCTGCCATGCTCTGGGTTTGCCCAAAAGTGTTGTCTTTTTTGCCCCAGCAACTTTGATTTTGTGGATTTTCTGTTTCTTCTCTATCCTGAGCACATAGTAGACTGGTCAAAGCTGTGCAGGAACATCAGATGTGTCTCCAGCGGATGCACAGATCCATCAGTGGTGTACAAACAGCATAGGTTCAGAGATCTCTAGAACAAGTGCCTTGGCCAGCACGAGTAGTCTGAATAAACAAGCTGTACACTAAAGGTCAGCCCTGCTAGATAAGCTTCTGTCAGCCACTGTTTTGGAGTATGTCATTTGACACGGTGGCACAGAAGAACTCCTGCTATCTCAGTAATTGCTGCAATGTGGCACTGCTCCCAAGGAATCTTTTACGGAGTCCTGTTATTCCAGAATAGGAACAATCCCCTGTGGAAGCAAATCCCAGGGACTGAGCTGCCCAGATTCCTTGACCCTATAACTGGGGGCACAAGACTTTACAGATACTTGGTGGATTTTTCCACTAATGGAGTGGTTTGGGGCCCATGTCACATAAGGGAGTAAATGTCTGATACAATAAGAAATTAATCTGTTCAGCATATTAATGACCCCATGCAAGCCAGTGATCAGGGTCCCACCCAGAGCAACACTGTGCTCACTTCCAAATGACATTTTGGCACTTTTGAGAACTTGAGGGTAACTTAATCTGATGACATTCCCATGAAAGTCACACTGCATATTTAAATAGCAAATAGAGAGACAGTGAGATCATGGCCACTGCCCTTGTGGGCTGGTCACACAGCTGCACTGTGCTTCAGGAGGGGGAGGAGAGGAGGAGAGTGTGTCCCTGCAGCCAGGGGCCAGTGGCCAGTGGGGCCCCCACAGGGGCTGTGAAGCTGCTGGAGATGCCTGAGATGCTGTGGGAAAGTAAGCAAGAGAAGTTTAGTTTTGTGGGACTGCAAAGCTCAGGGGCTGAGGCTAGCAGGGAAGGAAAGAAGGATTTGAACCAGCTCTGCATTGAAAACAAAAATTTGCTGGTATAGCTCTACCATGATTAAATTGGCATCCCTCCTTGTGGAGGTGCAGATATTGCTTACCTTTGCCAATAAAGGCTATACCTGTCCTCAGGGAAGCAGTAATACTGGGAAAATGCTTATAGCAGCCTGATAGTCTCTGTTCAAGGGCTTCTGTAGAGACTTACACTGTGTAAGAATTTTAATTGTTTGATCATCATTTCTGTGCTAGCAAGGTCTTTTGGACATGTTGAAAATAGATGCTGGGGACATGGGAGGTTTCAGAAGCCCCATCTTTGGGGTCCCCCAGAATGAATGACCTCACACAGTAAGTGGGAAGTTTGCTGCAGGAGGGATCAGACACATTTTTTTTGCAACATTCTCATTTTATTTCGCATATTTTAGGGTTTGATGATAATGTGTAGGTTGTTTTCCACCTACATCTCTGGGAGCCTTGCTGAAGAACCTGAATATGATCACTTGGCTGCCACAGCTCAAACTCTTGGGATGTTATTCTGCACTAAGAGATCCCAAATGGGAAAACTGGAGGCTCTCAAGGACACAAAAAATACACTTGAAATGACATCTCAGGTCAGTCCAACTCACAGGCTGGCAGCTCTGTGCTGGCTTGGACAAAGTCACACAACAGGAGAGCATCAAAATGCAGAGCAAGGAAGCCACCTTGAAGGCAGAATCTCCCGACTAGAGGAGGCTCACACACTTGCTGACACTTCCTCCCTTGGGAGCAGAGATCCCTACTGCTGGAGGAGGAAAGCTGAGTGACAGAGGGTTCAATTATCTGGCACAACAGACAGCTCTGGGGCTGTGCCTTGCATAAAGGTACCAATGACACACTAGCAACTCAGAGCGGGGAGAGTAATCCCAGAAGGGAAAAATGAAGCAGCTAAAGGAAAAGCTTATTTTGTGGGAACTTTTTCAGACTTTTGCAGTTCATCCAGTCAGGGGCTGAAGAAAACTTCTGCTAGGGGTACCTGGTGCAATAACACAGGGAAGTTCTCTTCCAGAGATACAGGTAGATCACTGTGACACATACTTGGGAGATCAAGCCCACCGGTCACAAGGTTTGTTATACACCAAAAGTGGCAGCAGGAGGTGAATGTGAAGTGACTTGAGAGCATGGAAAAGAAATTGCAGGATCTCTGAGAACAGAGAGCCTTGTCTCTTTTGCTAATAAAAGAAGAAACAGCCTTCATGGATTGTAAGGCTGTGAACACCAGACCACTGTAAGATGAGTTAAGAGATGTATGATCAGTGTTTCCAGGCCCAATCATCTTGTTGCTGCCTGTTGTTGGCTGAAGGATAAGCTGTATAACTGTCACTGTAGAACTGCAAAATGAGGCAGCTCCCTGGATCATGCTTGAATTGTTCCTCAGATACAGCTCCCGAATGGCAGTAACTGTATTTGGAGTTGTACACCTTTCATAAAGCTGCTCATCTGGTGCTCATACTTGGGCATGCACTTCATGTCAGGAAATGGCAGGTCCTGGCATGAGAGGCCTTCCTCATGTGGGGGTGTGTTAGAACCAGTGATGCTAAAGCTATGGAAAGCTTAGTATTGCAGTGCTGCTGTCCTGCTCGTGTGTCCCAGGCTGAGAGTTGTGACAATCCCTGGGCAGATGTGCTACAGGTGTGAGCACAGCCAGCACATTGCCCTTGAGATTTGGGCCAGCAGGCACTGCCCATGCCCTGCCTCTGTAAACAAACTGGGTTGCACAGCTTGGAAGCAGTCCAGCCCAGCACCAGACCCACAGTAACTGTCCCCATGTACAGGAAGGAGGGGAGTAACAGCTCCAGTCAGGTCTGACAACCCTTTGTTGAGAGATTGGTGGTATTGGGAGTAGATGCCTAAAATGCTTGGCAAGGTCTGTATGGCTATACTTACAGCCAGCACTGCACCAGCGCAGCTATAGCCTTGGACACACCTTCCAGTGCACCAGCAATGGTAGGAGGGTGAGGTGGCAGATGCTTCACTGGGGCCTCCCTGTGCTACTCCTGAGCCACATTTGAACTCAGGTCCTCAGCCTTGACCTCACTTCAGCTATACTCCACTGAAACTTGTGCCAGGCCCACTCTCTGGGTCAGCAGTCACTCGACCCTGGCTGACCCTGGCTACTGTCACCAAACTCTCTGCTCCTCTTGCACGGTGAGTATGGAGCTGTTGTGCTGTTGTGTTGTCTCCAGTTCACCTGTCATCCTCTCTTGGCTCCAGCACCCCAAGCCCCCAGGGCGGCAGGGGAGGGCAGGAGCAGCTCGGTGTGCTCTTGTGAAGAGGGAGCCAACAATACCAGAAAACATTCTGTGAAAGCCCTGTGTTAAATGGGTCAAACTACTGCCCAGATACTCCTAACAGTGTTTACATGTGGGCTAACAATGGGGAGCTCTTTATGGAACAAAGATAAAATGCTGGGCTGATTCGGGGGCACAGTTCACTCAGATGGGTGATGAGATCTCTGTCCTTGAAGATTTTCAAGGTTTGGCAATGCAAAGCTATGGTTTACCTGTTCTAGTATTGGTGATGGTGTCATTTCAAGCAAGAGTTTAGGCTAATGCTCACCCAACCAACATGTCTGTAACTCCATATCAGGGAGCTAGAGGTTTGAGCTGTGGTGAATTCTCCAGTATTTCAGCACAGATATCTTGTATCCAATATCTCAAAGACCTTATTGAATGCAACCAGGCTGACCTGGGTGCAGGCATTGCTGGCTGAAGTTCTTTAGATTGTGTGCTGTGAGGGTTCTCTCTGCCAAATGATCTTAGCAAGTATGATGAGGAAAAGAAAAAACATCCCTGTTCTTCACTGATCCTGTCTGTTTTGTGAAGATGATAACATTGAATGGCCCAAGACAGTCCTTTGGAAAAAGACAGTTGGAGATATTTGTCCATTGGTAAAAATACATGTTTTTAAGCACAAATCAGTAGAATGCTGTGGGGTTTTTTTGTTTGTTTGTTTGTTTGTTTTTTAATAGCAGGCATGATGTAAATTTATATAATTAGCCAGGATTCTGCAATGGGGCTTTTTAAAAATCACCCTGTCCTGATTTTTTCTGCCTTACCATCTTTAGCTCCTTTTCAGAGTAAGCGGCAGTGCTGTCGCGTTACTGCTTGGCAGTGCAGCAGCTGGCTGTAACCCAACCGTGCAGCATGGGACAGGGAAACAGATGGAGCAGCAAATGCTCTTTGTTTCCTCTCCTGCTTTCCAAAACAGATTGTGAGTAAAAACATATAAGGGAGGTTTTTGCCATCTTCCCTGCTACCGTGGCTCCCTCCCTGGCTGCTGACAAAGCCATGGCATTTTACAGCAGGGGTAACATCTCCCCGCAGCAAAGAAGAGCTGTGTCCTTTGAGAGGAGAGCTGCCAAGAGGGGAAGAGCACTAGGTACAATGTCAACATGCCCTTGGATCTGAAAGAAGGGTGCAGTGGGTGAAATGGCTGAACTGAGCCAAGGGCCCCCCATGCAACAAGTCCTGCTTCTCTTGTTGCTCTGAGTCCTGATTATGGAGTTCATCTGAACTTGGGTGAACCCCATCAGCTCATTAAACTGGCACACAACAAAAGTGAGTGGTATTTTTGACAGTTAGGAACCTGTATTGGCCTGATAGATGATCTAGCAAGCACTGGGATGAGAATGAGGAGAGTAGCCATACAACAGGATGGGCCAGGGGAAGAGCAGGGGAGGAAGGTGGAGGTGGGATGTCCCTTGTGAACCAGATCGACTCTGCTATCCTTGTTCCAAAGCTAAACAAGACACAGGAAGGGAGGTTGCTGCTCCCAGGTAACTTTATATGACCCAAACACGAAGGCTGCTGCAGTGAATGTCAGGAAAATGTCCCCAGCAGGTTTGTCTGCCTTACTTCAAAATTTATGTGGGATGAAAACTCCTCAAAATAAGGTAATCATATTCCTGACACCAAATCGGTTACAGGTTCCCAAAGGTCTTCTACTGTATCCCGGCCTCCCATGCTTCTCTGTTTCTGGTAAGCTCTGCTGTTCTTAAATAGCTATCTGCTAAGGATTTACTGGTCGAGCTGGGCAGTAGTGCTCTCTGGCCTACAGGAGATGTTATACTTGGAAATTATGAAACTTTTTCCCCACCAGCAGCCTTGAGCTGGGGTTCACCTGCCCAGAGCAGAGGACAATTGCTGAGAGGCTTGTGGTCAGGGCTTATGACACAAGACTGAGCTAGTACTGCCAGTGCACCCAAGCAGCAGCACGAGCTGTAGAGACAGAGCTGTGCCACCTCTCTGTAGCTCCCTGCTTGCTCTTCCACTGGGCTGCAAGGGCTGCTTGCCCATCTGGCTTTGCTGTAGCTGATGTTTGTGCCACACAATTAATATTGTAGGTACTTGGCAAGAGCTGAGTTTATTGTTTGGCCATATGCAGAACCTGCAACTCCTCAAGTTAATCCTACAGTCTGATTTTTTTCTCACAGGCCTTGACAAATTAATTAAATCCCCATTTCTATGAGTAACCTTGAAGGAAGGTCCCACAGTCAGGTCTCAAGACATAAAGAAAGATGGGGATTTGTGATATAATTTTCACTATTTCTGACCAGTGTGGAGGCATTTCTGGGGGTATTTCTTTTTGGCCTTGTTGTCTCTTGGGGTGAGCGTTCAGACATCTATCTGGAATCCTACCAGGGTGTTTTGCCTAAGTTTTCTTAGCTTCATCCCATTATTCCTGTTCTTCTTAACTAACACAAAAAAATTCTTCTGTTTCCTTGTTTATAGGTGTTCTCAACTGAAATTTCTAAACATTGTTGTCATTTCTTACTGTATCCTTCCAATAAAATAAAACAGATTTCATTTTTTAAAATTCTATCCCTTTTCTCTCAAGCATTGTCTTGAGCTCTGCCTGTGCACCACCTGCTTACTAATACATACTGAAAACAGAAATCCTGTAATGAGTACTGGAAATGGGTTTTAACCCTTTTTCTGTTATCCTTTCTCATACAGTCAAGTATTTGAGGACCAGCCATGTTCCTGCTGAACTCAGTGAGAAGAGCAGCAAATTCTTTGCTCTACCGCATAACTGCAGAGGGAAGTGAAGTTTCCAAACCTGTTATTGCAAGTACTGCAATGCTCCGTGTCCCCCTGAACTGCACTGACTGTGTCAGGGAAGCTGGGTTCCTCTTGGCATGCAGCTGTTCAGCTTCAGGCAAACCCCTTTGAAAGCTGTTCTTTGCTAGTTTTTTAAACATCTTGGAGATCTACTAAGCATATCAACTCAATAAACAGGTTGTTATGCTTTAATTTGAGTGCTGTGCACTCGGGGTGGGTGCTAACAGCTTGAACTTGTGCATCTCTGTCCATGTGTGTCTGAGGCTGCTCATTGTGAACAGCTGCTGTTAGAGGAGAGAGAAAACACTCAGGATTGCACCAGAGCAGTGTCTCAGGGGACCACCCCATGCATCCTGCAGGTAGTCCCCCAGAATAGCACACCTGCAGGAGGCCGTGGTCAGCCCCAGCATGGTGGGGTTGTCTCATGGGCAGCCCACACTGTTGAGCAGCTCATAGGGATGAGGCAGGTCTGAGGTCAACCTGGCGAGTCATCTGCAGATTGGGATCAGCAGTGAGGCCAGTGATGGTGAGCAGGGACAGAGCCAGCCCATGACAGGTCTGTAGTAACAAGGCAGAGCTGAGGTTAGGTCACGCAGGCTGCAGAGACTCAGGCTGGGCATGGGCACATTGGTGAGAGCACTGGAGACAAGCACACCTCAGCACAGCTCAGATGGGGACTGAGCATCTGGGGCTGAACTGAACTGAACTGGGGCTCCTGGGCAGGGCTGGGGTGCAAGCCCTAAGTAAGGCTAGCCTAAGGGCTAGTTAGTGCTCTTGGGGCACTGAGAACAGCTTCACAGGCAGGTGAGATAACAGCATGAGCATGGCCAGTTGAAATGAAGCCAAAGTTCTGCCTCCCCCAGGTCCTCATCTTCAGGGATGGTTGACAAAGGAAAACCTTCACCCTTCTCTCACATGCAATTCCTAAGCAAGCAGAAGTGGTGGGATGTAGATGCTGACACTGCTGCTCATATTGACATCCCACCTGGCCTCTGGAAGGAGAAAGAGATTCATCCAGTACTAAAACTAGAAGAGAAGCTGAGGACAGGCAGGCTGATATGTGGAAGAAACTCAAGTATTTCCACCAGTGGTGTCAAATCCTTGGGGAGCGAGTGCCCTCATGACAGAATGGACTAACATCATTGCATGCCAAAGAAGCCGAGTCCTCTGGCTGTCAGCCAGACCTTGCCCTTGTCTTTGGCAACCTCGTGCAGGTCAGTGGGCTGCAGTTGGGATCCACGCAGGGAAACAGAATTTGCTCAAATCTAGCTGTTGTAGTTACTGTCAGATTCATTTGATAGTTTATATGTCTGTGGTCTACTCCACCTTCATATTTTGTAGGGTGTTTTACCTTTAATATTTCCATAGCTTTTTTTATAATACTTTGTAGCCATAGCTTTTTCTTTGTGGTGATACAGCTGTTCTGAGTAATTTTTAGAATCTCCAGGCTTCTTACAACCATGTTACCCTTTCCGTTTATTAATTTTTTAATAGCTTCTTGAGGGAGGAATTTCTTTGTTGATGTTGTTCTTTCAGTGTCACCAGATTGAATGCATTGTATTCACTGCTCTGCATGACTGTTCTCAGCATTAAACCCAGTTGCTTCATTTTTGTTCTCCAACCAGCTGCTTCAAAAATCAAGCCTTTGTGGTATCTAAATGTAACAACCACATGGTATGCTGATATGACATTTACTCCTTTGACGTGGGGATAGTTGGAGACTTTTCATAATGATATTTTCTGCCTTGGTAGCCACTCTGACCTTCTAAATACATCACTGTCACCACCAGCGGTTTTGCACTCTACTACAATACTCCTAATTCTCTCCTTTGCCTGTTTTGTGTGAGTTTTTCACATACAGGGGTTCAGTGTTACATCTTGGAAGATTAAAATGGTGATTCTGAAGTTTCTTCAACATCCAGCATTACCCCTCCACGTACTCAATAGTCAGTTCTTCCTGCACTTTCGCAGCCAGCTGCATGTGCCACCTGCTACCTGCCTTGTACCAGTGTCTGATAAGGTTGTTCTCAGTCAAAACTGGATAGTGCACTTGTTCTGTCTTCTTTTGTGAAGGCACGAATTTGTTTCGGAGCACATTGGTGGCTGTCACCAAGTTTCTGTGCCTTTTTGGCCAGACTTCATTTGTTCATCTTCCCATCAGTCAATTCCTACTTTGGTTTGGTCAACCTCCATCCTCATCTTTTAACTACGTGAGGGAGCAGTGAGTACCCCACCCCACTCTCTGATCCTGACCAAGGCACGGGCAAAGGTCAGCGAGCAGTGAACGGGGGGCAGTGGGCAGGGGCCAGGGAGCGGTGGGCAGTGGGCAGTGGGC
>VRYO01000532.1:1012406-1066654 GCA_009812075.1 Sialia sialis
GGCAGTGGGTGGTGTGCAGTGGGCAGTGGGCAGTGGGCAGAGGGCAGCCGCGGGCAGGCGGCGCAGAAGGCCAGACGGTGATGCAGGAACGGAGCAATGCAGGAACCAGTTGGCGCAGGCCGCAGCTTTCTATATGCAATCCCACATGGTCTAGCGGTTAGGATTCCTGGTTTTCACCCAGGCGGCCCGGGTTCGACTCCCGGTGTGGGAAAGCGAGATTTCTTTTATTTCATCCGCCTTTTATTTTCGTTTACCTTCTGGTTGTTAATTCTGTGCGATCCGTCCCACCCCTCGCAGCGCGGGTAACGCAAACAAACTGCCACCCTCAGCCCTGGCGAAAGAATGCCCGGGCGCGCTTACAGAGCCAGAGTTAGAGCAAGAAACACCAGTCGGCACTATGCCCCGGCACTGCAGGGCCAGTCTCCCCTCCGGATCAAACCTTCCCACAAACAAGAAAACTTTTTTTAGGAAGTGTGTTACTGAGAGCTTCCCCTCAGCTCCAAAGTGAATCCAGCCAAGCGCGTAGTGACAAGAGCCCTGCGGAGCTGAGTGTTGGCAGGCCAGGACATTGCTGTGACGCATTGCCGCGCTGGGTCTGGCAAGGTTGTGCCGGAATTTGCTCCTCCAGACCCCTCATTAGCCCACCTGCATCCTTTATGTGAGCACTGTAAGCGTCGGGGTCCATCCTTTCTCCTACACTCCCAGCCAAGGGCAAGGCGTGTGTTAGTGGAGTAGACAAAAAACCTCCTGCCAGAGCCTGGCTCCACAGGCAAATGATCAGAGAGAAAAGCCTTAGGTAAATCCAGCAACACCAGCGTGTGCACACACTTCAGCACAAGAGGAGGGAACAGGAACATGGAGGTGGTCAGACTGGAAGCTGAGGGGTAAGGGACAGGCAGCCAGAGCAGTGCTTGGGAACAAATACAATAAACCTTGATTTGTGAGAAGATGAGTAATTTTATTTACAACCAAACTGTACAGAAATTTGCATTAGGTTGGAAATTTTGTACTTGTATTAGGTTTGAAAAAATCCTATTTAGTCATGCTTTGTTTTTAATTTTAATCAGATAATTTTTCTTAAATGTTCCAAACTCTACTAGTTGACCACTTCATCTTACAAAGACTTGGACACTCTCTTGGCAAGGGCCCCAGGATCATTTTCTGATATTAACATTTCAGGAACTCTGTTAGAAATTACATTAAATAAGACAGTAGCCTGGGATTTTCAGAAAAATTATCATTTCAGGAGACAAAGTTGTTTAGAATTTCTCTTTACATTATTTCAGATTTGCAGTAGAACAACAACAACAACAACAACAACCCCTTAAAATTCCCCAACAAGAATTTACTTCATGCTGATTCCGGCACAAACCCCACAATGTTATTTCTCCTACCTTGAACAATTGCCCTAAACTTACTACATAATATAAAATTTAAATACAAACGAGCCATTCTGTGAGCTTTGATGGAAACAAAGCACTATTAATAAGACAAGAGGGGCCTTTTTCACAAAATACTATTTCCCTTCTGAGCTGAACTTTCAGCTTCAAGACTCCAGCAACCTGCAGCGGCTTGTGCCAAAAGCTGCACCAGAAGGGTAAGTCATTGACAGATTACTTGGTATTGAAGTAGCTAAAAATTCTGCAAGACACTGCTGGACTACGAAAGGAGGTGTAATTTCTGGCAGAAGGATACGGCCGAAAACCTTCAGACTGAACAACATCAAGCCCTCAGCCAAATGGAAGAATATCAAACCACAGACCGTAATAAATTATCGCGTCAGCACAATTTCTGTTAAAGGAACAGAGTAATTTCACATTCCTCCTGTCTACTCCATAACCTAATCCACTTTAGTTTGCTGGAAAGCAAGAGCCTATGACAAGGCCTCGGCATGAGGCTCAGCACGTCCTGAAGGATCGGCTCTTCGAGAGCCAGGAAGGATGGCGTGCTCCGAACCCACCGGAGTCCCACAAGTCCCCAGACACCCGCGCCGCGAGATCACTGCCCGGGCCGCGGGGCAGACGCAGCCGCAACGCCACCACAGCGGCCTCAGCTTCGCCCCTCCCGCCCCCGGCCCCTCCCCCCGGGCGGCAGGCGGGGGTGCAAGCCCTCGCGAGAGCTCAAAGGCGCGTGATAAAGCCACCTGTCTACCCAACGCTCGCGAGCATTTCAGCGGCTACTTCCGGGCACTATATCTCGCGAGAGGCGGTCAGCCCGGGTGTGCAACGTCTTGTTTGGCCGTGAGTCTCGCGAGAGCCCCTGCGTCGTGCGTTGGGCGCCCCCGTGCCGTGCGCGGAGCCGCGAGCGGCCGGGCGCCATTTCGGGGGCAGCCGCGGAGCTATAGACGGGGCCAGACCGGCACCGGGAGCGACTCGCAGCCGCTCTGCCCCTCGCCGCCCCCTCCCTAGGGCTTCCTGAGCGCCGCCGTCCATTTAAGATTCAGACGTCTGGAGAAGGTGCTTGAGCCCTTGGGCCCGTTCCCCGCCGCCAGCGCAGTGACGCCGGAGCCACCGCTGCCGGAGCTTGGGGCCCTAGCGAGGATCGCACTGCCCGCAGCGCAGGTAACTGCGAGTGGGCCACGGGCCGCGCCGGCCGGCGAGCGACAGCCTGGTCCGCGGGCTGCTGCGGCCTGTGGGTTTGCGCCCCTCCCGCCGCCATGGCCGCCTCGGCCCTGCCCGTGGGGCCTCTCTGCGCCTCAGAGGGGTCTGAGCGCCCGGCGACCCCCGCGGCGCGGCCCTGGTCGGTTCGGTTGTTCCCGTGGCCACGTCGCGGGCAGGTCCGGCTGCCCCCGGCATGGCGCTGCCCCGCCCCGGCTTCCCCCGCTCCGTCCCCCTCCCCCCCGCCCTCTTCCCTCGATGGCGCTGTGCGGAAGGACCGGGCGGGAGCGGCTTCGGGGCTCTCCGCGCTGGGAGACGGGGCGGGCGGAGGTGGGGGAAGGCCTTTGGAAGGAGCGGGGTGGGAGGGCAGCCACGGCGGAGGAGGCAGCGCTGGGCATCAGTGTTTCTGGGAAACCGAATTGGCTCCGCTCGATCGTGTCAGGAGCGTGTGGGAATTCTGGCTGGAGACCTGCCCGCAGACGTAAGGGTTCTGCTGAGAAGCGAGTTCCCTCTCTGAGGCGTCGGACTCCTCCCTAAAGTTTCCTGATGCTTTTCTAGGACACTATATGGAAAACATGTAGAATTTGTTGGATTTCCAAAACAAATAATTTTGAGAACGGGACCCTTTAAAAGTCCTTTTAGGTGATGGAGTCCAGCACAAAGAGTGTGTCTTCTTTCAAAATAGTGACTAGCTCAGTTGCAGTCGATTTCCCGTCCTCCTATGTTTTCTGTAGATCCACAAAGTCTCAAGTGTAGTTCATTCCTTTTTTGTTTTGATGCTTCGGGATGGGTTTTCTTTTGTGTTTTTTGTTTGCTTGTTAGGGTGGTTTTGTTATCTTTTTTCCCTGTATAAACAAATTAGTCACACGTAGGTTTTTTTGAGAAAGCTGAAAGGCTTTTAGGAAAATTATTAGAAGCGTCGGCGTTTAGTGGAAGATACTTAAAAATTGTCGGGACTTTATAGTAATTTGAAATTTTTACGAGCTTTCACTTGTGGTTTTTAAAAAAAAATATTTTCAACTTTATATGTAGCATCATTGTATCCATTACTTGTATGCATTGCAGGACAGATTTTTTATGTATACTGTTTTACACATGGAGAGAAGGTATTCTGGTAACATGGCATTGTCCCCGTGGAAATGTTTTGTAAAGAGTACAAAGGGTTCAGATTGCTGAGGTGAGGCCAAAGGTCGGTGCAGCTCAGGAGATTCAGTGATGGTGGCCAGCAGTAAATGCCAAAAAAAAAGAATGAACATCAGTCACACATTGACAGCTCTCTCTGTGTGCACTTAGTTGTCAGTTGTGATTCAGGGTCATGCGGCATGCCTTTGTTTAATGAAAACCTTCTTCTTTAAACTTTTTTTTTAACATTGCATGTGCTTTTTTCTTTGTTAGGATCCACAGTGCCCTTCAACAGTGAATTCAATGGCTAAATGCTTTGTGAATAAGGACCATTGTTCTCAATCCACTGGATGATAGTTCATTTACTTGTTATTTGGGTGAATGCAGTAATAATCATTCCCTCTGCACTTTACCTTGCCCTTGATGGTCCCTATCCTGGCCACTTCTCTTCAGGATGAGGAATTCCTCCCCAAGTGTAGCTGGATGTGCTGGCTAAATTACACATCTGTAAATGTAATTTTGGGTGAGAGTTGTCACCAGTGAGAATTTTTTGGTAGAATTCTGGGTTTGCCTTTTTCATGGCCTGATGTACTATTTATACTCTGTACTTGTAGAACAGCTGTGAATTAAATCATGTGCATGAATGTAGATGGCTTGAAAAGCTGGATATAAATACTGTATAAAAAGTAAAATTGAGCCATGACACTTAAATGAAGGATGATCATATCTGTAAGTGATAGCACTATAGCCCAACAGGTAATAATCTGAAAATGAGGCTAGTGTGCTTCAGTTAAGTATTTAAGTGTGAACTTCCAGTGTTGTGATCCTGCTTGAGGGTTTTATTCTAGGATATATCCCTAGGCCAAGGTCGGATGGGTTGCAGCTCTGGTAAAGCATTCTCAATTACGACATTTCAAGTGACTGGTGTAGAGGATCTTGATGTGTTGGAGCATTTTCATTGTTCTGCTCAAGTCTCAGGACAGCACAGTTCTGCAACTCTGCCTTTAGGCAAGGTGCAAGAACTAACCTGTGTGATTAAAGTCCATTTTATTGTGCACATGCAAATCTTCGGTGTTGGGCTGTCAGACTTGCATCTAGAGGACTGGCCATTCTTGAGCTTAAGAAAGAAAAAGAAGAGAAAGTTCACCAAGAGATTTGAGAAAATTGAGTATCTAAGTTTAATGCCAAGAATCTTGAGACATGCTTAATAGCATACCTGCATAGGGAGAAGAAATAAAGTGTCCAAGTTATTCAGAGTATAGTGAACATAAAAGTATATTAAGGGGTTGAAACTGAAAAAAATAAGAGCAGCAGATAAACCTAAAATGTCTGGTGTCCAGTGTTACCTGCTGTGGTGGATCTTTTTGTTCTGAGACCTGACATTTCAGACTGGATGGACTTTGTGCATGCTTTAGTAGCTCCTAGTGCTGGAATCATAACTGTTTCTGTGACCCCTGTTACGCAGGAGGCTGCATTTCATAAAGCACAGTGGTGTCCACATGCTCAGATTGGTGAATGATGGTGGCAAAGGCTAAGAGCTGTGAACAGGTTTGCCTGATTGTTCATTGTCCTTTGGTGAAGCTCTAGCACTACTCAAGATGGCCACCAGAGCTGTGTTTGTGTCATAAATGCACCATGCTCTTTGTTTGGAAAGAAATTTGGTGGAATACCTCTGGGATTTCTTCTGGCTGGTGGTGTTTAATCATGTTTTGTTGTTTGCAGCTGTAAGTACTTTGCACACATTTGTTATCATCTTGCTGGGCAAAACTTCATTCCAGTTTTTGTTGGAAATATCTACTAAAGCATGACTTCATGAATTTGAGCCAATGCAGTGATGACCTCTTAAACAAAAGCTTTTGGGTATAAAGCACAAGGGTTTTCCAACTCAGGCGGAATTTTCTTCTTTCAGGTGTCCTGAAAAATGGCTGATGATATTGATATTGAAGCAATGCTTGAAGCTCCTTACAAGAAGGTGAGGAAAAAATATGCCAGTGAGGTCCTGTTTACCTTAATTTAGCATTATTCATGAAACTACTGCTGAACTGTAAACTAACATCCCTGGAGCCCTCATGATTTATCTTATTGGACATACATTACACGTAACTTTCAAGTTAATATATACTGTTAATGTAATTATATTGTGCAGTAGTTTCACTTCAGCGTGATGAATAAATGCCCATCTATCTCTCTTTGTAGACTTGCCTAACGATATCTCACCTCTACTCCCATGAATTCACCTTTGATTCCAGTGTGAACTGTCAATCATAAGGTAGTAATTGAGTGACGTATCGCTGTACCGTGGTCCCCTAGGTTAAAAAAAACAGAAAACAAACAAACAAAAAAAAACAACACCAAACACAAATCAAAACAAAAGAAATCCACCCAAAAACCAACTAAACAAAACCAAAACAAAAAACAAAACAAACCCCAGAAACCAAAATCCTAAAACCTTTCCTCTAAAATTGTGAAGTCTGGTTTGGTATAGCAACAAGGTGAATGCAGTGGTTTGGGAAAACAGCAGGGTTCCAAGAATAACCTTTTCACTAGTCCCATGGCAAGTAAATATTTGAAGTATCTGCTCAGTGCAAGAAGAGTGGGACTTGCTTTTAATGCAGAAGGCTGCTGGCGGTTAATCTTTCAACAGGGCAGATGAAAATCAATTGCTGAGCGAACGAATTTACAGAAATTCTTGGATCCCTGAGTAGAATGTTCTTAGCACGTAAAAGACAGTATCACAGTCTGCGGTGTCATTCTAAAATTAGCTCTTGTATTCTTCTGTCCTAGTTGTTTAATTAGGAAATGTCAATTTTTCTGTGAAATTTTTATCAATTAGTTTAGTGATGTCTTTCACTTAAACCAGCAGCAAATGAATACTGTCTTTTTGTTTTCCACCAGATGGTGGTGAAGTGTTAATAGACTGCATGCTTTAGCACTGATTTTGAAAGAAATGTGTATAAGTTTAAGTTGCGTAGGAATTGTACTTTTGATGTAACCAATGTGATTAAACTGTAAAGCCAGTATATAAGTTACATAGCAGCTATTGTTAGTCTGTTCCGCAGTGTTTATTACAACCATGTCATGAATTTTGGATGAGCATTTGTAAGTTTTAAGTGGTATGTTTAGTTTATGTAATATCTAGCAGTTACGTTTACATCTTGAAGAGAAATTTGTGAACTGTTGTTTTGAAATTCTTGTGTCCTGGCTTAACATGGATATTTTCCATGTAAACAGGTATGGAAATAGGGAATATTTAGGCTGGACTGGTGGATTATTGATGGCTTTCTTGGGAGTCGACGTTACTAAAGCAGTGTGAATCCCTGTTTGCTTCAGGGCGAGATGTGTGACAGAGGTGACATCAAGCTCTTACAACCCTTCATCGAAAATGAGTGAAGATCTCGGGAATGGCATCGGTCACAGGAAATCCATAGTGGCTGGCTGCTAGTGTAGCCACGGGGCTTAGGCAGAGATATAGCCTTGGTACTAATCAGAGGGGCTCGCAAACACCTCAGACTTCCTCTTAAATTTTATAGAAATAACATTTAGCCACTTGAGTGCTGAATTCTACAGGATAACTTGCTCTCTAAACCATGTAAGGAAGTATCTACAGTTTAATACACACTTTAAATGATGTAAGTCTTGTATTTTGTAATTGTATGAACTTAAATTTAAGCAGCAAAGTGGTTAAATATGCCTACCTAAATTTTCTAAAGCTTTCCACATTAAACTGTAAACAAGTAATTTAGTATTAAAATTTTTGTTTTTTATTTTCTTATTCCTATTCCCATTACCCTTTGACCACTTGAAATGTTTCCGCTTCGTCCTCACGATGTTCTTCTATCAACCCTGCTTAGGATGAGAACAAATTGAGCAGTGCCAATGGCCATGAAGAACGAAGCAAGAAGTAAGTGTTTCCTCAGTTTTCTACATTTGGGTAGAGGCTGCTGAGTTTTGTGGACTTGGGAATCCATGTCAGTAGTATTTAAGGAAATAATTTGAAAAAGCTTGGTATTTGCAGTTGCAGCAATTTGGAAATTTTCTTTTGTTTACAAATGTAGTTAATACCTTCCGCAACTGATGTAATCAAACTTCATGTAGTATCAGATAAAAATACAGATTTGGTATGTTCAGCATATTTAAATATTTTGTTACTTTAACTGTGCAATGGATTTTTGATTTTAATTTTTTTTGTAGAACTGTGATTTGGAGCAGTTGAAGACATCAGTGCTTTCTTGAAAGGGTTTAGGATGGTGAATTGCCTTGCTCTATTCTCTGCATCCCTGCCCTTTGAAAACTTAAAAATTCATAGTATCAGCTTTTAAAAAAAATAAAAAAGAGTCCAAGCCTACCTTGTTCAGCAAGCCTAATTCCAGGATGCGAACACCTGCTGATACACAATAGTTTTTTAAGTCTGTTGAATAAATTCCTTACCATCCGAGCATCATTTGGCTGAGAGGTGTAGTTGATGTAAAAAGAACAATTAGGAAGTTGATAGTTTGACTAAACAGTAACACAGTAACTGTGTATTACTGAAATGTGCTTAGGTCAGCATGTGTGCTGTTGTCACCTTCTGAAGTCATACAGATGACATGCTGAAGGACTCCAAAGGAAGTTTCTTCTTAGGTCTATAAATATTTGGGAGATGATAAATCCCTTTCCAAAGTCAGACTTAGACTGGAATAAAATTATCTGAAATGGATTATACCTTTTACTTGTGTTCTAAATCATACAGTGAAAATAATTTTCATGCTAAATGCTGAGACCTCTAAAACCCTATCAAAAACAGCTGCTGTCAGTATTTTCAAGCCCTAGATGTTCGTCTTTGATACAGTTCTCATTCCCCATAATCTTTAAAGAACTCTTTTGTTTGTGATGTGTGACAGTGTACTCTGTTGCAGAAGACAAAGGTGTACGTAGGGTTTGCAATACTTCCTGCTTTGCTTTAAAGCAATCAAGTTGTGTTCAAATGGTATTTTTTATCTACTTCAGTTGGGCAAATACTGAAATAAGATTCAAACTGTCAGGAAAGTCCACAGCAAACATCAGTATCTTGAAAGAAATAACAACGGGCAGCTTTCAGTAATTGTCAGATCATATTTAAATGTGTTTTATTAATTGGATGAATTAAGGATCTGCATTTTTATAGATGTATGTACTGTAGGTCCAGATCAATTGTGATTTGAAGGCAGAGCATGGATCTGGACTGCTGGGAATCCTTGCCTGCAAAGCAGGTTCCCTCTGTTGGATAGGAAATAGCTGCTGTCATTGGTGAAGAGTGGCTGCAGTTACTGGTACTGGCCAGTATAGTGAGCTCCAGAGCTACTTTAGTAGTGAGTGAGTGGTGTTTCAGGGTTTTATCTTGGGGAAATGTTGGTAAATGATGGATCCTAGAGGAGAGGGACAGTGTGGGCCTAACTATCACAAACTGTGTTACAGCAAGAAGTGTGGTTAAGTGATACTGATGACACCACCCAGGAAGAGAGCTAACAGAAATTGTGAAGCTTCCCAATATCAGGTTTTGATGTGGCAGCTTCCCTGTTTATACAAAAATTCCTAAAGAAGCTAATAGACTATGGTAGATAAAGAAAAAGAAATATTCTGGCATTTAAAATGTAATTGCAAAATGTTTTGGTTTTTTTTTTCAGAGATAGATACCAAGATAGTTTGAATGGTGGCAGTTGGAGAGCAAAACCATTAGTAATTAGGCTCAGATGTGGCAAGTCCAAATGAAATAATGAAATAATGCAACAGTTGCTCACTGTTTTTCAAATATGAGGTATAATTGACATGCAGGTTTTAGAACATTCCATTTTCTGAGTAAATTGGTGAAGTTACAGAAATCTGCAATTTGCCCCAAATATGTAACAGCCATAGACTTTAAAAAGCAAATGGCTTATGAGTGGGAGTAGCAAGTAGGAAGCAAAACTTTTAAGCAGCATGTTAAAGACTCTTGGCAGGGAGTATTAAGAGGAAACAACCTTTCTTTCCCTCAGACTTGCCTCTTCCTTTCTATTTTTGTTGTTTTGTTTTACTTTGTTATGTCATTTATTATTAGAATAATGGAGCCGTGTTTAAACTCTGTTTGAGTGCCACTTGAAATGCTGCAATTCTATGTGCTAGGTCCGACAGAGAAAATGGGTTTTTATTCCTTTTATTCTTCTGAAAACATCCTCTAGCAATTAAAAAATTTAAATAAATGCGTGCAGTTGCAGACTTCATGTAGCTCATGATAGAAGATTGCTCACACGCTTAGCCACCCATTTAACAAAAATACCAACAGGTTGAAACTTTTCCTGTCAGTGTGACATCAGAGGAACTTGGAACGTGGGGTAAATAACACTGAACTATGTGTGTAACTGAAGTTGCCCTTTTCTTTATCAGGAGAAAAAAGAGCAAGAGCCGAAGTCGAAGCCATGACAGAAAGAGGAGCAGAAGTAAGGACCGCAAACGGAGCCGAGATCGGGAACGGAAGAAGAGCAGAAGCCGGGAAAGGAAACGGAGCAGAAGCAAGGAGCGCAGACGCAGCCGCTCCAGGAGCAGAGATCGCAGATTCAGAGGCCGCTATAGAAGTCCCTAGTAGGTTATTTGTTCAGAGTTGCATGTGTGCTACTTCAGTGTTACAATGTGGAAGGTTAAAGTTTCACTCTGTGCTTTCTAAACTGGTCAATAATTATAGAAAAGAAGGCAGCGTTTTCGTAATGAAAGCCTACTGCAGTTTCTGAGTCCTCTAAGGTGCAGTGGTGTGCAGTGTATCATCAGTCCTGTGTATGTGGGGATCATAATATTTCAGACCTGCTTTTCCTTTGTCTTGAGTGTCAGAGCCTCTGTACACTGCTTGCTCTGGGTTTCAGTTGTAAAGATTTCAGCAGTGCAGGGTTGTTTTCCTACAGCTCTTTGGCACCTGTAAGATTACTGTAGATAGTTGGGTTATGTTGGTGCCACTGTTGTGGTTCGGGGTACAGAGGACCTTGATCAAAAACTTCATCCTTCTGTAGCCTGCTTCCAGTGAAGCATTATGTGGAGAGGATGTCCTTTGTCTCATCTTGTAGTTGGGAGTTGCTGCAGTCTTCCTGCTGTGTTGGAGGGTTTTTTAGTCTTGTTTAGTCACTGAGTGCGAGAAGGTTTTTCACCTGGAGAAACTGGGGAGTTCCAGTGTTCTAGTCTTCCAAATAATTTCTGCAAGTAGAGGTTGAAGGTATTGATAGTACTACAGTAGTAACCCATGCCTGTTCTAATGCACTATGTTATACCAGAAGGGTAAGTAGTTGCAAGGGGGCTTTTTTGCTATCCTGACACACTCCCATAACTGTTTTGGGTGGTTCCTCTGGTGTTGAGACACAGTGAACAAGACGCAGGCATAATGTAGTATGCTCTGAGGATACGTAATTGTGCTTATTCATTTCATAGTGTGTTCGCGGCTTCAGTTGCCAAATCATTGCTTTCATTTAAGCAAGTAGAATTGTATGTGTTTAGATGGTTTTATGAAAGACTGGTGTAGGGCAGGCATGTGTGTCCCAGAAGCTGTGGTGTTGACTGTTGGCAGTCAGTAAGCTGTAATTCAGTTGCAGATGATTGGTCCTGTTATTCTAGTTTGGTCTCTAAATGTGTGAAAGAGTAGGACCTCAGAAGATGTGATTGTAAAGCGTTCCTGTTCAAGGCTGTTAAAATACAGGGACCTACTTTTAAATCTGTACAACAGATGCTGAATTTCAGAGGGACAAAATCTTTGGAGATAAAGCCTCCTGCATCACTAGCCACTTCTGGATTCAGCAATACTGAGCTGTCATTTGAAGAAGTCATCTCTATATCAGTGCCATAAACTCAGTGTTTCAAAAGTGACAGCCAGAGTACTCTTCCTGGCTGGAGAATTTATTTCTGGAATCTCTCCTTATGGAGCTGTTCCAGTGGTTCTGGGTTGGAGTTACTGCTGATGGATTGTAGCTGACTGCAGCAACCACATCAAATTGCTTTATGGCTCCTATTTTATGTTGTTTTTTACTCTTCTTCCTCCTTGTGATCTTTCTCATGAGCTTTATAAAGGCTCATTTTCAAGCTGATATCTGTAAACTGAGATGATTTTGCTGCCGGGAGCAATTATGAGGCATCTCAGCAATAGTGAGAAAAAGGTTTAGTATAGGTAGTTCTGAAGGAGGAGTGAGTATTGCTGAGAACATGAAAACTTCAAGTTTCTCACTTTAGACTTTGTAATTGTGGTTAAATGCTTTAATTTTTTAAGAATTAGGTTAAAATGAGGTGACTGGCTTGCATTGCTTAGCATTCACAGGGATTTTTTTTTTTCTCGTGTTCTTTTCGCTTAGCTGTCCCTTAAGTGTTACACAGCATATCATTAGGCCTTTAAGGAAAAGAACTTGTCTGAGTAGTCTTGCTTAGACATCTGTCAGGCAAATCCCAGCTGCTGCTAACATGCAGTAGAAGTCACTTAGGCCATCCCGTTCCTATACTGAAACCAAGAATTTAGACAAAGCTGTTAGGAAAAAATGTTTAATGCAGAGACAACTGAAAGTTCCTTGTGATTCTCCTGGACTTGGTTTGCCTTGTCTGGCATTGTTTTGTTATAGTCTTGAATATGAATAGCAGGTAAAAGCTGATAATTTGCTGGCTGTCTGATGACCTGATCATTGTTGGGCCACGTAGCATCAGTAGGTTTTGTGAAAGTGCATGATGTGGCTGCACACAGGATTTTGACTTACAAAGGTGACTCCCAGAGATACAGATTAATGGCTTGTGACATGGTGCTTCCGTACAGGTTAGCAGGAACTGGGCAACAATTGTAGAGACAGTAGAAGCAAAGAAGAAACTTTACTTCAGATCTACAGCTTTACAAGCAAGTCTGCTTAGGAAAAAAAACACAGGGAGAATTCTGTTGAAAAGAGATTTTGAGAAGGTAACTTGGGCTTTCACCTTGCCCTAGGCAGCTTTCTGCTTGGTCTGTTCCAGTGATCTGGGGGTTCTTAATATTGCTCTCATGGAGTTCTGTAGATAAGACAGTTCTAGTCAGGAGTGAAAACAGATTTTTGGAGTTGTGGTGGGTTGTGGGTTTTCCTTGCCCTTTTTTCCTCCCCTGCTTTGTGCATGTGTTTGAAAGCTGTTACTTCTCACTTGTGTTTGTGTTTTGGTTTTGTTATTCAGTAGGTTTAGACTTATAATATTACTTTCACCATTTCTTTGAAAACTTGTGGTCTTAATTATTTATAATTGTTTAGTTGGTCTGCATGTTAGTGTTCTGGAATCACTGTACTTGGGTTTTCTGGCTGCATTTGAATTGAAATGGAGAGCACCATGTTTCAGATGTGAAGGTGCAAGGTAATCCCATGTCTGATAAGAAGGTAGCCTCTGAAATTAGTACCAGTATTTCTAGATACAGCTTTTGGCAGTTTTCCCATAGATACTGAAGACCATGAATGGCCACCCCTGGAATAATTTGTCTGGACTTGAGCAGGGAATGGAGTAATTTATCCTAGGCAAGAAAAGCCAGTCTGGTTTTGAGCAATACTGATCTCATCTTTACATGTACCTGTATTCTGTCTTATTTTCTCTTAATAAGTAGTTATCTTCTATTAATAAGTAGTTTCTAAATGGTCTTTTTTCTTTATTTTTTTTCCAGTGTTGTACAGGGCCATATTTCCCTTGCTTTAACCTGGCCAGCATGGTTTTGGATCTTGGCCCGCTACTTCCACCTGTGTCATGACATGTTTAAAAAATGGGCATCCTCCTCTTTGTGGTGGATGCTGAGTTTATAAACATTGCTGCTCCACTGAGGAGCAAGAAGATGTTTTTTCAGACAAATTGCGTGGCCAAAAGGATTTAGTGAAAGACTACTTAATGTCTTCAGCCTGCCGTGTCTTTCAGGGTGTTTCACATGAATTTGTAGCCACAGCAGAAAGAATCAATTGTGTACAGATGAAAAGCCAAAGCCCAGTGCACAGCATTCAGTCTGTGCAGCAGTGCCTCTGCACTTGGTGGAGATACAGGAAGAATGTTAACAGGTGTTGTTCTTTGCCTTTTGAACAACTCTCTACCAGGAGATCAAAGTCAGGGAGAACATGATGAATCTTACTGCTCATGTCAGAGTCTGTTCCTGGGTGCTCCATTAACTGGCAAGAGGACTGTTCTTAACATGGAAACAAAGGGCAGATTAGTTTGAACAGACTCTGTGATGCCTGGAGAATTAAATTAGATTCAGTCAAGAGATTGGATTCCTTTTGTCTGTATACAGCTGACAGCTGGATTCACTGATTCTGTGTTTTGGTGGCCATTAGGAATTTTAAGGAAGCTTCATTTACATTATTTGCAGCACTTTGGGGGTGAGAGCCAAGACAACGTTAGTGAATGTGTCCCTTGCAGGTGTCTGCATGGAGCTACTTTAGTTTGTTCTTGCACCTTAAATTCATAGAACTTTTGATTTTAAAATGTTACACTCAAGCAAGTAAGCCTGCCAGTGCCACTTGACATACAGCTCTGAGGCTGAGTTCCAGGCCATGGATGTTATGCTTTGCAGTAGTCAGTATGTAAAACCTGCATGTGGACAAAAAAACCAGGTGAATATGGTTATAACAGTAACTCAGAATAGTTTGCACATGCAAATGTGCCATGGCTCAGTGGCTTATGAAGAGTCCTACATATTCTGGGCTTTTGTGATGTAGGTGAAAGTGAGAGGGCATCTTATTCTGTGCCTTATGGTCTGAAGTGCTGCATGTATTGATAACCAGTTGATAATCTTGTGCATGCTGTGCGTGCTGCTAAGGGAAATGCTGACAAGTTCAGAGGCAAGGGTGGGTGAGCACTTGCAGTGTTAATGTGAGTACAGACAGGATATCTTGAATTCAAGTACTCAGGTGTCTTGTCTTTTCTTCTGCCATAGTTCTGGTCCAAAATTCAACATTGCCATCAGAGGGAAGATTGGTCTGCCTCACAGCATCAAATTAAGGTTTTTGACTTTTCTGTTTTTCATTGCATCATTAATAGGTTTTGTTTAGAACCAGGGGTGGTATATTGGAAGGTTTTCTTGTAATCATGTTGATCTTTCTTTTTAGCAGACGTCGTTCCAGAAGCAAAAGTCCTTTCAGAAAAGACAAAAGCCCTGTTAGGTACGACTCTTTATGTGTGTTTGTTTGGTGTTGTCCAGTTGGAAAAGTGATGGTGAAATAATTTATGACTACTTGCTCTCGCCAGCTTATAAGAGATGCTGGAAATCATTCAGAAAGTGAGAGAAGAGCATTGATAATACCTTGCTTTCTTCCCATGTCATAAAAAGTTGTAAATAATTTCAGTTTTGAAAACAAGTCTTGATTTGTTTTTTGTTTTTGTATTCTCAATATTCTCCCTATTAATTGAGATTTAAATTTGCTTCTCTGCTAAATCGTACTTAATCATCTAGAATATGGAATGAAAGTACGAATGCCTATTTCTTCTGTCCAGTATTTATTCATATTATTCGTTGAGAGGCTATAGGCCTCTGCAATCTAGGAGCCTGCATATCCGTTCTTAGGCTTCTCATTTAAAGGAATAGGATTTAGATACTTGCTAATGAGATTATTCTCTTACATTAATCTTTTTGTTTTTCAATGACTTGCAAACTCTTGCTGAGATAATTAAATTTAAATTTTTGCCGTATTTTCTCAGTGATTAATGTCTACGTCATTAATAAAAATCCATACTGCATGGCTGGAAACTCAATCCATCCACTATGTTACTTCTTGTATAACTTATACTTCAGTACAAGTCAGATCTGTTTAGATTAGAAGCTTTAATACATTAAAAATGGTGCATCTAATTTCGGCTAATAGTTCAGTATTAAAATCATTCTAGTTGTTAATGTGTCAAGGATTTCCCTATTCATACTTCTTTATGGAGTAACAAGCTGAAACTGAAATGAAGACTGGGAATTCTACTTATATGGATGTCAGTTTTGTTTTATGTGGTGGCTGTAGTGATTCCAAAGTGACTGGGTAAATGCAAGATGTGAGCTGGCAAAGCCTAGCTCACTCTGCTAGTCTGAGAATTTGGTCGGCCAGTCTGTGCTAGTTCACCCTGTTTGCCTTTGTGTTCTTCTTCTTCCATCTTTTTGATGAAAAGGACATGCAAGTTTCATAGTGGTACCTGGTACCAGTTCTGGACAGTAGCAAAGTGGTACGTGTGTTTAGTTTATGCTTCTGCACGTAAAATAGATTTTTCCAGTAATATTTGATGCTCACAGTTGAAATAGGAATAGTCATGTTATAACTTACCATGTTAATATTTGGTACTCCCTAAATACAGCAGGCATGTTTTTTCCCATGAGACTGTGAAGTACTGATTATTTAGTGTTTCATATATGGTCCAGAGATGAGTTATCTTAATTCAGTTGGTTTTTTTAACTGTACTTTACTCTTTCCAGAGAACCTATTGATAATCTTACCCCTGAGGAGAGGGATGCTCGAACAGTCTTCTGCATGCAGTTGGCTGCAAGAATTCGACCAAGAGACCTAGAAGAATTTTTCTCTACAGTAGGGAAGGTAATTGATACAGAAGTTAAAGTCATTCTGAATTCTACCTCAAGCTATCCTAGTACAACTTAACTACAGCTTTGATAATTTTTCAGGTTTGCTAGCATGTGGCTTTCTGAAGCTTTCTAAACCTGTGCAAAGAGGAATTATCAGTCAACTCATTATTAAAAGCTTTGAACATGAAAATACAGTTTCTCAGTAGTTCATTGTTAATGTGATGTGAGGCAAAACATGTTGATGCAATTCTGACTCAAACAACTTTTATTCATATTTTTTTTCAGATAGGTCTGTCAGATATAGTATAATTTGAAAATTCATGTAACTTTTAAGTTGGAAAAACTTCACTAGTTCTATCAGCTGTAAGTTTCTGGTGTAAGGCATTAGAGTGCTGCAAGTTCACATACAAAAGCAGAACAGCAGTTTTAATGCTAGCTTGCCTCTGAGATATGTTTGTTAAAAAAAGGTGTATGCTGCTGTAGAATTAAAGCTGTTGGCTTGGCAAATAATTTTCCATACTAATATATGTCTGAGAAATAAGCTGCGTTAGGTTTTTTCCTTTTTCTCTAACAGTGTTTGTGTTCTTGCCTTTCAGGTTCGTGATGTGCGAATGATTTCAGATAGAAATTCCAGACGTTCAAAGGGAATTGCTTATGTTGAATTTGTTGATGTTAGTTCAGTGCCCTTGGCAATAGGACTGACTGGACAGAGAGTCCTGGGTGTACCTATTATAGTACAGGCATCACAGGTAAGGAATTGTAAACAGCATTTTGGTTCATGTAGAATTAAGCCTCTTGTATCTAGGTGAGAAAGGTTTGAAAATTTGGTTACCACTGAATGTTTGGAAAACCTCAGCAAGGATGATTATTTAAGTTAGTGATAATGGACTTTTGTTTCCCATAGATAACAGGCAAATTAAAGTGATTCACAGTAACAGTGTTACAAAAGTGAAGGCTATATTGTGTATGCTTTCCAGATAATATACTAGGTAGATGCCAGAATTCTGCATGAAGTTGTTCAATTGGAAGGCTTTTGGAATCTGTCTCTGTACTTGGTCGTGGTCTTTTGTAGCTCTTCAGTTCAAGTCTGATGAGTAGATTGCAGATCATGCAACAACTTCTTTATGGTGAATTGTCTAGTCTGATAGATATTTACTTATGTTAGGGTTTTTTAAAATTAATTTCTTATCGAAGGCGACTTTTTATTTTCTCCTCAGGCAGAGAAAAACAGAGCAGCAGCAATGGCAAATAATCTGCAGAAGGGCAGCGCTGGTCCTATGAGGCTGTATGTGGGATCATTACACTTCAACATAACTGAAGATATGCTTCGAGGAATTTTCGAGCCATTTGGCAGGGTAAACTTTCATTTGACATGTTATATTAGTTTATTGGAAAAACCTGGCTTAGTTGTAGAGCACTGTCAGCTTCTGGAAATAATTCAGCCTCATACTCACAAAACACTTGTGTCTTTCTTGCACTGCTGTGCCCATGCATCCACAGGCCTTAGGTATGTGGGTAGTGTTGGAGAGCAGATAAGAACTTGGTTTTGTGGTGTCCAGTGAATTTGAATGGCAGGTCTTAAGAAGTTCAGAATTCAATGAATATCTGAAATTAGGGACCAGGTGAAAAATACTATGAAACTAGACAAATTCTCTTTGTTGTAACCTGCTCTGGCAACTTGTAGTATCTTTGTCTTTCAGGATTGTGAATGGGAGCCCCATTTCACAGGTTAAAGCACAAAACACAGAATTGAGGCTGAGGTCTCTGAGAACAGTCCTGTCTGTCATCTGTTTCTGATGACTTTTTGCTGCAGCTTTAGCTGATATTTGGACCTTGAATTAGCAGTACATATATACAGCTCTGACTTGGGCCCATTCTTACTCCTGAGCATTGGGCAGCAGGATGCAGCCTGGTAATAAGTTTATGTAGAGAGAATTATGGAAGTGAGCAGATAAAACCTAAAGTTTCCTGTGGAGTTACAATATGTTAGTTCTTCTGTGCTACAGTACTGGGGTATATATCATTTGGGTAGGGGAAAGTTAGACATTCAACATGCTTCTTCATGGTAAAACGAAGTCTGTTAATGTTTGAGGTTTTTGCCTACTGTCTTTGGATATGAACTCTGCCTTCTATATACACAGTATATGCTTTTCACATGGTTTACTCAGACTCAGTATGTATATCCCTTTAAATCTCTTGTGCAAAACCCTGGAAAATTGCTGCAATTGATTGAAATGTAATCCACATGGCTGCTCTGCTGGTGATTTGGAGTTGTTTTTTTCCACCAAGGTCTGGCAGTAGGATTAAGGTAGTTTAGGAGGCTTATATGGAGACGTGGAAGATGTTTCCTTTTTATTCCCTGTACTCCAGTCCTTCCCAATGCTGGTTTATAGCTAATGGATAACGGCGATGTCTTTTAAATTCAGCAACTGTAAACTTCTAGGAGTACATGAGAACTCCTAGTTATTAAAATATACAGCTTTTTCTTAAAGACCCTTGTTGGTCATACATACTGCTTTTCTTAGCTTGTAAAATGGAATTTCTCAGCACGTGAGGGGCCATGATCACTGTTTCAGTTACTATCTGTGTGCTCATTCTACTAGAATTCTGCATCAGGATCAAGCCTCTAATTGTAGATGAGCTCTCAAAACTCTAGCATGTACCTGCTTCTGTCTTATTGTCTGATACCTGTTTAGCTCTCTGTATACTGATTTGGAATTGAGGGAGGAATGAGAAACTAATTAAAAAAATAAAAGTAATAGTTTTACATTCGTGTGTGTATTTGACAGGGCTCTTTTCACGTTGTATTCTGTATCATGGGGTTTGTTCCAAAACATCTGATAGCTTTATTCTTATCTTTAGATTGAAAGTATTCAGCTCATGATGGACAGTGAAACTGGACGCTCAAAAGGATATGGATTCATTACGGTATGAGTACAATTCCCAGGTTTCTTAGACAATTTGAATGTAACCTTCCCATGTAGGAGAGTATCTAGATGTGAACCTTCCTGTGTATATGTGTGGTTATATAGTAGCAATCTGAAAGTAATGACCTGAACATAATCTAAATTTGCTACATATACGTAGGAGCTACTAAATTGCTACTTGATAACTGTTATTTTAGAAGCGTCCTTTAACAGGATGCGGCATGGCATTTTTCTTTGTTTCTGACAGTTGTCTGGGTATGAGCAATAAATGTGTTTAGATGGGGACAGTTTCCTTTGTAGTCAGTGCCTGCAAAAGCAAATGCTATCTTCTGCAGGCAAAGACACTAGTAAAGACTGGTGTTCTTTATGGCTGAAAATAATTTAATTTTAGCTTTTTAGGGGAAATAAAATTTTAGAGGCTGAAACTTTCAGTTGAAAACATCTTTCCTCTTTACCCTCAGGTACACAATTTTGTGAACTTGAGTTTCTTGGCTGACCTGGCAATTTGTCATGGGGAAAAAAGTCTCGGCTGGGACCTCTGGCACATGGACACAAATGAAACCAAACTTACTATATAGTTCATACTTGATGGTTTTAACACTGATAAAATGCTTGTATGTTTATTTTGATGTTTCGCAGCATAAAGTAGAAGGTCTGTTAGGAATAACCAGTGAATACCATGGCAGTTGTAAGGTTGCAAAGGAATTGAGTGTCACTCTTAAAGGAGAACCACAGCCATGACTTCTGTTGATTGAAGTATTTAGATGCTCTGACTTCAACAATAAATTTAAATATATAGTACGTAACTGTGAGAAAGTAAATACCAAAGTATGCTTGTGTTTGGTTTACATGAAAAATGCCAAGCACATTTACTTTAGCTTGTTACTGTTATCTTACAGGGTTTTTCCTGTTTCTGTAATTGTGGATATTACATACAGTAGAAGCGTTGCTGAATTCTCTAGGCTACTATTACTGAATTTGTTTTTCCAATCTACAGTTCTCAGACTCCGAGTGTGCCAAAAAGGCCCTGGAACAACTCAATGGATTTGAGCTGGCTGGGAGACCAATGAAAGTCGGACACGTAACTGAGCGTACTGATGCTTCCAGTGCTAGCTCATTTTTGGACAGTGATGAGTTGGAACGAACTGGAATTGACTTGGGAACAACTGGTCGCCTTCAGCTGATGGCAAGACTTGCAGAAGGTAGAGTGCTGGATAACAAGTGTGTGAAGAAGTTTGCAGATTTTTAATTAAAACACTCCACAGAATGTTGAGTGTATGAAACTTTTAAATGCATGGTATTTATCTTTTGACAACAGGAAGATTTCTGATACTTCTGTTACTGCATCCCTAATTGAGTGAAAGGGCTTGCTCCAAGGTGTCTCTGTGTTCTGTTCCAGGTACTGGTTTGCAGATTCCTCCAGCTGCACAGCAGGCTCTGCAGATGAGTGGGTCTTTGGCCTTTGGAGCTGTGACAGGTAAGAAATTATGGCCTATATGTATTTTTTTAAATTACTTTTTAAATTTGAGACAGGAGGTACTTAATTATGTTTTTTGGGGCATTTAAAATGAGAACACCGGTATTGCAGCATGCTTTACAAATGGTAAAACACTGCAAATCCATAAGCAAATAACTTGTGACAGTATATCACAATTTGGGTGTATGTGACTCACTTCGCATATTTTTCCAAATGCGCTGTTTTTCATCCCAAACCTTTCTCTTCACTGTTCTCTGTGCTAGTGGGAATTTGCATGTTCTACTGCAGTAGAAGTGTTGACTGTTAAAAATGGCAGGCTCAGAACTGGAAGGGGTTGGACCTCTTGAAAAAAACCAGAGCTGTAAGAGGTGCAGGAAATTTATTAGGATTTTATGGGGGCAAAGATGGCAGCATATGTCCTTGTGAGTAAAGACATTTTATGTCAGGGAATATGTATGTTCCTTGGATTTGGCTGTAGTTGTATGGGTATTCTGCAGGTAGGTATGCTGGAATGAGGTTGAGGGATGTGATTGGTGCTGCTTGGTTCCTAGCTGGCCTGAAAAACTATTCATGGGGTCTTCAGAGCAGGGAGTAACCTCCCTGAAGGTTACTTTTTTTTTTTTTGCTACTCTTGATTACTGCTATGAGCAAAGCATATGAAACTGTTGTAGCAGTTGAAAAGACCCGAATGTCACAAAAAACCAGATGCCAGAATGTCTGGGAAATACCAGGAAAGTAGCAAAGAAAAGGTGGCATTGTTGTTTGCCTTCCCACAGAGCTTGTGATGGAAGTGATTCAGACTAAATAAGATAGGCCTGAATCAGGTTACTGAAGGTCAGGTGCAGTCTTACAAAGAGCATATATTTGAAGCTGTAGACAGTTGCTTAAAGAATATAATAGAGTTTTTCTAGAGATGTCTCCTTGGAAGGAAAATGAACTGGCCAGTGACAGAAAAATGTTAGTTTTCTGTTTGAGAAAGATGAAAACTGTACAGTGGTGAGAAAAAAGTGTATCTAGTACAAAAAAAAAGAAAGGTAACCACTGCTGAAGCCAGATCAGCATTAATGGTTATGAAGGGGTGTAGCAGTCCTGTATAGAAACAAATGTTGGCAATTAGAAATGGGAAGTGTATAGAAACAACACCACTCCTTTTCCTCTCCTGCCTTTGAAACAAAGTCAAAAAAATCCAAACTTGTAAAATCAAGAACATGGCCAAAAATGTCTGACACAGCTGAATGGTTCAGGCAGGATGAAATCAGCATGAGAAAACATGGCTGCAGAGAAATAAATGATGAGGCTGAATACAGATGTTAGAAAAATATGCATGTTTAGCAACTGTGGAATCAGTGGTCGTAGGGATATTATTGTTCATTCCACTTGTATTGTACAAAAGGAATAATGCAGACTTGCACAACTCGAGTAACTTTGGAAAAAGGTAAAGCTTTTTGCTGCCGTAGAGTCATGAGCTATCCCCAAAGTGAGATTTGGTTATGGATTAAAGATCTCTTTACTCTTGTTAGAGAAAATTACTACCAGGAATTATGTCATTGTGGGAGACTTTAACTTCCCCGATACAGATTGGAGAAGAATTGCTAGTAATAATGGTGGGGCCCAGATATTCCTGGATGTGATATCCGACAAATTTCTTCATCAAACACTCACTGACTCATGAAGAGGGGATGCTATTTTAAACTCAATTTGGTAAGTAATGAAGATATTGTGGATGAGAATAGAAATGACCATTGGCTTGAGGGATCACGAGTTGCTCACATTTAAATGGAAGGAGACACAAACAAGTCTAACTGGTGGTTGAAGAAACAAGGCAATTAAATCATCTGGTCTGACCAACTTGTGCTTGAACAGGCAGGATGTAAAAATTTTCTTCTGTTTCACATTGTTAATCCTGTATTGGGTCTGTATTCTACAGAAAGAAAAAGTCCTGCCCCCTTTGATGTGGGCTCCACGCTAAACCTGGATGATCAGCTACCTCAAAAGAAATAAAGAATGACCATGCAGCCTATGAAGAATAGGAAAAAGGACTGATAATAAAACAATATTTTTAGTTTGGGAAACAGATAAAAAGATAATTTATAATTGTCTGCCGAGCAGATTGAGTTAGACGTTGTAGAAGTCATAAAAGCAATAGATGAACAACTCTTGAAGGGATAAAAAAAAGGAAGTGGGACACAAGTGAATGAAAAACTACTCTCAAGATGTTTCTATATATTTTGTTGCCTCAGTTTGTAGTGGTGGTACTGGTCGTAAAGTTTGGAATTTGGGGGAGGTCATCTAGGAATATGTAGTTCAAAAAGAATAAAAAAAAAGAAATTACTCCCAAGGTAGAAACAAAGCTAAAAGTAGAAGGCTAATGTAAAGAGTTCAGAGGAGTAAAATTCTCATGAAATGAGTGATGGAATACATGTGTGAAATGTGAGGTCTCATCTCTATTGTCAAACATTTTAAGTCCATGATGTGGAATGTAAGGTGAAACATGTGACTCTGAATTACGTACACTTGAAGAAGAAGAATGTGGTCTGGCCAGATTCTGGTCCTGTTAGTGACAAGACTTTGCTCCTTCAGAAGTCATACTAAAGAAAGGTAAACTGGAGAACATGATGAAAGTATAGCATGCTGTCAGAAACTGCATTTAAAGACCAAGAGTCTTTGATGAAACTGACTTTCCATGGCAGAGGAGGAGCAGCTTCTTGCTGATCTTTTTACTCCTGTCATTTGGAAATTATTAAACTGGAAAGTGGGTAATAGAGGAGATAAAAGATGTGTCAAGAAGCTGGCTCAGAGAAAGAAGGATTTTTTTACAACTGAAAGCTGGTAAAGTTTGAGACTGTTGTTAAAGCCAAAGTTCAGGTGTTGGGCTGGTGGTCTGTAATACATGAATGAAAATGGTCAGCAGTAGGAATGAGGTGAATAAATGCATAGGTGCTCTTGACAAGGAATTCTTGAGGTATTGTTTATTGTTCACTTCTTCAGGGTTAAATCAAATTCCAGTCACATAGTCTGGGAGCTTACAAGTGACAGAATGGCCAAGGAGAAGAAATTATCTGAAAATTTCCATTTATTAGTACCTGAATATGACCTGGGATGATGGATGCATTGTTAAAATATCAGCTGTATTGCTAGAGGCAAATACACCTGAGTACCTGAGGTGTAATATGTACATCCACAAACACTTCTGATAATCCATCTTCAAGAGGGAGTCAATCAAACTAAAGCAGGGAAGGTAAAGAATTAGTTCTAGGGGACACCTGAGGATTTGGCCATTATTCCTGTGGAGAAAATTCCAGCAGGAAACAGAATTTGAAGCTGAACAGTTGTAGCTGTGTACTCTTTCTAAACATAGGAAATGAAAAATAGCCTATAGAACATTCTTCTAATGCTTTGTGGGACAAAGCATTCTTCACTTGTGGAAAGAGCTGTCTGTTTGTGGAAAAAATTGAGATGGTGCGCTGCAAGAGGACAGCATAGTTACTATCATCCTGGACCTCCATTTGGCCTCTGTTCAAAGTAAATGACTTGGTACACTGGGCAATGCCTGGCAGCCTTTGGCCTATTGAAAGCCATCTGGATTTCAAAATAAACCTTTTACTGTAAGACGCAAAGTGCTTTGATAGATATGTCTGTATTTCTTCTTTGTGCACTAAACATGTACTCCCATCATGCTAAACTTGCTGCTCTTACAAGTGATACACAAGAACGTGAAACTGATGAAGTTACTTGGATCTGAATTTGACAGATATGTTAATTTTAGTTTCTGCATACTATTTAAAACTGGACAGGCAAGCATGAGTTGTCAGTAAAGAGAGACAATGAATTTCTTAATTCTGGATGATTTTATAAGTGAGAGGAAAGAACCATTCAGTCATGAGCAACAGGAGGATCCAGTTAGTTGATAGAAGATCTGGTGTGTGTGTGTTGTGTTTCAAAGGTGGTAGATAATTAACCCTGAAACTGTTGCACAAGATAGTGGTAGCTGACTTTGCTGTGTTTGCATTGATGATATGTGCAGGTTTACCATGTCAGGTGCTGGAGTTCTGGAGCATTTGACCCTAGGGCCCCAGGCTGACCCACACAGACAAGTTCAGCTGGACATGATGGATTAGAATTGCAGCAGAAAAAGTGTCTGTCCTCGTTAAATTGAGAGAGTTTGGATATTTGCAAATTTCTTCAGAAAGCCTTTGTTTTCAAAAGAATCTGAGTATTAATTAACTAGATAATTAGTTACAGATTTTGCCAAAACCATACGGTTTCTGCAGAGAATACAGGCTAAGGCAGCCTTTGCTATTGTGATATTTCTCATTCTGTGGAGATGAGGACTTGCTGTGTCCAGATCTGGATGGAAAACATGCCAAACGTAGCCAGCTCTTTCTACAACTCAGCCTTCAGAGCTTGCTTCTTCCAGCTCTTGCTTTTCAGTGTGGTTCCCAGTTTTTGTTCTTTGCAGGGCAGTTGGAAAGGCACATGAGAGAAAATCTAGAGTAAAAGCATTTATTCCTATTGGTTCTTCAGTGTTGTGGAGGAAGTTTTTATTAGAAAGGGAAAAAGTATACTTGGGGCCTTCAGGTATTTCCAGGTAAGCTTGGATGCTTACTTGGTGTTCATCACTTTGCTGCTCTGTAAATGAGTGAATTAAGGTGATGGTTTGCTTCAGTCTTCTCACACTTAGTGTCTTATAAATGGAACCATGATTGAAGGGACTTATGCTTACAGTTCTTGAGTTCTGACGTTTTCTTGTTAGTTCAAAGATGTCAAGTATTAAAGTCATATACTTGGATTGGCTAGAAAGTCTGCATTTGTTTGCTCTTTTCAGTTAGAATTGGGACAAGTATATGTTCTTCAACAAATAAATAATGATGTTGTTAAGCAAGTAAGGTTTTCTAGGCAAATTACATGTTCTGAACACTTGAAAACATTTTGAATTTGAAAAATACTGATGTTACTTGTATCATTATACCATCTATATGAAAGAATAGCAGGTGAAGTATTGCCTTATTCTAATTGAAATTAAATTGATAACAGCTTTAAGAATGTCAGGTGTGGATAGCTGTGTGCTTAACTGCTTTCTGGTAGTAAAGATGTCAAACATCTAATTTGTGTGAATTGCTGTAATTAATTTGTAATGGAGTAAAACGTGATGTGAAGAGCTCAAAATCACAGAAAAAGCAAGTTGGGAGTGATACATTGAAGTAAAGAACATGGTCATGGCTGCCCTTTTAAGGTGTTGTTTCTCTTTAAAATGCTTTGTAGTCATGGAATCTGTCAAGTGCACAAGAGAAGCTGAAGTTAGTGAAACTACTCACAACTAGAGAGGAACAGTGAGACTGGAATAAGCTCTTAACCACATAAATACAAGCTGAACAACCTGGCTGGCAGGTGATGATACAGTAAATGCAATCATACTAAATAACTTCTCTGTATTTTTCTTTAGATTTACAAACAAGACTGTCTCAGCAGAATGAAGGTAAACTAGCATTTGATATGACTTGTAATTTTAAGACTTGTAATTTTTAGTAGGTTTTATTTCAGGTGTCTGTAGGGGAAATGCTTCTGGTATAGAGTTTGCTCATACCTGAGAAGTCCTGTTAGTTAGATGTCTGTGGGGAATCATGCTGTGATTCATCTTTTTCTTGACTGAAAATTCTTTGTAGCATTTTCTCCAGTGTTGGTAACATCCCCCAGCCATGACCTAGTCCTAGAAAATGTGTGGGCTGGTATTTGTAGTTGGGTAGGAGTGTTCCCCCTCCCTTAGAGGGGTCACTTGAGAATCAGGAGTTTGGGTTTACTGTCTCAGAGTTTCATTATCTGACTGCACAACACTCTATGTATGAAGTATATTGGGGGGGCTATATTGCAGCTCCCTTGACAGCAGCCTGTGGGACAGTGTTTAATACAATGTACTGAGATGATAAGCAGCGGTAAATGACAAGTAATAATTTCACAGTAGTAGGGAAAGAGCAATTTCAGTTGCCAAATGTTTCCTACAATCTGCATTTTCAAGGGACGAAAGTGCAGTCACACTTTTGAAGCATAATTCAACATGCTTAAAACAGTTTTTAAGAATTCTCCAAGGTGTCTGTCCTTTGCTGTGCAGTCAGCTGGGGTGGTACACAATTATATTTTTACTTTTCAGCTTAAACTGTGATTTATAATGTGCTGGTTTCTGTATTGATCAGTTTAAATGTATCTGTCACCAGTAGTGTCTGGTTTTGAGTTCTGCTTGCCTGCCTGCCTTCAGTTTCTGTTAAGTCAGAGCTGTTTTTGCTATGCTGAATAAATTAGAGCCATGCATAGCAGGTTCTTAGATATGCTAATGTGTTTTTTCTTTTCCATTTTCACAGTTCTGGCTGCAGCTGCTTCTGTACAGCCACTTGCAACACAGTGCTTCCAGCTTTCCAACATGTTTAATCCTCAAACGTAAGTGATTTATCATTCTCTGTTTAGCATTTTTCCATGGCTTTAACATGTAAGGAAGAAATCAGAATGTTGCAGGAGTGTGTTTAATGGGGTTTGAGTGTTATCTTTGTCCTGTTTTTTCTTCCCCTGTACAGTGAAGAAGAAGCTGGCTGGGATACAGAAATTAAGGATGATGTGATTGAGGAATGTAACAAACATGGGGGAGTTATCCACATCTACGTTGACAAAAACTCAGCTCAGGTATGCCTGCTTCTGGGGGGACACTGAGCAGGTGTTAGTTCTGTTGCTGTTTTCTGTCTAGGGGAGGGCTACAAATATGGGGCAATTCTTAAACTGTGCCTAGATTTCTTCGTGCAGAATGTAGGCAATTCCCTCCTGTGGTGATTCATGTGTAACTCAGATGTGTATGAGCAGCTTTCTTGTGCTGCTGTTGGAGGTTTACCCAGCTGAAATTCCTGTAGAAGAGAAGTCACCAGTGCACCCATTTGGCATTTGTCTCAAGCTATGCCTTTCCCACAAGTCAGGGACTTTTGTTTCATCTTTCTAGAGCACAGACTTTAGTAGAAAGGGTCCTTGCTCCTACAGAATTACGGTGTACAGGTAATTATGTGCCTCATCCTGTGCTTAGAAACACTTGTGGTCACTCATGACATTAAAGCTTTGCAGTGGGCAGTCTGGAGTTAGAATAGGAAAGAGAGACTGCTGCTACTGACTGAATTCCAGATCATGCCTGCATCTTAAACTGGTGAATAGATTTTTTTCTTCTGATTTCACTTTGTTTATGTGATCCCCAGAATGATTACTGCTTCTCTGTATTTCAGCTCTTAAAATGTATAAACTCTGGAAGGTCTGTAAATAGATATTAACTATCTTGAACGGTTTTTTTAAAGAATTCACAGTCCAAACAGGAGTTCAGTTTTCAGTTGGTTTTGGTTTCACAGTTAGGTTGTCCATCAGACCCTAAAAATGTCCTCTTGTGTTCCATAGAAGGCTGAGACCCACATTCCTGTTGGTGTGCTTAGGTGGGATTGTTCTGCCGTGGTGATCCACTTGGTACTCACAGACCATCACTGTCTAGTGCAGCTGCCCCACTGTCACCTGAAACTCTTTGTTGTGGGTTACTGAGAGATTAGAGAGGAGCTGCAGTGTAGCACATATAACAATGTGGTGCCTTACCTGGCATTTTGTAATCTTCAAGATTGCATCTGTGGTCTTGGACTGTTAGATTGATGAGGCAGAAATATTGCCCACAATTTTTGTTATTTAGAGAAAATGAAGTCTTCTTTGACAGGAAAAACCCCAACCAACCAACAACCCAGAACACTTCCCACCTCCCAACAACCAAACACAAAAAAAATCACTGCACAACCACCCAAAAAAAAACACCATCCCCAAAACTACACTGGCCTTCAAGATACCTCACATAGGTTCTCAGCACATGGAGCTGCAAAATTCTGTTTCACCTCAGCAGGTGGATTTGAAGTAAAGAGCCTGCTAGCAACTATGTAATGGGTTAACATTTCATAAAAAATGAAATCGGTTTTGTCATGGTAGCACAGCCGTGACCCAGATATAAAATACCCACTGGTACAGTTTCCATTGTACCATTCTGTTTTTCAGGTTTAGATTCTGGGCATCTTGAGGGCTCTGTCCCAGAAAGACTTGTGTGCTGAGGGCTGTCAGGCTTAAGAGGGTGTGATTTGTTGTGCATGAAGCAGTTGCAGTCCCAGCTGAGTGCATGGCTCAGCACATATCTATGCTGCTTGGTGTTATGGTAAAACCACAGCTCTGTGTTCCTGCACCTCATTTGGGCATTTAAGCAGCTTGGGTGCCTTTGTGGGGGAGGCTGAGAGCAGACCTGTGTGTGTTAATTGATTGCTTAGTGCCTTAATCACCAGCCCCTAAGCTCAGGTTCACTCCATGAGAAAGGAATGAGTTAGACTGGAGTGGGAAGAGTTAATACAGACTGACTAAAGCTGCTAAGGAAAGACTGGGGTCTTTTTTTTTTTTTTTTTTTTTTTAATGTGCTATTTTCCTGAAAAATCTGTTTCTGGTAGAATTGATCCTCTTAGATATTACTGATAGACTATTTTTAAGCAGGCAGCCAGAAAAATGCCACATATTACTGTCTTGGAGTTGTTTGATGTGACTGTTGCGGCTCTCTTGATGAGGGAGACACAGTGCTTGATCTGCAGCTGGGAAATTACAGGTGTCTCTGCTGAAGTTCAAAGATCAGTCTGTCACTGACCTTGGGAACCATCTCAGGCTCTTCCATACCCTGCTTGGATGGGATTTTCCCTTTGCCTCAGTTCTTGTTCAAGTAAAGACAGACATGCTGTTGTTTGTTTAGGAGAATTTTTATGGTATCAGTCTCCCTTGAAGTGCTGCTTATCCTCCCATCTGGGGGAATGGGACTGCTTGTTTCCTGTATGATCCAGGTTGTGAGCTTGCAGGTGAGTGAAGCATATGTGATTGAGGCTAGTGGCTGATAGACCTTGGCAGCTGAGCTGCCTTGAGGGCAGCCAGACCCCTTGTGCTCTTCTTTCACATGGTGTTAATGATCAGGAGCCTTTAGAGCCTCTTCCTAAAAGGCTCTCGGGAACAGATCAGGCATCCATGGCTCAATGATTGCTGGTCAAATTCATATTTGGGCTGTATTACAAAATCTTATTTAGAAAAATGGAATGCTGCAGTAACTGCCATGATGGAGTAGTGTCTGCCAATACCATTGTCTCCTTCTCTTGTGCTCACCCTGTGTTCCTGAGTAATGCCAGCGGGTATGTCTGTCCCAGCCAGGCCTGAAGAGCAGGGTTGGGGAAGTGTCTGACTCCTCATGGCTGCACTATTCTGTCTTGCAGGGCAATGTGTATGTCAAATGTCCCTCCATCGCTGCTGCCATTGCAGCTGTCAATGCTTTGCATGGGAGGTGGTTTGCAGGTGAGTGTTCCATGTACATTCCTACATTTAGTCATCCCTTACAGAAATGACCAAACACTGACGTTTTACTTTTTTTCCTCTTGTGATTAGGTAAAATGATTACAGCAGCCTATGTACCTCTTCCAACATACCACAGCCTTTTCCCAGACTCTATGACTGCAACCCAACTACTGGTTCCTGTTCGACGATGAAGATTAATTTAGTCAGTTTTGTACATAGGTATTTTTTGGAGGAAGATTGAGTTATCTTTTATTTAGATAAAACTAAAAGAAAGGATTTAATGTCATTTTGTGTACACTTCCTGCTATCTTTAAAAATAAAATGAAGTAAGCAGAAATGCAGTGTGTTCATTCTCCCTAACTAGCATTTCCACTGTATAAAAAGCTGTTGACTTCTTGTTCTGCCTTGTAATTCTTGTACATTGACAAAGGTGATCCGTAGGAACTGAGAAGTAGCTCATAGATAACAAGTACTCTGTAAAAGGCAGATGGGACATAATGACATTTTTAATGTTTCATGAGCCTTTCTTTTAATGCAGCAAAGACATTTTACATTTCACTAAATATGGGTGATCTGCTCAAGGGTAGTATCAGAGAGAGACTGGATGAAGGGACATATTTGGTGTTTTTGTATAAATGAAAAATCCAAAAAGCCTACTGAAGGCTGACTGCAGACAGCTACTCAGCTTGCTTTGTGCTGAATAATTGGTAAGAATAGGAGGACTGGAGGGTTTTATTTCTTGATGGTAACTTTTGATTATTGTATGTGTAAAAGTTTCTTTGTAAATACTGTGAGGTGTGTCTAAGTTTCCAAACAAAACATCTCTGCATTTCCGGATGAGTTTCCATGTGTGCAGTGGGGCAGAGCTGAAGGATTTCAGCCAAGTCTGAAAATGGGTAGGAAATACAGAAATGTGTTTTGTTCTGGTTGCATATAATCTTTGCTCTTTTTAAGCTCTGTGAGCTCTGAAATATATTTTTGGGTTACTTCAGTGTGTTTGACAAGACAGCTTGATCTTTCTATCAAAGACTTTCATATTGCAACAATCTTTGTAAGAACCACTCAAATAAAATTCTCTTAAAAAGGCCTTCATGAAGCTTTTTCTCTGCTCTCCCACTGTCACTTAAGCAATGTGTGCTTAGGCCTGGAGGTGAGGGACGATGATGTACAATGCCCAGTGTTTGGGATACCACTGCACAGTCTCCAGGATGCCATGGGGCATCATGTGCTCAGTACACGCAGGAGCTGTTCCCAGCCCTCTGTGTGGTGCGGTCATGGTTGCTGAGGATCTGGGCACAGCCTGAGGCATGCTTAAAAGTTCAGTCCAGAGATGACCCTTCCTGCCCACCTCCACTTCCATCCTTCTCAAATAGTTGGGAGTTCTGGGACTGGAGGAGTCAGTTATGTTGGCTGTTGGTGTGGTTTCTAGAGGGAGCCTGCCCCTGTGCTTTGCCCTTTCTTTCCCTGTCTCCCTGGCCTTTTTAACCACCAAGAAAAGACCATGGTGGACAGAGTAGGAAGAACAGAATATTCCTCGGGAGTGGGTGAAGGTGAGGCAGGCATCAATGCTTGTGGTGTTCCTGTGGCATTGGGGGTGGGGGAGAATCTGCTCTGCAACTCCTGGTGCTGTAGCTGTGCTTGAGCTGCAGTGGGGGAAGGGCCTGTCCTTAACCAGGGAACTGGGAGCAACCAAAAGGCAAAGGTGGGGAGGGGTTAGGAATATAGCAGGATCCTGGGAACAGTAACACAGCTGAAGAAGTAGAGCTGCTCTGTAAGTGTGCTTCATCTGAGAACAGGCTTTGAGAGGTGAATTTCTTTCTGCCTTACAAACTGGGGAAAAAGCACTTGTACCAGGTCCAGGCTCTACATGTGCCAGCTGGAGTAGTGCTGCTGCTCATGTCTTCCTTCCACAGAACTAAAGGAGGAGCAGATAAAGGCCTTGTTTCAAAAGACAAGCAATTGAAGACTGCAACACCAACAACCCTTTCCTAGGTCAGCTTCTGGAGCTGGTTAGAAGCAGGAGGGATCCCCCTGCTCTCCTGGGGAGAAGTGCTGACCACCTTGAAGGCCTGCTGAATCAGAATGTAAGAAAAGGCTGTTTCTGTGAGCACAGCTCTTACAGGACCTGCCTGAATCCTGGGATCCCTTACTCTGTTGAGGGCATCTGCCCCATGGCACCTGGAACTCAGAAACGGGACCAGCTTTGACCCATCTATTTTTGCAAGAGGACAGAAATGTGATCATTAATCTGAAGTACCCACCATTTAACTTTCCCAGACTCAGGAATGCATGAGGGAACACAGCAGATCCACATACACATGGGCAGTGTGATCTGCTGAAGTGGTGTACTTATACATGTAAAACAGGAACTTACCTGTAGTAAAAATGGTTATTAATTCTCATTGCTTCGGGAGTAGGAGATAGGAACAAAGTAGAGCACAGAGGGTAGGACTGCACTGTTTCATTAAGAGCTCTCACTTCCAGGTATCTAAAGACTTTATTATTGTACAGTAGAGGAATGGCTGGGTGGGGGCACTCTGGGATAAATCCCAAGCTCCAGATCAGCAGCGTATTCCCATACCAATGGCCATGAATGTCCCAAATGTCCCACCGCTTTGCATCATCGTTTTGCCAACTCCACCCATCAGCTCTCGTCCTCTCATGCCAATCCTGAGATAAAGAAAACCACAGAATTATATAAAAGCTGAAACCTGAAAGGTCACAGGCATGCAGCAGAAAACATCTGAGACAATCAGCTCACGGTTGCAAATTGAACACTTCTTCTGTCTAAATCTGTGCAACTGTACAGCTGCTGCCTCCCCAGAGTGGCAGCAGTGGCCTGTGCTACTGCAGGGGCTCTTAGGTGGCCCTCACCAATGGCCCATGGGTATTTTTGCCAGCAGTAGAACCTTCCTGCCACACCTTTAGCAGGAATAGGTTTGCATCCTGTTCTTCCAAATACCCGAAATATGGGAAAAAAATGCTGTCCAAGTCTTTCACTTGCCAGAGCACAAAAAGAGTGGCCTGAGCTGTTGTATGCCATCCTCTCCAGCTGCAGTGACAGTCTTTAATATTACCAATTTAAAATTAACTTTCTATTTACTACTGACTATGTGTTTTTAATATGGGACACCTGAAAGGCCTAGAAACTTCAAAAGGTGTTTCTGTTCTCCAGTCTTCACTTACCTGAGGTCAGACTAAAACAAAAAGAATTGTTCTGTCTCAAGAAGGTCTTGTAATATTTGGCTTTTAAGCACTGCAGTGACTTTAGGGTCTAAGGAATTTAATACACTTCATTCTTAAAAAATGGAATTTTCCCTCAAAAATGGAACAGCAGAAGTATTGTAGCTGTGTTGTTCAAGTATAACAGATCCACCCTCACTGGTTCTTCTCCCTACATCTGCATCTTCTGCCAGCATCATGCTGCTTACCCTCTGGGAACTGAGAGAGCTTAGAAAACTTCAAACTCCCACTGGTTTAGGATTTGTGCTTTTTCCTCCCTCATCTCACTTCCCAATCATTGCCCATGTTTATTCACGGGTAAAAACTATTGAACAGAAAGTGTTCTGCAAAGTATCAAAGAGCTGACTTCAATGATTCTTTGTCCTAGATAATGTGCAAAGGCAGTCAGCAGTGCCAGAGCAAACACAAAGCAGCAAGCACAGCTTGTTTTCATGTCAGCATGCTGGCAAGCCCCAGGAGAAGGTGGAATATTGCCCTCCTCCTTGTACAGTGGGACTGTGCCAATGCCAGCCATGCTCTCTACCCACACTCCTGCCATTCAGACTCAGGGTCAGTTTGGTAACTGCCTCTGTACAGAGCCTGGGACACGCAAAGGGACCACGATGCAGACACTGACATCTTACAGAGCACCTCAGGAAGCTTTAAGGCCAGGAGAGGGCTACACACGTATCTGCACAGACAGTTCATTCAGTTCCTCCTGGAGCTGATCCTCCACAGCTTCAGCTTCCCAATGAACCTCCCTTACAAGAGGCAAGAGAAGGTCTATGAAACTGTGACCTCCTGACACATGGGACAGCCAGAGGTGATGCCCTGCCAGCACCAGACTCATCTGCTGGAGGCCAGAGCTTACTGCAGTAGCTAGTCAAAGTTCCACTCCTGGGACTGGCACAGGACCAGACCCAATCCCTTCCCCAGAACCATTTCTCTCTGGCTATCACCCTGTCACCCCCCGTCTGTGGAAGCCATTTCCTTGGCGTACCTGAGGCAGGAAAATGTGCCGAACAGCGCTCCTGCAGCCATGCCCACTGCAAAGCCCATCATGAATCCCATCTTTATTCTGTCAAAGCAGCTGGGCTGCGACTGCCCATACGGGCCCACGGTCACAGGCATCTAAGAAAGAAAGGACAATACCCACATCGATTTACTGCTTTGTCTAACAGACTTCCATAACCAAACTACGCTGGCAGGCCGGCCGTGCAGCTCAGAGCTTCTCGCGCGTGCAGCACTGGAGGCTGTGCTGGCTCCCAGGCTCGTTTCCTTGCCTGTCAGGTAGGAAGGAAAATGAGGGAATGACGGCCTCGTCTTCCCTCAACACGCTCCTGCGAGCGCCGCTGCGGTTGCTGCGGAGGCTGTTTCGGGGCCTCACCCTGAGTGCTCTCAGGCTAGCAGGGCACACGGCACCTGACCGCCCCTTCGCTGCTCATCCGCCCTTCCCGGCTGCCGCCGGTCTGGGAGGCAGAGGAGTGGGCAGTGAACCCACCCTTATGGAGACCGAGGCCAGGACGGGCACTCGGCGCAGAGGCTCAGGCCGTGGCCGCTCCGGGAACGGAGGCCACCGCCTGCCGTCCGGCACAAGAGCTCTCGAGGGCGAACCGGGGTCCTCAGCGAGCGCTTCACCTCACCAGCGCCCCAGCCCCCGCCGTTCCCAGGCCCGGGCCCCCGCCCTGCCCTGCCCGTACCTCGCTAGGCCGCACCGTGCCCGCGCCAGCCTGGCTCCGCTTCCGGCGCGTGCCGTGCCGTGCCGTGCCGTGCCGTGCCGTGCCGTAACGGAAGAGGCGGGGACGGCCGCGCTCTGCCCGGCGCGCGCCATGCTGCTGTGGCGGCGCTTGGCGGCCCTGAGAGGCCAGCGAGCCCCTCGGCGGCTCCGGACGGGGGCACCGGGACCGGGACCGGCACCGGGACTGGGATCGGGACCGGGACCGGGACAAGGACCAGGTCCAGGTCCAGGTAAGGCCGCGGTCGGGCAGAGCACTGTCCGCGTAGGGACAGCTGCCCCGCTCCTGCCGGCCCCTGACAGAAGCTTTCCCTCTCCCCTCAGAGCGAACCAGCGATGGCAGCGTTGCTCCTCGGCCGCTTTACATGGATGTCCAGGCCACCACCCCGCTGGTAAGGGCCGCACCGAGCACGGGACGCAGAGCGGGGTCCCCACGCTCCTGGCTCGATTGCGTGTGTCCCGAGCAGCCGCGGGGGACACAGGCGGCTCAGGCTCCCCTGTCGCCGGGGGCAGTCCGGGCACAGGCAACCCCTGGATGGGCAGCGCCGCTGGGCGGGAGCTCGGCGACCCCTGCGGGAGTGGGGAGAGATGAGAGAAGCAGGAAGGGAATCCAACCAAAATACTGATGTGACGTTTTTCTTAACATTTTAAGACTTTGTATTTTTTCGGCTCAGAAGAAAAGCCAGAGTGTATGTGGCTTGCAGTGACCTGATCTAGTGGAAGGTGTCCCTGTCTGTGGCAGGGGCGTGGAACAAGATAAGCTTTAAAGGCTTTTCCAACCTAAACTGGTCATCATTTTCTCAAATGATGCTGTTTTTATTTGACCTTCAGTGCAGATCAGGGTTACATTCACAGAACATAAGCTGAATACTTGTATTAAACGTAACATGTAATAGCCTCAAGTTTTCAAGGTCAGGCCTAAGCTAAAGCAAGACACTGCAACAGAAGTGCTGCCGATCCTGTCACAAGAGGGCCTGTCCAGAGGGAACAGATATGGTTTCCCTTCTCCTTTTCTAAGGCTGGGTGGTTTGTGTTCCACAGGATCCCAGAGTCCTGGACAGCATGCTGCCATACCTGACAGCCTACTATGGCAACCCCCACTCCAGGACCCACGCCTATGGCTGGGAGAGCGAGGCTGCCATGGAGAATGCGAGGCGGGTGAGTCTTTGGCTCTCCACGGTCATGTTGGTTTTCCTCTTGCTGAGGAAATTCAGGGACAAAAGACCCTAAAAAAAAAAGAAGAAAAAAACCCCCTGTTCTCTGTGAGCTGGATTTAGCAGCTTCCTCTCTGCTTAGCTGTAGTTTTAGTAGATTTATTGCATGAAAAAATAAAATCGTAGAATATTTCAAGTTGGAAGGGACCCACAAGGATCATCAAGTCCATCAGGCCCCGCACAGGATACCCCAACAATCCCACCATGTACCTGAGAGCACTGGCCAAACACTCCTTGAACTATGGCAGGCTTAAGACTCTAACCACTTCCCTGGGGAGCCTGTTCCGGTGCCTGACCACCCTCTGGATAAAAAACTTTTTTCCTAATATCCAGCCTACACTTCCCCTGCTGCAACTCTATCTGTTCCCTCAGCCCTATCACTGGACACCGAGCAGAGAGCTGCCTCTCTGCTGCCCCTCATGAGGAAGCTGCAGCCCCTAGTGAGGTCTGACCTCAGTTTTCTTCAGACTGAAAGAACCAAGTGACCTCATCTGTTTGTTTTACAGACTCTTCTCTAGCCCTTTAACCATTTCACGGCCCTCCTCTGGATGTTCTCTAAAAACTTAATATCCTTGTCTAGATTTGCCCCATAGTGTCCCCAGGACTCAAGGTGAGGCCACCCCAGTGCAAAGCAGAGCAGGACAGTCACCCCGTGCTGATGTCCCCCAGGACAGGGCTGGCCCTTGGGGCTGCCAGGGCATTGCTGGCTCCTGTTCCACTTGCTCTCAACCCAAACTCCCCATTTTTTTTCTGTGGTGTTGCTTTTCAGCCTCTTGTTCCCAAATCTGTCTGGACACCCAGGGTTGTCCCGACCCAAGTGCAGAAGCTGACACTTGCTCCAACAGTGAGATTAGAGTAACAGAAATGGCAGAAACCAATACTTGAAGTTAAAATTGCCTCAGTTTTTGGATTCCTGGTGTCACAAGCATGTTGCTGCAGTCATTGGACTAACTCCATATTTTATCATTCTTCTAATCTTAGATAAGAGTGTTTGTAATTTTTTTTGAAGTGATGTGTAATGGGGTTTTGGCTTCTTAAGCTTTTATCTCTTTTATAACAGATTAATGCTTAATACACTCCTAATAACTGTGGATTCCTTGTGTATTTTATTGTGCAGATATTTAAACTATTTGTAGCATAACTGTTAGGTACCAGCCATAACCCTTTTGAAGCTCAAGGGAGCATTCTTGAAAACATTTCACATGTATTTTGCTGTAATGAATTCATTGTATATTTTCTCAACAAGTCAAATTTGTGTTCTTTTTAAACAGCAAGTTGCAAACTTAATAGGAGCTGATTCACGGGAAATTATATTTACCAGTGGTGCAACAGAATCTAATAATATGGCAATTAAGGTAAAAGGTTTATACTGATTCTTATTTATTATGTTAAAATTTTGTATTTAAGAACTGTATGCATCTCTCAACAATTTAAATGTTAAGATGTTGGAGTATAACATATTTGCATTTCTGGATTCACTTTTTGTGATACTCTCTTACATATGTGGAGGAAATACCTGGATGAGTGCTGTAGTGCCCAGGACATGATTTTGAGGACAGTGTAAAATATTTGATGTTTATCTTGCATAGACCAAATACAAATCTTCTGCTTATGTAATTAAAATCATTATTGAGAAATACAGTGGACATGTGGATTAGAAACTTTTTTCTGATGAAGACTGAGTTGTGTATGTAGTCTGTGGTTGTTCAGACTTCCCCGTGTTTATGACTCCACTGCAAAAGTTGTCAAAATTGCTTTGGTTAATGGCTTCTACAGCCTAACAGTAATAAACATTTTCACAGAGTTTTTGAGAAGTGAGATGCTTTGAAAAGCAGGTGCTGATGGAGATATTTGTTGTGGATTATTACCTTTTAGATTCATGACTTGGGTCAAACAGGAAAGGTCCAAATGAGTTAAATACAAGTAGCAATTTCTTATTTCCAATCATACTGTGTAATGCCTGCTTTCTTCAGTAGCTAATTTCTTTTTCATGGACTGTGCCTGACAGGGTGTTGCAAGGTTCTATAAATCCAGAAAAAAGCATATCATTACTACACAAACAGAGCACAAATGTGTGTTGGATTCTTGTCGTTCCCTGGAAACAGAAGGTTTTCGCATCACGTATCTACCTGTTAAAAAAAATGGGCTCATAGATCTGAAGGTAAGTTGTTTATGACAAAAGAAACTAAAAATAAAAAAGTTTTTTGCTTCAAATTGATGCTCAAAACCTTGTGTCCTCTAGTCGAAAACAGAAAAGGATGATAAATATAATGAAGTAGAATGAGAATCATAGTCAAATCTGTCAGACCTGGGAAAGGATTTTCTGTTCTGTGCAATGCCTTACAGTTTTTCTCAACAAAAACATCCACCTCCTATTCCACCACTGAGCTGCTGCTGTGCAGGTGGAGCTGTTGTGTACCCTGTAAGGCACCCAGTACTAGAGGCATTGTTTCAGTGATTACATTACTTCCTATGGCTGTCCATGAGCCACCTCTTCTGTATGTACTGGCTGCAGCCCTGAGATATAGAAGTTGTGTGTTTTTAGTTCATCATTGACGTGCTGTAGGACAGGTCAGCAAGAATTTTATTCCCGGTCCCTCACCTGCTATGGACAGTGGTGGTGTGTGTGATGGGACCGAAGGATCAGCCTGTGGGCACAACAGTGAGTCATGTTTTCTGAGCATGTTGCTGCAGGTGAGATGTGACTTTGCTAAAGAGACCAGTTCCTTTACAGCCAGCCTCACCTTGGCTAGAAGAGATGTAAGCTGTTCTGTGGGTGGTTAACTCATTAAAGAAAATAGCTCAGAGAAATTTACAGGCTACAGCAAAGCCTCTTGAGATTTGATTTAATCAAGTGAGGTGGCAGGCGCATCAAACTGTTAGGACATGTGGAAACACAATTGATTCACTCCTCTTCCTACAGGCATTTAATGTTCACATGGGTTAGTGTTCTCCCCAGGGTTATTTTACAGAACCCAGGTGTTTGTTGTGAATGAGGGACTGATGGTTGAGTTGCTGGTAAATTGAAGATGTGCACAGGAATCCTGCTTTTCTGTTAGTCACAACTTTTGTCACTCTTAATCTTTCACCAGGAGCTGGAGGCTGCATTCCAGCCAGATACAAGTTTGGTTTCTGTAATGACTGTAAATAATGAAATAGGAGTAAAGCAGCCAATTAATGACATTGGTAAGTACCCTGTGGCTTCTATATACCAGCTAAGGTTGCTTCTGCTTCATTTTAGTTGATGTTTTAATCCCCAAATGGTACTGATGCAAAAGATTAGCTGTAATATAGCTAAGGAAAAAATAATAACATAAATATTTTAAAATAAAAAAAAATAATAAATAATACTGCTGTCCCAAATAAAAACTGATTTCAAAAGGGAGATGAGAATGAAATTCAGTACCTTTATGGTGAGCATTGTAGCAGTGATTGCTCTGGATGGATCAGCTACAATTCACTGGATTGTATGATGGATGAAAAATTGTACAGAATAACTGGCCAAAATTGAACTTACATACTATACTGATTTAGTGAGCACTTGCAGTGTTTAAGAGGAGAAATATGCAAGAGTGGGAGAGGATGGTGAGCACCACACTTGGACAGTCCTTTCCCCAGTATAGTCGTATATAGTTATGAACAATTCCTTTGTAGGCCAAAAGGCCACTGAAGAGCTACGCTTCTGGAACAGGAGGCAGGGAGAGAGTGAACCAGGCTCTGAGCCAGCAGGTGGAGTGACAGGGACCTCAGAGCAGATGAAGGGACACCTTGGAGATACATGGTTGTTGGAGCAAGCAGGGTGAGCAGTTGGCTCCCTGATGATCCTCCAGGTCCTGGATCCCAGATGATTTGTTGATAGTTTTCTGTGATATAGCAAAACACAAGCACATACCCATTCTGTCCTGGTTTCACCCTAGCTGGCAACCAAGCATCTTGCAACTGTTCACTCACTCCCCCACCAGCAGGACTGGGGAGATAATCAGGATGGTAAAAGCTAGATAAAGACGGTTTAATATGGAAAGCAAAAACCATACTTGCAAGCAAAGAAAAACAAGGAATTATATACTGCTTCCCATGGGCAGGCAGGTGTTTGTCCACCTCCAGGAGAGCAGGGCCCCATCCCACACAGTGGTGGCTTGGGAACACAAACCATCACTCCAAACGTCTCCCCCTTCCACCTTCTTCCTCCCAGCTTTCTATACTGAAAGTGTATGACGTATGTCATGTGGTCTGGAGTATCCCTTTGGTAAGTTTGGGTCACCTGTCTTGGCTGTGTCTCCTCCCAGCCTCGCACGTACCCCCAGCCCTCTTGCCAGCACGGCTGTACGAGGGGCAGAAGAGGCCTCAGCTCTGTGCAAGCCCTGGTCAGCAATATCAGAAACATCTCTCTAAACATCCCTGTGTTCAGCACAAATCCAAAACACAGCCCTATACTGGCCACTGTGGAGAAAGTTAGCCCTACCCCAGCCAAAACCAGCACACCTTCATTATCAAGAAATCCTTCCATAAGATGTTTGAGTTTTTAGACAATGTTTTGCCTTTGGCTCTCCTCTGGAGTACATACTCCATAGGGTATTGTTTTCTTAGGCTGTGGCAGGCATCTTGTGCGCCTGGTTTTCTTCTTGCTTAGTTGCTGTATTTTTTTTTCTTCATTAAGCACAAAGCAGCATTTTTGCCAAGATTTTTCAAGGTTCTGTTTCTTTGTTGACAAGCGTTTCTTTTCATCAGGTTGCTTGTAAACCCAAGGATTCTTATTTTCCTCCTGTGCATATATTGTCAAGGTCCTTACTATGGTCCCATGTTTAAATGCCAGAGACAGCAGGTGCCAGCTCTAGTTCCCCCAGTATGTTCTCAAAACACCTTGATAACACGTCCAACAGGCTGGGCCTGAGACCCTGTTACCATGTGGCCTAGCATTGCCTGCGGCCTGGCTTTGCTGGATGAGGAGGGTTACTTATCCTGTGAAGTGTCATGTTGAAGCTCTTGCACAGAGGACAGGTCTCAGATGCAGCTGTGCAGATTCTGTGGAAGATGCATTGTGATTTTCTTGGTGACAAAAATAAGTAATAGTTACTTTTACTGCCCCTTCGCAATACATTATTTTGTTCCTTTATGTATTTTAGCGTAGTGATGTTTTAGTCAAGTGCACCTGACTTCGGGTGGTAATAGTGTGCGTGTGACAATTCTGAGAATGTTTTTGAAGCTGAGTGTTGGGAAACTTGGAAAATAGAGGAAATGACATAAAAATATATGGCAAATACAAACTTGAAAGGAAGGCTAGCTTGTACTGGACATTGAGAAGAAAATGAACCAAGAAAAAACAATTTTTCCCAACTGTGGAGTCATTCCTGTGTGGAGACTTTGGTATTTCATGCAACCATTTATTCTTAAACTTGTTAGGTGTGCACTTGGAGATAATCTCAATTCTTAGCAGAAGACTTTTTAACTTCTCAACTGAAGGAATTCACTAGTCTTACCTGCCTAAACTTGTGCCAAGACGTCAGCTACAGTAGCCCCTGTACAGCTTTAGTCACTTCACTGTAAAGGAACGTCACAGCCCCTATTTCTTCCTTTGTCATCTCAGATACCTCAATAACTTGCTGTTGTTTTAGATTCACTGATGCTTTAGATCCATTGCCGAAGTCCTTGGATTCGTAGCAATTAGTGAAGATAATCTGGTTTTGGTTTGATGTTTTTATTACAGGTGAGATCTGCCGTGCACGTAAGGTGTTCTTCCATACGGATGCTGCACAAGCGATTGGTAAAATTCCTATGGACGTCAACAACATGAAAATTGACTTAATGAGCATCAGTGGCCATAAAATTTATGGGCCTAAAGGTATTCACTGAAATGCTTTATAGGGAATTGTTGTTTCCGTACCTGTCTTTAGGTATAAGCAAGGTAGGTTCACACACACAAGGTGTGAAGTCAAACCCATTTGTCATAGTGTCAGTTACTTAAGCTGTAGAAATCCGTTCTGTGTGGTGTTGGACTGACTTCAGAGTAGCTCAGGCACTGCTGCCAGAGTAGAGCTGGATCTTCAGTGCTAGATGGGTTAAGGTGGCTTCACTGAAGGAAGAAACGGTGTTGTATAATGGTGGAAGCATTACAGCACTGGGGTTTTCAGGAGTCATCTGCTTGGTGTGAAGCAGGAGCAATGCTGAAATGATTGAAATGAAGTCACTTGGTTATAGGGCAAAGTTTAGACCAGAGTGTGCCTTGCAACAAGGAGACCAAAAAAGGTGACTGATTGGTGATTTTTGCTTGTTTTCTACTTCCAGGGGCTTCATTCCTCCAACTCCATTTGTGCATTTTCTTTTCAGAATGGGGTTTAATATCCAGTTATGGATTTTCTGGGTGACTCACAAATACTAAAAGTCCAAAAGTCAAGATCCTTTTTGTTTGTGACAGTGGGTGTTAGAGAGCCAGAAATCAGGTTTGCTGTATGTTAGGTACTATTTGGAAACAAAAGACAAAATTCTTATTTTTCAACATGTTTTTTTCTGTATGAGTTCTGCTGAGAGCTGAAGACATTATCTCTGGACAAGAACTAATTTTGCACAGATGACAGACATAAATTTTCACCATTTGTTATTCCTGGAAGTTGCAGCTGTCCTTCCTGTGGTTACAGTCACTTCTTAAGTGTACCAGGGCACTTGAAGACATGAAAATTTGGTTTCTAGAGGAGGAGAGTAGAGCATTAAATTGACTGACTAGCAAAACTGGCTCATCTAATCCACCCGCTGAAAATTGTTGCCACTAATGAATCTTCCTAATGAGAAGATAGGGAGAGGACTCCTGGGACTGGTGCTGGCCTAGTAATCCATGGAAAGCATTTGGAAGTCAGTAAGAGAGCATTAGTGAATGCACATAAAAACTTCAGTGCAGGGGGCTGAACTTCAGCTGAGTCAGGAATTGTGGGAAGGAAGGCAAGTGCTGAGTCCTTGGATGACTGAAGCAGAGTGGAAGAAGCTGAGATCCCATGGCTGAGCCTGAACATGATCGCTGGGGACCAACACCCATTTCCTAGAAAATAATACTGAACTTACTCAATTTATTTGTCTCCAGTTAAGTGTCCACGTGTGTGTTTGCTGTGGAAATAAGGAATGTTACCAAAGCTTAGAGTCCCTGTTCATATTTTCAGGTTGTTTTTTTTTTTCCTGGACGTATGGTAAAACAGCTTTCTTTGCTTCCAAGGGGTTGGTGCTCTCTATGTTCGCCGCCGACCACGCGTCAGGCTGGAGCCCCTGCAGAGTGGGGGTGGCCAGGAGAGAGGACTGCGGTCTGGGACTGTGCCAACACCTCTGGCAGTAGGGCTGGGGGCAGCATGTGAAGTGGCACAGCAAGAGATGGAGGTATGTGCCACAAGACTCTTGTCCCAGCTTCCAGAAAATAGTACAACAGCACCATTTAGGTCTTGGATTTCTTAGATTTTTTGCATCCATGTAACTGAATTAAATTTGATTCTCATGTTTTGGCATTAAGTGAATATTTTGAGAATTTAAGGGCTGTTTTTGGATAATTATAAGTTCTTTCTAAAGTTTATTTTCTCTTGAAGTGGTCTGAGTCAGTTTTCTACAACAAGGCTACAATTGACAGTCAGTTTTAGTGAAATATTGCTTTTATGTGCTTGTATTTACTTCTCCATTGTGCACAGCAGCATCTTTGAAATGACTGTCATGTTTATGTAATGTATATTGAAAAAATAATACTTCCCAGTCCATTGTTATATGTATTGTAACTATTAAGTATAAGTTCAAGTTTACTGCAGCTTTGCAACTAAGAATTTATTTTCTTTTTCCCTAGCTTGGACAGTAAAGTTTACTTGCTATGTCTGGTGCTGGAGCCTCTGTATGCTGCTACATTGTTTTGTGAGCACCAATGCCTTCCTTAGCTGGAATGTAAAAATACTTACAGTGACAATGGGATGCATAGGCCAGACATCTGCACCCAAAAGATCCAGCTTCTTTCCAGGAGACAGGCAGAATTCCACCATCTGAGCTGTGTGGTTATGGAAATTGAGGCTAAGGAGCCTGCAGAGTCTGAATTCTGCACAAGCCTCAGATTTGGATTCTTCTTGCCTGACAGAGTTAAGGTGTTTTAAAACCAATTGATGTTGGAGCTAGCCTAGTTTTCTTTTAACTTATTCAGGTGTAAACAAACATGAATTGTATGTGTGCATGTGGCCAGTTCTGTGTGCCAAAGCTGATCCCAGACTTTAGTACTTTCTTGGTATAAATGACCTCATTTATCAGTCCAGATCAAGACATTGCATGTGGGCAGTTTTCACCATGCAGCTTACTTACTGTAAAAGCTGAGTTCATAGTAATTTGAAAGTCCGTCTTTCTGTGGGATGGTTTGAGAGCTCCTAGGAAATAAGAGGCACTTGCTGCAATAGGTGCCCTTTCTTGTTGTAAAGTGCATCATCTTCTGCATTGCCTAACTTGTCTTTAAACCCAGTGCTTTAATGAAAGTCAGTTTGGCAGTTTGTGTACATGGAACTTTCAGAATGGTTTGAAACATTTGTGAAGACTGAGCTAGCTAGGAGCCAAGGGATTATTCTCTTTTAAAACAGTATCTAGAGCAGGAAAAGTTTGACAGTTTAAGTTTCAGCTGTGCTCTTTACTTTTTCTGGCCAAACCCAGTTCCTTAATTCTGCTTGCAGCTGGTGACATGAAGCAGTTTGAGTGTGGTCAGACTGTACACTTTATTACTTGTGTCTTTTCTGGTTTCTCTGCTAGTATGACCATAAGCGAATCTCCCAACTGGCAGAACGACTGGTTACAAAAATAATGAGTGAAGTTCCTGATGTGGTGATGAATGGAGATCGAGAGCATCGCTATCCAGGTAACTCAGGCAAAATTCAGAGGCTTTTGTACTGTCTGGCTCCTTGGTGTTAGTGGCTGTGGCTGAATAATGCACTTGAGCAAGTCCTGCCTTACGGGGAGCAATTTGCCTGAGATTCTAGTTGATGGATTCTTTTTTCTATTTCATTTTTTGGATGTAGGATGCATCAATTTATCTTTTGCATATGTGGAAGGGGAGAGTCTTCTCATGGCTCTGAAAGACGTGGCTCTGTCTTCAGGAAGGTATGTGGAATGTATGGGAAAGGTAGTGTATTTTTGAGAGAAAATAGCATCTGCTAATGAAGGTAAAAGCTAAGTAGTAGTCTTTTCTTTGCCCTATATTTCAGTTACTGAGTCAGTTGAATTGTGTATTTAGTTAATGAGTCAGCTTGACATAGATTACATTCTACAGTGGTGTTTAAGTGACACATTTCAACTGAAGGTGAAATTTACTTATCCTGGAAGAAAGAAACAAAACCAAACAAAAACAACCAAAAATATCCTAACAAAAAGACACCCCCAAAACCACAAAAACTAACCTAGAAATTCCTACCTACCAGCCTTGCAAACTGGTTGTTTGAGTAGCCTTGACTTGTACTGGTGACACTTTTGTTCCAAAAGCCATCAAGATTTGAACACCTTCTGTCCTTTGGCAGATTGGGCAATTAGTGAGGCTGGGCACATATGTGAACTAAATCAACTCCTAGTTCCTGCATTAAATGCAAAAGCAAGAAAGAAAATTTCATGTGCTTTTATGGAGCTCTCCTGACTACAGGAGTGGCGAGTAATTCAGTTAGCCAGACAAGCCTGATGTTCATGATGAAATGAGTGGAGTGTAAGGATGCCCCTCCTCTCCTTCTCTCACCTTTGAGAACAAAGCGGTCAGCATATCCTAATTAGAAACTGCTAGGCACTATGAGCAGGAAGAACAGGTCTTCACATGACCATCCCTGACGACAAACCCTTCTGTAATGTGAAGATCTCTTCTGAGTCTTTACTTTGTGCACTGGGGAGCTGTTTACAGCTCTCCAATTGGCAGTGGGTGTTGCTACTAGGTAAAAACTGAGTCACAGCATGTAACCAATTCTGTGTACTGCTGGAAGCTCTCTCTATTGACAGCTGCAATCATCTTGCTCTAGATCCCTCTGTGCATTGTTTTTCACTTGTTCTGCTGCCAAACAGCAGCTTGTGAAGTCTTTTTTTTTTTCCTTTTATGTTCCTGGTGTGTTATCTTCTGTAGATAGTCTTACTCTTCTTTTCACAGCCTCTACTTCAAATACCTCTTAATCTGCATTCCTGCTGCCTCTATGTGGCATTTTGTTTATTCTTGTGTATTATATGTATTCTGTCTCCTTCCCTTATGCTCCTACTCTATTACTCTCATTTATTGATAATGCCTGCCCCTTGTATTCCTTTTTCCTCAGTAGCAGGAATACCACTTTACTTGCTTGTATTCACTTATGGTTTCTAGGAGGCTGGGGAGTGTTGTAACACAGAGTGTTACAGAGTGTTGTAAAGGGGTAAGTGATCTGTTCCTTGTTGGAGGAGATGAAGTAAAAGTCTGACATTTCCCTGCCTTCCCTTTCCCAGTGCTTGCACATCAGCCTCTCTGGAGCCTTCCTATGTTTTGCGGGCAATCGGAACAGATGAAGACTTGGCTCACTCATCTATAAGGTGTGTGGTGTGGTCTGCCCTAATGCTTCCAGATATTTTTCTTTCCTAATAAAAGGAAATGTGTATTTGTTCCACCCCCTCCATGTGCTTGTTACTCAGTTCCTTAATGATTTTCATTTGGTTTAGGTTTGGCATTGGTCGTTTCACTACAGAAGAAGAAGTGGATTATACAGTGCAGAAATGCATACAGCACGTGAAGAGGCTGAGGGAAATGAGGTGAGACATTGTCTTGTTGAACACAAAGACTTCTTAGGTGTGATAATGATGGGAAGAATTTGATTTATTTAGTTGAAAGTGTTTGTTTGCTTCAAAAATCTGGTGGTGTTTGTCTATATCAGCAACAGTGTCCTCCAAGTAGGTAGGAGCCCGATTTTAACATTAGTGACAAACTTCTAAGGAAATAAACCTGACACCAAACCTATTCCCAGATCCTACCTTTATCAGAGAAAAAATACGAGTAGGGCAAGCACATAGAGCAGTTCGTAGGAGGCTTTAAGCCAGAGGTAGTATTACTGAGTTAATATATTGATAAGTTGTTTTATTCTGGTGAAACTGAAAGACTTGTGGCTCATCTAGTCAGGGTTCAGTCTCAGAGACACCAGTGCTTTATGATGAAAATGGGAGCAGGAAATGAGGTGGAGCAGCTGCCCTCTCATCTCTTGTATTTTTCGTTGAGAACACAGTTGAGGGCTGATCACCTGAAGCTTACTGACCTCCTGGAGGGCAAGACAGGCATATAGATATCTCCTAATTCCTTGTGTCATTGATAAAATCTGTTTAATTATTTTTGATGATGTCCTGTGCATTTTAGCTAGCCCTCAGTTTTCTCCTTTTCTTTACAGCCCTCTCTGGGAAATGGTGCAGGATGGAATTGACCTCAAAAGCATTAAATGGACTCAGCACTGAGAAAACATCACTATCCATGGACTAGATATGGATTAAAATGCATTTTTCTGTACAGTCTTAAGCAAATTATGCAGCACTTCTGTTTTCTGACACTTGTAATTTGACTGGAGAATTACCCTTTCATACCACAAAATCTAAGAAGCCAAAAATGAAAGTAGTTTTTATCATGGAGAAAGGCAGGCTGATCCGACACCCACTGTGTTTCTATTGACACACAGAAATTTATGCTAAAACGTAATTTATTCAGAAATATATTTTCTAATGAGAAAATTAAATCAGCATCTTACTCCCAGGCCAGTGAACTCTGGCAAGAGGTTGCTTCTCAAAGTAACTCATCCCAAGTCACTGTTGTGTTTGCACCACAGACCTACTGCCAATTTGTTCTGTTTGAGGTGGGTGTCCTGCAACATCAGCTGCGTTTTGCCTCTCAAATGCCTTGTACTGCAAGAAGTTCTCAGATAGGAGGACCCTTGGATCTCTGGAGGAAAGGGATGCCTCAGTGTGGCTATGTGCCTTCACAGATAAGTTGTATGTGCAGTTAACATTTTTTTTGTTCTGAAATTGAGTATTTTTGGCTAATTTCCCTTGGTTTTTTTGTGTGTGCATCTTTGTGTGTGTGTGTGTGTGCATTAATTCAAAAGATTCTTCTGTGTTTCAGAGTTTGATACAATCGTGATGCACTTTGCTGTCCCCTCCATTGGGTTTTTCCCATGCAATAGTTTCTCAGTGAGGAAAGAAAACTTGAATGACTGGGTGAGAGGATAGGCAGAATATGTCAGCTTTGGTGGCAGCACCAGTTAGGTGGGAGTACGAGTGGCAGAGGTGGTGGGGAGAGCAGATACAATGCAATGTCTTAAGGCAGTGTGGGGTTTTGGGTTTTTTTTCTTGTTTTGTTTTTTTCCTCCCCTTGTCATGAGACTTTTGGTGTTACTTGGTTTGCCTATGGGCCCTTGGTTTCTGTCACTGCAAGGAGTCTGCCCAGCTCAGCCTGTATATTTTGTCTGGAGATAAGAACACCTGGCACTGAAGTTTTCTTTGTCTCAAGACTGTACTGCCTGACTGGAGATTCACATGGGAATCTGTTCCCTGCACATGCCCTGGGAAATATCTGTAAAAAAGTGATGTGATTATTTCATATCAGTGTTTCTCCTTTCTTATCTTTGGTGATATTTCAAATCTTATCCTGTATGGCATAGTGCCTTTTATTCAGTGCATAAACAAAGATCTGTCAAATTAGTTGTGTTGATTGATGGATGCTGTGTTACCTGTTGAATTTGGCATACCACATAGACAATATGTTCACCTTCAGTTTGGGATGGAACCTGCCTCGAGGATCAACTGTGTTGTGTAAAAGCTGAAGCTGGATCTCACAAGATGAATTGTGTTACAGAAGTTTGTTATTTTTTGTTACTAAGGACAGATTTCGTTGTTTGTAATGCAAAGCTAATCCTTGGTTGTTCTATTTGAAATGATAGCTTTAGCAGTTTTAATATTGTAGTGCTGGCACCTTATATTTCATCACAATATTTTTTAAACTACCATATGCATAAATGGGATTGTATGTACTCTTTTTCCTCCTTGGGCTGTGTATATTTTCTGGATTAAGCATGTATGTTTTAGAAATACGTGTTTATGAACTGTTCTTTGTTTTGAGAATGATAAAAAATTACAGATAAGAATTAAACTCGGCTACTGTCAGTCTTTTCAGATCCACCTTTTTGGGTGAACCATGCAAGACAATGAGTAAGTTGCTGAATTGCAGCTTTCATTAGGCAACAGAAAAGGGTAAATTTTTCTGCAAATGCTGGTAAAAGTTCCCTGTCATTGAGTTGACAGTGGACTTTTGAGGAGTCATTCTTCTCAACCTCAATGCCTGATCTGAGCAAATTTTTTTAAAACTGAAATAGCTTAAATTGTGGTTATTTTGGAAAAAGCCTCAAATGTTGAAGATTCTGACCACTTTTTTATTTGATAAGCTTTAAAATAAAAATTCTACATGTAAAGCTTAGGGAAACTCCTTCATACTAGTAACAAATATTTGAAATGTTTATAGGACAATATGAGGAAAAATGTATAGTGGAGATATTTCCCCCATGACAGAAAGAAGTAATGCCAAGAATGAAACATCTGTCTGCGAGAATGAAATATGTACCTCACTGAATGCAGTTAAAGCCTTTGGGAGATGGGAACCTCTGTCTGTCCCACTCTTATGACTGGATGCCACTGTATGGTGGTGCTTCATCCCACCCCCAGGCTGCACCATGGTCTGAAAAATGTTCACTGGGCCTTGGCCTTGATGAACAGCTCTTGGGCTCAGCTCCTCTTGAGCTTGTCAGAAGCACTGCTCCAAGGAACTGATGCTGTCCAACGAGCTCCTGCTTTTTTTTTTTTTTTTGTTAAATGAACAGCCTTGGAAACTTTTTTCCCCCCAGAATGGCATAATATTCTTGTTCTCCCACTTTCAAATAAGTTTCTGACCCGGAGTGGGGCCAGGATGAAATGCCCATGTCTTGTGGCCCTGAGTGACACCTTTGGGGCTCTCTTGGCTTGCATTGACCTCCTTGCTGGGGCCTCTCTGAGCTGGGTCCTGGCTCTTCAAGGCTCTGCCCTTCACCCAGTGAAAAAAGCAAAGGCCTCTGAAGTGAGTATTTCAGCTAGAGCCATGCATGTGCCTGCAGGGCTGTGATCTTAGTGGCTGCAGGGAGAGCTGTTGGGATGGCTCTTGTGACTGGAGGGTTCAAATGGAAGGATACAGGCAGGGGAGAAGAGAGGCGATGTTGCTTTCTATGCAAATAACCAGCAGGAGTGCATGAAGCTCCACCTGGGGCTGAAGAGGTATCTGACTGAGAGTTTAGGAGTCAGGATTAAATGGAGGGACAGGTGACATCACAGTGGGGGTCTGCTACAGGCCAGGAAGATGAGCCAATGAGGGTCATCACAGACAAATAGGAACTGCCTCATGATTACAAGCCCTAGTTTTCATGGGGGAATTCAACCATCCTGACATCTGCTGGTGGGGGGAACCCAGCAGGGCACAGGCAATCCATAAGGTTTCTGGAATAGACTGATTTCAACTTCCTTCTCCAAGTGGTAGAGGAGACAATGAGGAGAGGTGCTATGCCACATTATTGTCACCAACAAGGACAGGCCAGTGAGGAATGTGAAGCTCAGTGGCAGCCTGGGCTGCACTGGCCATGAAATGGAGTCTGAGATCCTTGGGACGATGACAAGGCTGAGAAGCAAGCCCACTGTGCTGGACTTCAGGAGAGCAGACTCTGGACTCCCAAGGGATCTGCTTGGTAGAGTCCTATGGAATAATGCCCTAGAGGGAAGAGGAGCCAAGAAAACTGGTTGATAGTAGAAGATCAGCTCTTCTGAACTCAGAAGTAATACATCCCAACAAATACAAAATCAAGCAGCAACACCTGAGGCCTGCATGGAACTGACAGAGGAAGTGGAAGAGGAAATTCATCAATTTGAGAAGCTGTGGCAGTCCGATGAAGTTTCACTGACTGGAAAACATCTTTTAAAAAGGAAAATCTGGAAGTCTTGGGGAATTACACCTGCCTGACTGGCTGGCAGTTCTCTGCTATGACATCAGTCATGGGCTGTTTCCAGTCAAAATGTTTCTGCTAACATTGTATGCTCTGTGCTTTGAAATAGTACAATTTCCCAATGCTGAGTCCCAAAAAAGTGGCCTGAGACCTCTACTATTCGCAGCTTTGATGAAATTTCACACTGGTGAATAAGGTCCTGCACTGGAAGGAAGGAAGAAAATGCCACTTTTAAAAATGGACAATATGAGTGGCTGGAAGAAATGATCCCTGTGACAGCTGATGTTCCTCTGATCTGTCCAAATCAGAGTTATAAAAAGAGGCAGGTACAAGATTGTCTTCTAAGAAGCAAATCTCACACTAATGAATAGGGTGGGCTTGTGCTGAGTAGGCAGAGTAAAACCAACAAACTGTTTGATTCTAAGAGTAACTACACAAGACCATTAAGCTACATCATATCTGACTGACAGGTTTTAAGTAGAGATTGGGATGAGGAATGAAGAGAGTGTTTCTGGGAGAAGATTATTTCTGTTTAACAGTTTTTAAAATAATCTGGAAATTATTTAGAAATTCTGGAAATTAAGATTTGTGGTGTGCATATAGTTATTGGAAAGGAAAATACAAAGTAGTGTATATCATTTAGCAAATTGAGTTCATTCATCCAAACCACAGATGAAGGAATAGGATCAGAGGCTTTATGTATAGAATAGTACCTTTAGGATCTGGAGAAGCAAAGAACCTTGGATTTGGGGTAATGCTTCCAGACTAATTGTGCAGCAAAACAAGTATTTCAAGTAGGAAAATCTATTTATTTCTTATGTCAAATTGCCGCAGTGGATGCTGGTTTTCTCAAGCTTTACTTTAAAATATCTTGTGTAAATTTTCTTCCCCTAGTTGTATACCTAACATCTTTCTTTACTTTTCGTTTAGGTAAAGGAGACACATAAATTAGTGTGCTCCCAGTGGTTTCTAATAAAGGTGTGTGCTTCCAGTAGTATCTAATAAAGGCAAATCCCACTCTTTTCTAATGTTTTTTTTCTCTGTCTGCCTTCCCCCACATGCATGTTACAGGGAAAACAGTGGACATGGTTACATGATCCCTTGTCCTTTAACCTTCTGTCTATCTGTGTTTTGCTTTCCGTGGATATTTTCCTGTTGCTGTTGGTAACTAGCTGCATTATGCTGCTGACTGCTCTTTGGTACTCTTGGTCCCTTGGCATGCTCCTAATGGTCTACACAGTAAACCTCACAAGTCTCTTCACCATACTTTATTTGAACAATAAAAAAGTAACATGGTGACTCATCACGTTGCACAAAAGCTGAAAAGCCTTATTTTTCCTCTGGCCTGAGGTATTCCAGCACTGTCCTGTGCCATCCTGCACTGTCTCTGCACTGCAGGGTGGCTGCTGCAGCTTGGGAAGTGCTGTGGTGTCGCAGAGTGAAGCCCTGAGCTGCAGATGCTCCTGCTACCCCTCTCGTGTCTTAGGCAGCCAGCTCTCCAGGAAAGCTGGCAAGCCTGGCTGCTGATGCCTCTGGAGATTTCAAGCAACTGCTTTTCTGGGCTATGTCAGGGTGCAGTGGTGAGAACCAGCCCTATCTGTTGTCACTAGTGCTACACAAAGGTCAGTTACAGGATACTGCCTACGCTTGCCAAGACAAGAAAGAAAAATCAGCTTAGCAGATCTGGTGTTTTCAGACCATCTATTATCATAAATACCAAATAGAATAAAAAATCTGAAAAACTGAGGTTAATGAGAAGAAGATTAGCAAGTGTGTGCTGTTGCTGGGAGAGGATTATTAGTAAAGTAGAATTCGGGAGTAGAAAGAGGGGATATGCAGGAAAACAAATGATGGAGTGGGGATTACTGTGCTGCTGAGCAGCCCCTCGCTGGATCCCTCTGCCTCAGGAGAGCACAACCATGAAAATTTGTTGGTTTGCACCCCTTAACAGAGACCAGGGCCAAAGTTAACGGAATTGTTGAACCACAACATTTACTGCAAAAGTGTTTGCAAAGGGAGACAATGATTTTTTTAATCTGTTTCTTGCAGAAGGCTAAACAGGTTTGGTTTTGGTTTTTTTTTCCATTGGAAGTGGCTGGTGCTGATGTGCCCGTGTCTACTGGAGCGCAGTGACAGAGAACCCAGAAGAGTGCGGGGTTCCCTCAGCTCAGGCCGCTGCTTCTTTACTGCTGCTCTATTCAGTCAAGCCAAGGACAAACACGGCACGGGGCATCAGCCCCCAGGAATCTTTAATTTTAAATCTGCAACTTGCTGGTACGTCAAGAGTTTGGAAACAGCCGCTGTCAGGGCTCTTTCCTCGTTACAAGTTCAACGCTCTCCCAGAGTCCCCGTTCCCGCAGCAACCGCCCTCAGCGGCCCGGGCCGCGAGACGGCCCCGCCTCCCTCGCCCCGCCCGGCCCGGCCCCGCCCGGCCCGGCCCCGCCCCGCCAGGCCCCGCCCCGCCAGGCCCCGCCCCCCCGGCGGCGCCGCATCGCGGCGGCCATTTTGTGCGGCTGCGGTCGGTGCGCGGGGCTCGGCGCGCCGCGGGCCCGGGCGGGGCACCTCCGTTCTAACCCTTTTTCCCGTACAGATCCCTCGGTAAGAGCGCGGCGGCGCCCGGGCAGGCCGGGCCGCCTGCCCAGCTCCGCGCTGCGGGCCCGCGGCGCGGCGGGGAGACGCGGGGAGGGAGGCCGGGCGGGCGCGTCCCCGCGCACAAAGGGCCGGGCCGGGCGGCGCCTCCCGCCTGCGGCCCCGGAGCGCCGAGCGGGGCCGCTCCCGCCTCGCTGCGGCCCGGCGCGCTCAGGCCCGCGGCTCGGGCCGGCCCCGCCTCTCCCCCTTCCCTGGCTCCCGCCCGCGCCCGCCGGCCCGCGGAGCTGCGCGGGCAGGTGAGTCTGTGCGGGCCGAGCGCACTCGCCGCGGGCCCGTCCGGCGGGGGCGGCCGAGTGACCTTGCGGCGGCGCCGGGGCCCGAGCCTGGGCAGGGGCCGCATGGCGGGGCCTGTGCCGGGGCCTGAGGCGGGGATTTGACGGGTCTGGAGCGGCGCCCGGCGGGCGGTGCCGTTGTCCCGGCGGGTCTGGGTGCCGGGGGTGCTCGGCGGGGCGGCTGCGC
>VRYO01000532.1:1067654-1121525 GCA_009812075.1 Sialia sialis
GCCGTTGTCCCGGCGGGTCTGGGTGCCGGGGGTGCTCGGCGGGGCGGCTGCGCCGGGCAACGGAACGAGGCAAACACCCCGCACTTTGCGGGGGCGATGGTCTCCAGTGTCTGCGGCGCTGCCACCGCTTGTTGGAGGTACCCTGTAAACACCAGGGAAGTTGCTGTTCTGTAAAGTAACGCTCTCTTCTTCGCTAAAAGAAAAAAAAAAAAAGAAACGAAACAACTACAACCAACAGCAAAATACCACCCCCCTCCCCTAAAATCTATAAACTCAAGAAACAGCTTGAAGCCACCCCTCCTAGAAAAATCCGAATTAGCGTTCAAATGGGTCTCGAAAGTACGCAGTGTGAATTTTCTTTCGAAAAAACCTCATGCGTTTGGTTTTACTCACTCTTAAACTTACCTGTTATTCTTAGTGGTTTACTTCCGCACCTTGATCTACTGGGGTTAGGCAGGCAAATCGGCTGGTTGTTTCCTTGGTGGATTCCTCTGCTTTAATCAGTTGTTGTGTGTCCAGCGGATGCTGAGCCGTTCTGTACAGCTGACAGGGTGTTGTGGAGTTTCTGGAGAACTCCCAGAGGTGTGGTGCCAGCGTTCTGTGGGAACACCTGGGCTCTAGCCGGTGCTTGTTTAGTTAATGTGCTCTTGCGTATTTCGTTGATTGAAAAGGTTATTTTTGCCTACAGAAGGCATTGATGGTTTTGTTTGAAGTTGAGATATTTGAGACTTGAAACGAAAAGTAGATGGTATTTCGTTGAGAGGTTAAACATAGCAGAGTGGAGTTTTGCTGAATTGTATTCTGAATGCTGCCTGGTTTTGTTCGTGTTTGCCTTAGTCCACTGCAAATCTTCAGCTTGTTTTCAGTGTTGCGAAGAGGAATGAATGCAACACTGGTTGCTATACTGGAAATTCATCTAATGATTTGTGTTTTTCTTCTAAATGGGATATTCCTTGTGCATGAAAGATTTGTCTGCTGCTTGAAGCAGGTGTGGTTTGCATGAAACGGTTTTTCAGGTGATTACATTTCTTTCTTTCTTTGTAAACTGCTGCTTGACACTGCTATACATGAAAGTATATAGTTGAGTCCTTCTAATACAGGATTGCATGTTTCTCTTAAAGGCCTAATAAAGAAAAGTCCTACTTTTCTAAATGCATTTGCCATTTTAATGTAAGTCTGTATAGTGTAGTTGTATTCTTCTCACTTGTAAGTCTGCCCTTAATGTCCTGGAAGATGTGCAAATAGCTATGTTTGTTTTAATTCCCTTTGTTAGGGAGTTTGTGAAAGGTTTATTAGTACTTCTTGTTCTAGGTTCACTTTGGTAATGATGCTTGTAACTGAAACCAGCTTGTTGGGGTTGTGTGAGGAGGAGGCAGTTTTCTGTTCTGAGTGAGATTCATTCCTCAGTGTCTTTTCTAAAGAATTTTAGTGTGAGGTGGTCTGGCAAGTAATGAGAGAGCAAAGGTTTTCCATGCCATCTTTAAATACACAATACATGTGTTGCCGCTTAAAATGCTTGGCTTTTTTTGTTGAGTTGTAAACCTGGGAAGAGATTTTTTTATTCAGGGATGAAAAAAATGGGCATTTGATCAGGATTTGGGTGATTCAATAGCAGGTTACAAATGAAAGTAGAGTACCTTATGGTAGTTCTTGCTGTGTGCTCTTTGGAGTTGACTGCCTAGACGTGGCTGTGAAATGTCACTTAGTTTCACCAGCTGGTGTGACTCTTGAAGAATTCTTTAGCTGCAGCTCTAGGGTGGTTTTCTTAGGCATGGCTTACTCTGTTACTTTGTTTGAATAAGTGGATGCACAGGTGGAGGAAGGAATATCATTGACGGAGCAAGGATTTGATAAAATTCAAGGCTTTTAAGTATTTAACTCTTATTCTTCGCCTTTGAAAGAGATTTGTTCACATATCGGTGATGGGAGAATTTGAAAGACTCTTTAAATGCATTCTGGCTCTTTCTATATTCTTTGTGAAAGGCATATTTATGTCTTGAAACCATACAAAAGCTCTACAATGCAATTGCCAGTAAGTTATATAGAGATAATGGATAGAAAATGCACCCTTATGATTCTTGTAAGTTGCAGTGTCTTGTGGTGGTTGCAGGTTTGAAATTCTATGTATACAGTTCTTTGTGGGCTGTTACTGCTGTTGTGTTGCCTGCATTGATTTTTGCCTCCATTTATTCTTTATTGCAGTCTAAAAGTTGGTTTTAATTGGTTGCCCACAGGATTGGCTTGGCTTCTGCTACTTGTTAAGAAAAAACATCTGTCTTTGCAGGTAAGAGCTTTTGAATTGAAGACTTCTTTATATGCATATTAAATATATCCTAAGAAACACATGAAGCTTTTGGAATCTGAATTTGTGTCAAAAGACTTGGGTCAAATAATCTGTAGCTTGTCTACTCACCACTGGTGATGGTGGTTTTGGCAGTGTTTTTCTTATAAACAGAATTTTCTGCCAAACTAATGTTTTGTTGTTTCATCAGCATGTAGTAGTCTGGAACACTCTCCCATTTATTTTGCACTATTGGAAAATGCAGTTACATTGCTGCAAGCCCAGGTCTGTGTGTTTGTAACTGTTGGAGTTAGAAGTGTACATCAGTTGGTTCTAATTAGGTGTTGCAGGGATCAGATAGTTTCAAATTGTCTCAAAGATGACTATAGGTTGATTTTAGCCTTAAAAAATGACAAAAGTGTAGTTTGCAGTTTTAACTTTTGCGAGACAGTCTCATACTTAAAATTCCTCGTACAGTACAGGGTTTCTGCAGTTCTTAGTCTTCACCCATGAATTGCTAAATATATTTGTGTGTGTGTATCATGTGGGGATTGTACTTTAATACTCCCCAGGGGCTAGGATGAATCTTCTGAACTTTTCTGTTGTAGAATCCATGCATCTTAAAAGGCTAGCCTGGTGTGCTTATGAATTTGCATGTATGATCCAAATTATTTGTATTTTACTAACTAGTGCATTGATGAGATAAATAGTATTGTCACCTTTTACGCCTTTTTTTTCCAGTGTAACATCACCATTTTATTACTGTCAAGAGGCGTTAGAAGTTTATCAAATGAGTTGAATCAGGTTGATTGTCAGCAGGCTGTAAATCTCCGGCTTTGATGACGACTTGCTAATGGGAATGGATTGTCCATAGTACACCCCTAGGGTGTTGTCTTTCCACGAATGTAGGAAACACACAAAATGGCAAGAAAAGCCACTTTGCCTTGAAGTACCTTTTTGTACCAGGAGAAAAGCAGGCAGCCTGAGAACATGTCTGACAGCCCAACAAAAAGCCTTCAGTGCCTGCCGAGCTGGTTCGAGGCCTCTGGAGTTAGTGTTGCCTCTGCATGTGCTGCTCTTTGCAAGTGAACAGGGCAATATTTGGGCCAGCTTTGCACTTTCATTACTTGGAAAATCGGAGCAAGTGGGTTATAGTCTCCTAAGTGCACTTTGCAAAAAATGTTTTCTAGAGTGAGTGTCTAGAAATTTAAAATTTGGCCCTTTTGGTGCTTGAGATTTTTCCATAAATCACAGAACTGACACTACTATTTTCTCTAAGCATCGAAATTCCAAAAAATTGAAGCAGCTATTTTACATGTTCCTTTGTCAAAAATATTTCTTTAGTCAATTCCTTAAAATTCTTTTTATTCAGACCATGTTACTGTCAGCTCTTGCTTAATATGAAGCAACCATTTGCTGAATACGCTGTGTGGAATTAGCTACACTGAAGTGATTGCAGGTAGTTTTTCTAGTGACTATATGCCTAAGCAACTCCTTGGATTTTTTTGTCAATAGTAATTTAGTGGATCTGAATAGAGGTACTTAGTAACAAGATTTTAAGTACACCCTTAGCATTTATTATGAAATTTTGAATTTAATGCAAAACTGAAAAACTTGCATTATCCCAGAAGTTATGTAAATGTTCAAATGGTTGAACTCTTCTGTGGGTTCATCTGTTGATTTGTCTTCTGGGCTGGATTAATGAAATAATTTATAAATGCAGTTATATAGCAGGTGTCAGTCTGTTAAAGAAAGTTAGGTGTTCCAAACCAGTAGACCTTAGTACACACACTGTCCCAAGCTGCCTTTGTTTAACCAATGGCTATATCAGATTGTCTTCCCTTGTGCATTAAGGAAATACTTAAAAGTGGTCTTGCCTTTAACATGAGAAACTCCAAGTGTCTTTAATTTCTGATACATAAAAATTTCCAGTTTTGAAGGCATAGATGCAAAGCCGTGGATGCTTTTGTACTGCTTGCTTGCCTCAGGATCATCTACTTCAAAAGCAGTTCTGTAGCACAACATAAATCTTGTGTTTACAATGTTCTTTAATATAGCTTCTTTAAAGGAGACAGAATTTTCATTTCAACTTAAATTTCAGAGATTGTAATCAATATTAGGCAAATTTAAAAGAAAACAACAGAATCATTATAAAACACTGCTTTTTAAAACAGTGCAAAAAGTCTTAGATACGTTTTTAAATGTTTTAGGTAGTATAGGTAGTCCTTACTTTAACTTGTGTTGGTTTTTTTTCCTCATGGGCAAGTTATTTTGTTGGAAAATGATTGGGCAGTGCATTGTGCTTTCAGATTAAATGTGATTCCACAGTAAGAGCTAGTCAAGGATGTTGCTTCTGTTACTCACCATGGAGATTAGAAAGTTGCTTTCAAAAAAAATTGTCCCTGAAGCTTAGCATATAGCATGCTGCCTTTCCTTGGTGGAATAGGGCATTTTCTTAGTGGTGTTTTTTCTTTTTTTTTTTTTTTAATCTTACATTAAGAACTGCAAGTTCTAGTCTGTCTTTCAGGATGGTGCAGTATGGAATCCAATATATATGCACAACGACTAGAACAGCAGAACTGATGTGGTGCAAATGGGCTTGTTTGCTGTTTCCTTCAGGGAGAAAGGTCATCCACACTTGTGTGTTGTTATTTGTGGGGCAATGCCCTATAATGCCCCAGGATATTGCTGAAGTTCATTAGTGTGTTGAAGGGTTTAGCTCTGGTGTGTTGGTCAACAGAAACAACATACTTCCAGGACTCCCTTTAGTAGTCCTAGATTCCATCATACAAACAAAAGAACTGTTGCTTTTTCACCCCATAGAAGAATTGTTACTTTTGTTTTCATTAAGTACTGAATTCAGCCGTACCTGATTAAATTGTGGCTTTATGTAGTTCATTCAAGACTTGTCTTCTTTAATGTGTTTGGATGACGTGGATAAGCAAATGGAGCCAACTAAGAGATTTGACTGTGTGCTGGGATATAGCTGGATTGCTGGGACATGGTTATTGATTGTGGTTGGTCAGAGCTTTGTTAATGGTCAGGTGTCTTTGATGCATAGCTTTGTGGCATTGCATTGGGGCATCTGATTGGACTTGATCTTTAAGGTCTCTTCCAGCCTAAACAGTTCTGTGATTCTGTGATCTGGTTCATCCTTAGTTTCAAATGCTGAGTTAACAATATTGGTATATGACTTATGGGAGCCTTGGAGATCTTCCATACAGATACTGAACTGGCTTGTACTTAGGAAGTCAAGAAGTTTCAGAGATGAAGAGGCTCAGGTGAAGCATGGTGCTATTGCTGATGATTTAGGATGAGAGACTGGCTTCTGAACTATTGAATTGTGCTGATATTATTTAATATGATGCTTTCATCCTTTGCTGGAGATTTGCAAAAGTGACAAGTATCTAGTTTCCTCTTTATCTTCAACTAGTGATTCGACCCTTAGACTTCTGAGGTCACAAGGTAACTGTTCAGACCTAGCTGTTCAGAATTACCTTAAGTATCTCCTAGTGCCAGCTGTGGAGATAAAATTAATTTACTTATGTCTGAGTCGTAAGGGTCATGCTAGACAGAATATCTGCAACTATTAAAAAAATACTGTGTTTGAAAATTGTAAAGGTCATATATCTAGCTAGATATGCATAGATGTTAATCTAATTTAGGTGATGTCTCTGGTGTCACAAAATGTCTGGCACTAGTTTATCATAGCAAGCTTCAGGTCACCTGGACCTCTTGCCTTTGCTAGGAGAAAAAACATCAGGTCAGTGTAATACAGATGGTCCCTGTCAGGATATCTTGACAGTCTCACAGTTGCTAGCTGTCCGAATGGGGTTTTGTTCTTATAACCAGCCCACTGTTGTTTCTAGTTGTCTTTACCTGGCAGGAGGTAAAATCCTTCCCCAGATTGAAGGGAACTGTTTGTTTCCCGTAGCTGTGCAGAATTTTTCAGTCACATTGTCAGGTACAGTGGATACCATATCAGTGTATAGGAAATTAATTTCGTTTTGTGTGGCTAAAATACTTCTGCTTACATTCCATTAAATATTGAACTACTGATGTAATAGTTCTGATTCTTGATGTCCCTTTGTTTTTTGTTTTTTTTTAACTGACAGTTGTGGGTCTTAGTGCAACAGTTATTTTGGAATTTCTAGTGCAAAATGTATGCTGATAGTATTGGTAAATGTTTAATACTTCAGTCTGTGTGAAGTAAACAAACACGAATAAGGAACTTGGAGTATGAACACGCTTAATCTTTTCAAGATGTTATTAGGTGTATATAAACAACTATAGTAGATGGTGTCTGTAGGTAATTGCATGGTGTCACAAACAGTAGTCTGACATAGCCGTTGCCTTTTCTCATCTGCAGGTGTGTGTTGTTTCAGCGCAGCATGGCTGTGGTCATCCGCTTGCAAGGTCTCCCGATTGTGGCGGGGACCATGGACATTCGCCACTTCTTCTCTGGATTGACCATTCCCGATGGGGGCGTGCATATTGTAGGGGGTGAACTGGGTGAGGCTTTCATCGTTTTTGCCACTGATGAAGATGCAAGGCTTGGTATGATGCGCACAGGTGGTACAATTAAAGGGTCAAAAGTAACGTTGTTGCTGAGCAGTAAAACTGAAATGCAGAACATGATAGAGCTCAGTCGTAGGCGTTTTGAAACTGCCAATCTAGATATGCCACCAGCAAATGCTAGCAGGTCGGGACCACCACCTAGTTCTGGAATGAGTGGAAGGGTTAACTTGCCTACTACTGTACCTAACTTTAATAATCCTTCTCCTAGTGTAGTAACTGCTTCTACTACGGTGCATGAAAGCAATAAAAACATATCCACATTTTCTACTGCCAGTATTGGGACTGCACCTCCAAATCTTGGGAGTACCTTTGGTAGTCCAACATTTAGCTCAACTATACCTAGCACAGCATCCCCAATGAACACAGTACCTCCTCCACCAATCCCTCCTATCCCAGCTATGCCATCTTTGCCACCAATGCCTTCTATTCCCCCTATACCTGTTCCACCTCCTGTACCCACACTACCTCCTGTTCCTCCAGTTCCTCCAATACCCCCTGTGCCCCCTGTACCTCCAATGACACCTCTGCCTCCCATATCAGGAATGCCTCCTATGAATCCTCCACCTGTAGCACCCTTACCCACTGGAATGAATGGGTCTGGAGCAGCAGTGAATATGAACAGCGGCTTGAATCCATTGTTTATTGGTCCCATGAATCCTGTAAATCCTATCCAGATGAATTCTCAAGGTAGTGTCAAGCCAATTCCAATCAATCCTGATGATTTGTATGTCAGCGTTCATGGAATGCCCTTTACTGCAACAGAATCTGATGTGAAAGACTTTTTCCTTGGGCTCCGTGTGGATGCAATCCATATGCTGAAGGATCATGTAGGTCGAAATAATGGAAATGGACTAGTTAAGTTTTTTTCTCCTCAAGATACGTTTGAAGCACTGAAGCGAAACAGAATGCTGATGATTCAGCGCTATGTTGAAGTTAGTCCTGCAACAGAGAGACAGTGGGTAGCTGCTGGAGGCCACATAACTTTCAAGCAAACCATGGGTCCCTCTGGGCAGGCACATCCTCCTCCCCAGCCTCATCCTAGGTCCAAATCTCCCACTGGACAAAAAAGGTCGCGGTCGAGATCTCCCCATGAGCACGGTTTCTGTGTTTATTTGAAAGGTCTTCCCTTTGAATCGGAGAACAAACATGTGATAGATTTTTTTAAAAAGCTCGATATAGTTGAGGACAGCATCTATATAGCTTATGGACCTAATGGGAAGGCAATTGGAGAGGGATTTGTTGAGTTTAGGAATGAAGCTGATTATAAAGCAGCTTTGTGTCATCATAAGCAGTACATAGGGAATCGCTTCATTCAGGTACATCCAATTACTAAAAAGGCAATGTTAGAAAAAATAGATATGATTCGTAAAAGATTGCAGAACTTCAGCTATGACCAGAGAGAAATCTTGATGAATGCTGAGGGAGAATCGAGCTTACCGAAACTGTGTGCACATATATCTAATATTCCATACAATATAACAAAAATTGAAATACTTCAGTTTCTAGAGGGACTGGCAGTAGAAGAAAACTCTGTACAAATTCTTGTTGATAATAATGGTCAAGGCTTAGGACAAGCACTGGTTCAGTTTAAAGCTGAAGAGGATGCTCGTAAGGCAGAGCGCTTGCACCGTAAAAAACTGAATGGAAGAGATGTTAATTTGCGTTTGATAACTATAGAAGAAATGAGAGATATTGAGAGAAACCCACCATCTCAAGGGAAAAAAATCCTGAAAATACCGATCCAGGGAAATGCAGCTGTGCCAGGAGCGCAGGGCCCTGGTGGGGATGAGCATGCCTTCTTGGGGGGAAATGCTAAAGAAGCAAATAATGGTCCTCCGTTCAGTTTCCCTGGTAACTTCAGTGGGTCTGGCACATTCGGTCCCCCTTTGCCACCACCTGGAATAGGTGGCTTTCCTGATTCCAGACCAGGAATACCCACAGTTGCAGCTAGTGGTTTACCTGGTGCAAGTATTGAGGTACCAGGTTTTGCAGGTGGTCCTGCTAATTTGAGTGGACCAGCAGGTTTTGCAGGGGGTCCTCAGGCATTTGGGAATGGTCCAGGTAATTTAAGTGGGCCCCCTGCCTTTGGTGCTGGTCCTCCAGCAATTGCTAGCGGTCTTGGACATCTAAGTGGACCTCCAGTGTTTGGACCCGGACCAGGAAACATACATATTGGTGGACCCCCGGGTTTTGGAACAGGGTCTGGGAAGCCAGGGCCAACTGTCATTAAGGTGCAGAATATGCCCTTTACTGTTTCGGTGGATGAAATTTTGGATTTCTTTTATGGTTACCAAGTGATCCCTGGTTCAGTGTGCTTAAAATACAATGAAAAAGGTATGCCCACTGGAGAAGCAATGGTTGCATTTGAGTCTCGTGATGAAGCTATGGCAGCTGTTGTTGATTTAAATGACAGGCCTATAGGTTCCAGAAAAGTAAAACTTGTATTAGGGTAGCTGTTCATCAAGTAGTTGTAGAATAGATATTCATAGTGCTGTGACAAATGCATCTGGATTGGTTTTTATAGTATTTCCAGGGTAGAACCTGTGGATTGTTTAAATTGTAAAACAGATTGGTTTTGATAAGACAGAGCACTGGGTTAGCCATGACATAAGAAACACTGCAAGGAGAGACGTGCGGTGGATTTTCCTCGTACAAATATGTGGAGAAGCCGGACAGATTCTTATTCGTCATAAAAGTTTGGTAAACTCTTCTGGACACAGTGCTTATTGAGAAATTGAGATTGGTTTGACATAGTTTTGGATAAGGGAAATAGATGAAGTCAGTGAAGCTCTTCAGTGGTGTTCTTGTAAGCCATTGTAAAATAGATAGCTATTTTTAGATTTGGTTAAAAGCTGGCTGATTTTGCTTTGTTCACAGGTCAAAGCTTTGTTTAAAGTCCTGATTTTATTCTGCAACTGAATGAATTCTCAGTGTACACAGATTAATTGTTTTGTGTATGTATCTTTATTTTTTTCCAAAACTCTCACTGTATGAACAGTTGAATTATGCCCTTTGCTGATGTGTCTACCAAACTAATTCCTATGAGTATGAGCAGAATCGTTCTGTAAAATTCAAGCTGTTCTTTGTGGTATAACCTTTAGTTATTTATATATTGCAATTATAACTGTGCAGAATAAGACTTTTGCCACAAGTATAGCTAACCTCAAACATAAAATCATATGAGTTTTATAGTACATTTAAAATGTTTTCAGTTGAAAATAATCATTATTGTTTAAGTAGCTTGATTTGTTAGGATTACACAAATCAGTTGGGAAAGGATCTTCGACATTAGTTGGATATTGGTGTTTCTCACGTCTCTTGAACTCCTCATATAGAGTTTCTGCTAAGAGAACCAAAGTGGTGATTATTAGTAGAATATTGGAGTCCAGATTAAGTTTTAAATTAGGTTATAATGAAAGAAACTTGTATCTTCAGCAACTCTGTTGTGAATTACTGCTATGGGTGAATTCAGAGATAAAATTTATTTTTCTCCAAAACTTGAAAATACTGAGTTTACTATATATTTTTGCAATAAAGTTGTGCTGTTGTATTCAAAGTCTGTAAAGAGTTGCCATTTTCTTTGTTGTGCAGTGAAACCTTCCATGGAAAAACAGAAATGGAAAGGAAGTAAATTACGCAAGTGAAAAGTAGAATTTTTTTTGGTTCATCCTTGCTTGGCTTATGATAAATTTTAACACTTGGGCATTGCCTGAAAAAAGTCCTGCTATTCCCTGCAAATCATTGTACTTAAACATAGTAAACTTCAAACTGTTTTTGGGTTTTTTTTGACAAAGAAGAACAATGCCTTTTGGTGTTGCATACCATGGAACACTGAAGTGTATGGGCAGGCAAAATTGAGAGGTGCAAGTGGCAACAGTTTTATTCGTGTGGTGTGTAGGAGAGATTTTCAAACCTGTGCAGCGCTGCGTCCTGAGAGGATTTCACAGTACAGGAATCCGTGGAAGGATTGTATAAAGGTGTACTTCAATAAAGAGGTGGTTGCATTACACAGATGCTTCTGTAATTCATTAGCATAATTTTGTTTTGACAGATTACTAGGTGGTCCCAACTTTGGAAAAGTCATGTGATTTGTATATACTGTTTAAAATTAAGCCTCCTGTTAATAAAACTGTCTGTCTCTGAAGCTTCATGTTATGCATTTCAACAGTCTTTGGGAGTAATGTTTCAACAGCAGATCTTTGTTTCTTTTTTTTTTCCCGACAGTCTGAAAGTACTCTTCCTGATGTCAGAAAGATGTGTGATTAGGAGTCAAGTCAGTTTATTTTAAAATTTTGCTCTTTGTTTTTTAAGCAACTTTTATTAAAGTTTCATACTATATTGGAGTTTTTTGGGTGCTTGTTTCTTCATGTTTCGCATTAGAATAAAATTACTGAAAAGGAAAACTTGGCTTCATTGTTCACGGAATTGATTTAAGATATTAGTGTGTGTTGACTCACCAAAACTGGTGGTAACTGCTTTTTCAAGTTCAAATGCATCACAACAATGCTTGCTTTGTTGTGAAATGTAATTAAACTACAGGTGTCTGGAATTAGATACACAGTTCTGTGTTACTGTCTTTTGATTTCACATCGTGATCCTCTTGGTAATGTATCCAAGGCTTCTAGTGTTTGGTTTAGACACAGCTTATGCTGTGAAAGATGCTTGTGTGCCTGTTCCTTTGGACTTGCTAAAAGTGCAGGTTTGTTTTGGAAAGCTTTTTTCTGATTCTTGATTTTTCTTTATGGTCTAAAGATGTTTCAATACTTATCTGAAAAAGAAGCACAAACCAGAAAGCCATGGGTATTGGGAATGTTGACTTGGATGGAATGTTTAAATGGAGGATTTGGGGTGGGGCAGGGGCTCTTCATTTTGCCAAGCAGTTGATTCTCCTTATGTTTCAGCATAAATTAGTAAATATCCCCTCTTACTTGAGAGTAGGCTCATGGAAAAAAACAGGAAGTCACGGCATGCTTAGGTTTTCTGTATGTATGAGAAACAGTACATCAGCTCAGTTAGTTACAGTTGATCCTGTAAAACATATACAGAAAAAAGTTCATTATCAAGGGTCAATACAAACTGTTAAGTGTACCAGTGTGGTTTCATGTTAGAAGTAGCCTTAAGCTGCAAGTTCTAAATTATGAGCCATGCCCTTAGACTACATGTCTAGAGTTCATAAAATTCCTTCCTTAGCACTTGTCTATATTCATGAACAGCCTTAAAAATAAGCAGTAGGACCTCTGAGGTCCCATCTCCAGTGTGGAATGTACGAAGCTGCCGTTGAATATAATACCCCAAACTGATTGCTAGCAAGAGATGGCAATAGACAGAACCAGCTGATGGATGCTGCTCAAATCCTCTGTTGTTGTGACATTGATGCCTTGAGTATCAGGAAGTTACATCCTTCTTAGCCTCATTGGAACAATACAGTCAGTGACACTGATGTCCCAAATTCTCCAAGAAATGGCAAGAAGGTACTGGAGTTTATATAACTGGCAAACTTGGTGTTTTTAGCAGTTCCTTTTGTGTGTAAGTACTACTGCTAGAAAAAAAAAAAAAGTGGTAAAATGTTACATTCGCAACATTATTTGTTTAATGTATGGGGTTTTTTCCATTCTGAATAGAAATGAATGCAATTAGTCAATGATAAAATTGTGACTTACATGGAAGAACTTAAGCAGTTGGATGAAAGGGTGACCTATTAGCAAATTTCAAGCAGTTGCCCATAAATGTCTCAGTCAGATTTTTATTGGCAGTCTATAATATCACCATTAAAACCAGTTCTTTACCAATGATTTGTTGTTATGTTCTAAAGGTAGATTTATGAGAGGTTTGAGGCTTTGTAGGTTTAAAGAAACCTGAAGGATGCTTTATTTTAAGTAGCATTCCTTTCATAGCATGTAGTGTTTTCCTTGACTGTGTATGCTCTGAATTTGTGTTGAGTGGCGAGAAAGATGGATGCAAAAATGAAGACTGTAGTTGTGTACCAGATGACATTGAAGGTCTGCCTTCTAAAAATATGTGTGCTGCTCAGTTCCACGTTGCTCATGCTGTCTCTAAAGTCATTGCCTATACTTGGTGAAATCAGCAGTTTGTTTTGCTGGGAATATTTTGGAGCGCTGAAGATCGTAGACTCTACAAAAGAGGATGTTTCCAGTTTCTAGGCACACCAGTGGTGCATTAAATGTAAATAATGGTTGTGGTTTCTCTATTTTGTTTGTCCTCAGTTGTCTGCTGTGGCGGTTCCAAAGTTGCTGCTTCCTGTAGCAAGTGCTGTTGTTCCTCAGCAGGTTGTTCAGCGGCGCTGAACTGTGTTGGCCTTCTGATCTGCAAAACTGAAACTACTGTGGACCACTTAAAACCTCTGGCTGGCCCGTGGACCACTGTTTGAGAGCAACTGGTTTAGGTTCATTATTCAGATACATGGATTAGACCCTGAAAAAAAGGATTGCAGTCCCTGTTCAGTGTGGACTGTAGTGCAAGGAAGCAACTAGTTGCTATATTTGCTAATTGGTTGGAAAGAAGCAATTTTGAAACTGAACATATTAGGAAACATTTGGTTGGAGTTTATGGAAATACACAAATAAGTTTGCTGCTTTAGATGTGTATGTCTTTGAAAATCAGATCTTGTATTCTGTTGCTGTAAGGTTTTTCACAAACTCTGCTCTGGCCTGGTGGTGGAGTTGCCAAATACATTTGGTTGTCTTTGCTCTTTTCCAGGTTTGCTGATGCTCCTTGCTGCTCTGGGCTGTATTTTTTTTTTTTTTTTTCATGGCTTTGGGAACACTGAGCTAGAGTTTGTGTACAGAAGGAGAGGAAGGGAATCTGTTTAATGCTTTTGCAGGAAGAATAACCTCAAAGGGTTATCTTCCTATCTGTTTTTGGCAGTGAGAATGTGATTGCAGTTCAAAGATTTGTTTTTTCCACAGTCTGGATTTTCCATGGAGTGAAAACCTGTTGGTTGGTAGTATGAACATTGGTTTGTGCCTGTGTACCGAAATCTACCTCTCTTTCCCTATCTCGTGATCAGGTAGGTCTAACTGTGGCTAGTTTTCTATATAGATGACGTTGTTACTAATTTTCTTGGAGTTTTGTTACTGTGTAGAGTGTTTGGGTGTTGTTTGTGCAGGGAGTGTTTCTCACTTCCCTGACTTGGATGCCTTTCGCTCCTGGCTATAAGCACCAAATGGAAATAAAGCAGCCCAAGAAATGTTCCTTTTTGGTAGTTCCAGCCTGAACATGGGTGTCAGATGATTTGGCTGTGACTCCTTTCACTTTCTGGTATTCGCTTGTGTGCAGAGTCCTTTGTTATCATTCTGGGTTTGCTTGTGTATTCACAGCATGGTAGCTTCAGAGAGAAATAGCTGGATAAGTTCTACCTGGGTTCCTTTGCTGCTTCTGCAGAGGCAAAGCTTACTCCTTTGTGGCTGTCTTTCTTGTGTATTCTCATGTCTACAGCCTGAAATTCAAATGGTTGCTTCCCAAATACATTTAGGTAAGCTTTCAGAAACAGGGAATGTGGCTTTTTTTTAGCATGAGGTCGAGTTCCATAAAATCAGTTTGTAACTCTGTATTTGCTATTCTCACACCAGCTTCACCATTTTCTTCAACTGTTGAGTTCTTTTGCTATGAATTGCCAGTGAATTAAACCCGGTTGATCATAGATTATAGCCAGGAAAGACTTTGGGGCCTGGAGTGGGGATTTGCCCTTATAATGCAAAGTACACAGGAGTGTTAATTTAATTTCTCTGTAAAGTTTAAAACCAAGAAGTAAGGACTTGTAAGGCTTGCACAGGGAAAATAGAAATTATTCCTGCCTAATACTGCCTCTGGCATAGCCTGGCCTGTTGGGCTGGTTGCTACTTCAGGAAGGCTGGTGGCTCTTTGAACTCTTGGTGTTGTAGTTACAGTATTGTTAAACAAGGAGTTGGTTGGATTGTATGGCTCTGATTTCTGACCATCTGAAGGAGGCTGGAACTTCCAGCTAGCAATTTCAGAGTTTGGAACAAATAGTTTAATGTTGACTGTTTAATGTGGATATAGCCCTGCTCTGTGTGACAGTAGAAAGCTTAGAAAGGCCTTGTAGTCAGATTTGAGGAGGAAAAGAGTGATACAGTCAGAAACTTAACTACTTCAAGAGTTTCTTTTAGATAATTTTGGTTGAGTGCCTTTTATGGTGAAATTCATAGGATCTCTGACAGTAAAATTTGAAACCTCTGTAGCACCCATTTGTTAAGTGAGCTTGCTGTGGTGGCATTTGCCAGAATGTGCTTCTCAATGAGCTTTTTATGGAACTTCTTTGTTTTCAGTGGTATAACCAAAACATTGCTACTTGTTTTGACAGGAGAATGGACATGGATTGTGGAAAGCTCTTGCTTGTTTGAACAGGAAGCTCAACTCTGAAGTAAAATGATGATTGCCAATACTTTTTAGTTTTTGGGCAAATGTTCCTAAAACAAAAGCAGAATTTATAAGCCATATATCTTTGAACAACACTAGTGCCACCAGCTATAAAAGTGAAGATGCTAATTGAAGTAACGTTAGACACTGGCAGTTCACTGACTGAATGTATGGGAAGCCCCATTCATTAAGGAGGGGAAGCATAGTTATTAAATATCACAAATTCATCTGCCTGGGGTTCCCCCACTGCATTCCAGCACTGCTGCAGAGCCAGTTTTCTGTTTTGCAGGTCCAGTCTTATATGAATACATGAGTGTTTTTAGTAGCCCTTAGAGTTCTTTTGGACTTGAGTGCTTTTAGGAGGTATGTGTGCAGAGCAGTGGTGGTATATCTAAGAATGTTTTCTACCTCACTTTAAGGGAGCTTCAACTTTGTCATTAGAGATGGGGTACAAGGGGGAAATTGAAAGGCTGAGGCCAAACTGTCATGCCTTAGCTGTAGTGAAAACAAACAAGTGCTACCCTAATCTAATGAAGAATGTATGTCGGTTCAGAAACTTCAGCACTGAATTTGTATGAAAAGGAGCACAATAAACCAGTGACTATATGCTTACATTCTTAAACTGATCTGAAATGTAAATTCCGCTGTTATAATAGAATGTATAGGATAGGTAATTGATCTAAATGAGTTGCTGTTAAACAGTAAAACTTGAGCTCTGCAGAGTCTTACGTTTTCTTAGAAATCAATAGTTTTTGATGGTAAGTCTCTTTTAAGTTATTTTAAAGACAACTTAAGTTGTCACTTAAGTCAAGTTTTATATTTTAACTGGATGCATGTCTTAAAAAAGCCTTTCAAGCATATGGGGAAAATTACATGCACAACACCATGACCTACTGCACAAATGTCCTGAATTTTTTGAAGGACTTTTTTTTTATCATCTGGACACTTAGCCCTCCCTTCGGGTAACTGGCACTGTAGTTTTGTTAAGACAACCCAAATGGCGTTTCTTCCTTGCAGCACAAGCACTATATCATGCTACTTCTTTGAATGAGTAGGCAGTATTTGGCTACTTTAATGTCTCCAGGAACAGAAGACTTTGTTCAATGTCTGAGTGATAGCCTGTGTTACTTTTTGTATTAAATTTTGTCATTAGTTCGGTGTGTAAAAACAGCTTCAAGCAGAAACAACAGCAAGTTTTCTGAAACGTAAAATGCATAGTTTTAAACTAAATAATAAGTGAATGTACTATGGATCTTAATTAATCTGCAGGTAATACATCTCTATGAAATTCCAGCTATTTAAGTGCAATGACAGGAATGAATATAACCATAATATTCCTTAATTTTGTTGTTATGAAAGGTGAGAAGAATACCTGTTACTGTGATCTGTGCCAGCCATGGTGTGGTGATGTAGTATAACCTTCTCTGTCTTGTCTTGGTTTGAAGTAGTAGTTTAGGTAGGAAGTATTTTTTATTTTTTTTTTTATTTTTTGGGCAGCTCGCAGATACTGTTCTAATCTTTTTGTGCTTTCTGAATCCCCCTGCTACTGCATTAGGTTCACATAAAAGCTCTGAATCTGTGATGGACAAATGACTGTGGTGCTCAGTCAGTCTGATGCTTGTCCTGACTGCTGCCTGGTTGAGACAGGTAGTGCTCTGCCATTTGTAACCCAAGTTTGCAGGTTCCACTTAATGGTGGTAACTTTTGAGTTTCTCTGCTTAGAGTGAGTGTAATTTATTTCATTCTTTTGTAGCTGTTAAATTTAGTCTAGCTTTTTCATCAGAGAGATTTTTACTTGGAGAATTATCTGCCTCAATTAAGTCGTATTTCTTAAAAGTTGATTGAAACTATTCACTTAACTTTGAGAAGAGGGTCCCTGGTGGGAGTTGTAGGGATTTTCAGGTGCTTGGCTTGCAGAGTTGTGTTTTCTCAAGCATGTGGAACACTTCCGTAGCAAATTCAAACCTAATAACATACTTCTTCAGGATATAGATTGGAAACTATTACAGTGTGCATACTGTGGATAGCAGACATGGAAGAACACTTGAGGAAATAGTTGTCTGCCTGCATTTATGTGATCTCCCTTAATGCAAAAAAATTAGGTGTGTCATTTTGGCCCACTTGTCTCTGACACAAATGGAGTGACTTGAACCCACTGTTGTAATGGATTTGTGCTTTTTTGAAGGTGCACTGGCAAAAGAAGTTGGATGTGGAACAGAACTGAAAGGGAACAGGAGGTCTGTTTGGTGTTTGTGGCTTTTAAATTGTTCTATTGTTAGTTTGGATGAGTGAGAGGAAAAGCAACTTTTAAAATCCCCTGCCATATCCTTCCCTTTATTCTGCTTCCTTAATGCCAGGCTTTTGTGGTGGTGGGATTTTTTTAGGGGTATTTTTTGTTTGTTTTGAAGTGTCATTATTTTGCAACAGTTTAGGAGGGAGAAGTTAAGATGTTTATACTATAGCTGGTAATAATTAGTGACAGAAAAGTAGTATCAATGTGAATCTCTCTCTCTTAAAAGGAAGCATACACTCAAAAGCAGAAAAAACTGAGAGTGTTGGCAATTCCTGAACTTGCAATGATTAAGTCAAAGAAATCAATTTCCTGAGAGTATTGCAGAACTAATATTAAGATTTGGGATTTTCTTCTGATCATATTTCATGATCTAGGTTCAGTATTAAAGTCCATAAAGAAGAAAGCCTGACTTGTATAAAGTGAAGGGGTAACGTGGTTCTTAAAGTGTGAGGAATTGGAAGGTCACTTCTGCTTTATGTTCCTATTAATTTTTTCTGCAAGTGTTGTCACTGTGCCATAATAACTTCAGGGCAGCTGAGAATAGTGTAAAGAATTCCTCTGTAGTATTTCAGTCTTTTCTGGTGATGATTCAACAAGTGCAATAAGAAGAAGATATGACAAACTTTTCATTGATTAAATGGATGTTGCTGCAATGTGGCCACCAAAATTCTTCATGTGAATTCGATATAATAGCAAAGATCAGTAAAATGTATTGCTGGCATATTTGTATTTAAAGTCTTCCTTTGAACTCCTGCTCACACAGATGGACTAGTCTAGATAGATGGCCTTACTGAGTTTCTGCCTTGAAGTCACCACGCCTGGTTTTGGAGGAATGGGTAAAATTATATCAACGTAGTGTAACTACAGGATAGTAGTAGTGTAGTTGAAATTTCCAGAGTTTGGGAAGGGTAGAGGTTGTGAAGGGACAAGCAAAATGAATGCTGAGGAATCGATTAAAAAATCATGGGTGCATGTAAGTAAGAAGTGATGCGTGGAGGTTCTTGCTGGTAAAACTGCAGTGTAAGTTGAAGAACCAAAGAAGAGGAATATGGTGTAGTCTTTGATCTCAGCTTAAGGCGTTTGGATGGAGAAATGGGACAGAATATTTAGGCCTGAAGTAGAAATAGCTGGAGTTTAAGGGAAAGTACAAGACCTTAGAGGAGAAAGGCAAAGATGATTTTCAGTGTAAAATACATATTTGAGGTTGTTACAAAGGTCTGTATGGTTGAGATGTTAAGTCTATTTTTCAATTAAGATATTCTTCAGGTTTCAGTAACAAATACTTGACAATAATGGTCAAGGAAAGAAGAAGCATGGAAGGGAAAGAATAAGCAGCTGAATAAATATGAAAGGAATGGGGAAAAAAAATCTTGGTGGGAGGAGTAAGTGAACACTTTTAGGATTGCTTAAGTAGCTTAAGTGTAGTAACTCACTCCAAATCCCTAGCCTGTGTTAAGTTAGTTTTTCAAGGAAATGAAAACGAAAATATTAATATTCTGCTATTAAATACGATGAAGAACTTTGAAATTGTTTTCTTTGCATGAAGAGTTTGGCTTAGTAATAAGTTTTGCTTAAGTCCAGGTGTTAATTTGCAACTTATTTTAAATATTAGTTTGGAACATATTAAATTACAATAGTTCTAGTTTTGACTTGCCAGTTTCTATTTCTCAGAAAAGTGGAGGATATATCTATAGTGAATGCATGCAGGAGCATTTATTTGAGTTTATTGGTCATGGTTAAGGGGTGTATTGGTGGCGTACAAGTTAACAGTGAACATTGTACAGGTGGAAAGGTGAATTTGTAGAAGGTGCCTTTTCCCCGGAATTGAGACTTGTCTTTAGGGTGGGGGAAAGCTGCAGTAAAGAAGACGAACTGATTAAAGTTCTTGTTTGCATTTTTTACTGGAAATTGCCAAAATTACATCCCATTTGTGATTGTTGTGCTTTGTTTCAGCTTTTTTTGTGTGTGAGTGTTTTTGTTTGTTGGCTTGTTTCTTTATTTTGGTAGAGGTTTTTTGTTTTTGTTTTGTTAGAAATGGGAGCTTTGTCTCAGTTTCCAGGAGCTTCTTTGAGGTTGGGTTGTCAGAGCTGGTACCCATGGACTGACTTTGGGCAACCACCCTGCTGCCCTCCCATTTTTCTGGTGGTACTGAGCTTCAGGGTTCATGTGGAGACAGCTCTGTGAACACAGGTTGTGCCTCCTGCATGTTCAGCAGGCCCAGCGGTGCACAGTGGTCAGTAAAGTGTTTGGTGAGTCCTGCAGTCCAGTTCTGAGCTCAGGGGCTGGGCTGGGAGTCTTACCCTTGGTCATGGCTCAAAGTTTCAGCATCAGCACAGCCTTCACTTTGCCCTGGAGGAAACAGGTGTGTCTTCCCTGGGAGCTCTCAGGCTTGGAATTAAGGCTGCCTGATGAACCACGGGCACTCTTTACCAGGACTGAAGCAAGTTGGCAGCGGTTTGTTTAGAAAGTTGTTCTTCATAGTATTCACCATTCTCTTTCTTTTGTAACAGTTAGTAGATGCCTTTTGTTTCAGGTTATATGTCAAATTTGTAATAGCACTTCATTAACCCCTTTTATATATGGTGACAGTTTGGGACATGGTGTGGAGAATAGTGATTTATTCCCTGCCTGTAGCAACAGTGATCTTAAAGCACTTGCATTCCCATTGCAAACTGCCAGAAGTCATGACAAGGTAGAAAAAATTGCAGCCATTTATATTTTCAACAGAACATCTAGGGCTGTGGGATAAGGTCTATGGCCCACGGAAGAGCTGGAGTGCTGGAAAAGGTCTTTATTGACCAAATTTGTGGATGGTGGTCCTTCTCATTAAACTCTCTTAATCTCAGTTTAAAATAAAGATGCATTTTAGTGCATCTGGTATTACAAACCTAGCTTTTTGATTCCTTCCTTGAACCTTATGGTATTCAGGAAAGAATGATCAAATTATAAATTTTATTCTGATAACACATTCAGAAAGTGATCCTGATTTCAGCACTAGGATCAGCTTTGTAATATCAAAACCCAAAATGTAACAAGCCACCCCCTCAAAATTGAACAAATAAGAGAAAGTATTGCTTCTTCTGGTCTGCATATTTTGGGATCACAGCAGAAAAAGGAGGAGTTCTGAAGAAAGTTGGGTGATAACTGGAATATGTGGGATTTAACTAATCAAGAGACAAGGGGGAAGGGACAGGCTTTTGATAAGTGCAAGATTAATTAAAGAGATGCTTTGTTACATGTGTTGGTTAATTTATTGAGTTGTTGGATAACAAAAGGCCAAGATGATGAAAATTGCAGTCAGGACATCCTGCTGGCATGATTTGTGACATTTATGCTGGGTTTGTAAGCAGGACGAAAGGCAGGAGTTATTGCTAGTCCAGTACAGAGTAAATTCATTGGAAATCAGCTGTCTTGGAGCATATGCATTGAAACCTCAAGTCTGAGTTAAATTAGTGTGCAAAATTTGGTATACACTGAAATAGAGCTGGTTGACTATTTTGTACAGTATTTAATGGGAATTTATTAGTGTGATTAAATACAAAAAAACCCCTGCAGATTTTCTTGGGCTGAATCCTTGCTTGTATTTCATTTTATGTGGAGCAGTGAAACCAGACTGACCCACAAGGCTGTATTCAGTGATGGTGGTACTGTTCTCTCTCAAGAAGATACCACCTCCTGGGACTGCTACAAATACTGCTGATGGTGTTTGATGCCATGAAGTGATTAGATTTTTCATGTCCTCTGGGTGACTGTGGGTTCTGTGAGCCACCACGCTGGGGTGATCACATGCTGGGTGGCATTGTGATCACTGTCTTGCTCACTGTCTTCACCTCAGCCTCCCAGCCTGAAGGGGAACTTCTGGCCTTCAGGCTTACTGAGGGGGGTGGAAGTGTATAAAACAAAGCATGCAATTCAATAATTCTCACCTTAGAGTGTCCAGCACTTGATCCTTAATTGACTAAATGGTGGCACTCATACAGGAGGGATAAGTAAAGAGGAGTTTGTTTATGCTTCCGGCACCCGTATGTGGCGTTTGGGGAAATGCAAGATCCTCCAAAGCTCTGAACTGAGACAGTTAAGGCCTTCAATCACTCTTGCTTTGGAGTTTTCTTCAACCATAAATGTACAGTGCTTTCTTCTCTTACAATTGACTTGCTTTAAGCTTTGAATAAGCTCAATCACTAGAAAAATAATAAATTTAATATTATAGACTTGTCAATGTGTTCATTTTCTTTATGTTGGAAAGTGTTATTTTCTGTGTGGAAGGAAGTTGCTTTCTCTGCAGAAATGTGAAAAAGCTTGGAAGTCCTGAAATGCTTGTATGAAACTCCAGAAAGTAGTGGGTACAGTAATTTCATGCGTATAAGGTGCACCCTTTTGACTGAAATTGTGATCGGAACCTGGAAGTGCGCCTTATACACCGATGCACCTTATATATGGACAAAGTTGGGAAATTTGCCAAGCTGGAAGTGCGAGCCTGTGGCAGCCCCAAGCCGAGCCCGCCTGGCCCCAAGCGCGGCAGCTCTGAGCGGGGCCAGTAAACTCCGCGATAGCGCGATCCTGTTACTAATTCATTACTTTGTTGCGCGCGGATCCTCGCTGCAAAAAAACAGTGCGCCTGATCCGCCAGTTGCTTTATATATGGACAAAGTACGGAAAATTGCCGATAACCCGGAAGTGCGCCTTATACACGTGAAATTACTGTACTTGCTTATTCTTCTGAGTATGTAGCATAAATGTCCTCTATGATTTTCCTAGGAAGCAGCTTTTTATTTTTTGTGGTTTGATTATTGGTTTTTGGTTTGATTATTTATGACCAATTTCTTTACTTCTGTGCTTCAGTGTTGAAGAGCTCTATTGAAAAGCTGAGGTTTATCTTTTCATATGTATTGTACAGCTGTTGGAGTTCATGATAATTTTTACAGGGAAATGTTGGTACGCGTAGTAAAAATTATTTTGACTTTTTAAAATGGACCTCGGTTTGGTTGTCTGAACACTTGTTATGGAGCCATTCTGTGTTTTACTTGGACAAGTGGGAATGACATCTGGTTGGGCAGTGAAAGACTTCTCTGGAGTATGTGCTTGAGATCCTGCAGGTTTCTATGGACAGTGTTTTGCTCTAGTGTTTGTAGGGATACCATGGGTGATGTGATTTTTTTTTTTTTTCTTCAAAATGTGGTGTTACATCATGTGCAATTCTAAATAAGAGCAAAAAATAGAGGTACCTGATGAATCTGAAGCTGTATGTTGGAAACTCTTGAGGGAATGTACAGAATTTGGCTCAAGATGAAACTTTGTGATACCTCTCACCAGTAAGATCCTTAGGTTGTGGGAGCAGTGGATGAGATGTTTATGGCTTTTGTCCATATAATCATTGATTACGGGGGTGTAGCACTACCTCAGCTGTATTATACAAGCTATTTCAAGCAACAGCACTTGCCTGCTGGCTTGCTTACATTGCCTTTTCATTTGAAACCACTTTAATGAGATGTACCCAGTAGTTCTGTTTTCTGTATTTTAAAGATAGTTTGAATTTACTGCTGCTTTTGGAGTTCATTTTCACTTGGTAATCTGAATTTTTGTGGCTAGATTAGTTTTGAGATTTCCAGACTGTGCTGCACTTTAATGTACTAGTGGCATGTGCTAGTGGCAGCTGCAGGTTGTTAAACTGTCATTATTGCAAGCTGATCGGGATCAATAAATAATAAAGTCTTTATAAATGAAATGTGATAACTTCGTGGAAAGTAGTTTCCGTTAGCTTCTGGTTTTGCTTTGGAAATATCTATTGTCTTCTGTAAACCAGAAGGTTCAAATAGTAGACATCAATATTAATTGTCAAGAGTGATTGTGAGGGGGGAAAATAGGAAAACTGTGTGTTTTAGAATTTCTGAAACCGTTGGAAAAATTTGTGTTGCAAGAAATGTAAATAATATTCTGCCATTATAAACACTGTCATAAATCTAAAAACTAAGTTTATTTTGTGTGTACGAATGGATACAAATAAGTATGCTCTGTGAAAACTCAGTGAAACAACATGAAATGTGGTTTTGAAGTGTTCATTCCAGTCTGCAAGCTGAATACAGTTGGTGTTCTTGAATGCATGCTGAGGAAAAAAAAAGGAGGGCTGTTAATAAAAATAATAAAACTCCAAGTTCTTTCAGTGTTAATTGCAGCAGACTGTATGCTTAGCCTGAGATCAGAGCCGTCATGCACTGTTTGAGCTTAGTAACCACTAGAAGATTGTTCTGTGGTCGTGTGTCTGTTGCACAGCACTGGTAAGTGGTGAAGTGTTGCTGCTCCAGCAGTGTCAGCCTGGGTGATGCTCTGGTGCCCGTCCCTTGAGCGAGCTGGCACTGCCAGCTGGGCAGCTTGGAGTAATGAAACGCCAAGATGATGTTGCAGCCTTGTGTGGAAGTGCAAATCAGAGAAACGATCGTAGGCTCCTGCTTACAGAGGAACAGAGTGGGGGGTTATGTTATGTGTGGCATGGTTCTAAGTCCATGCACTAGTTGCTGGCATTTTGAAAACTTTTGGAATTGTCACTTCTCTCGGAGGAAAGGAACTGGGACTGTATGGAGGGAAATTGTCAGCTGAAAAATTTCACAAAAACTATTCACTTTTTTTTTTTAGAAAGAGAGATGCAATCACTACAGTTTCCTATGAGAAATGAAAGTAGATTCCAGAAATCTTACTTTATGGCGGAAAATAAAAATTTTGAGCCAATATTATCATAATGAAATCCTGTTAAAAACATCACGTTGGAGCTAGTTTTTCTAATTAGTGAGGAACTTCACTATTTTTTCTTCCCATTCAGATTTTTTAAAAATATGTGTGTGTTTGGGAATGAAAATATGTTCAACTTTTGATCTTTCTAAGCTTTTCAAATGCAGGCAGATTTCCAGAGATTTATGCTGCTAAGTTAACTGCATGAGCAGGTAACTGGGCAAAGTTGCTTACCTGGGGGCTGAGCAGACCTTCAGGCTTGGCTGGAATGCATGCTGTGTCTCGGCAGACCAGCTCCTCGTTGTTCTTGCTGCTGGGATGTCAGTGACCAGGATTTTCTTCTGCTGCTATTCAAGGAATGGACTGATACTGGAGAACACCATACAGTGTGTTTGGGTAGCCATGATATGAAAAGAAGGTTATGTGGGCTCTTTGAGGACATCCATAGGCAGTAATCTATAAAGAATTGCTGGCTGAGGTGCAAACAGGTGTTTTCAGATTAATTTTTAAATTTTTTTTTTCAATTTGAACCTGTGAAGGATCTCTCCCTCTTCATAAGGATTCAGTCTGTAGTTGTTAAACCTGCTTTCTTGTTACTGCCTGAGTTGGTGAGGAAGGGCGTACAAGCAGGTTGGGACAGTTCCTGCTCAGCCACTGCAAACACCTGGCCTGCTCGTGCTCTGTAGTGTCTTGGTGGTTTATGTGCCTTAGCAAGTGCCCTGTGATCTCCTGATGGAGCAATGGGATACAGTGGGAAAGGATCCCTTGTAGTTTGTAATGTCCCCAGTGGTTCAGCAGAACATCTGGGCTGTATTTCAAGGGAAATACTATGCCATTACTAAATCTAAAACAATCAGATGGGACAGCCTTCTGGGTATTAGGGTACTGGAAGTCAAATCTTTGAAACAGTGGAGTATTTTCATTATTTCATTGCTGCTGATCTGGAGAAGAGATTGGGGTAGCAGGTAAGAGGTGACTGGGTTTGACAACTTGAGTCCCTTCACCTCCTGGCTTCATTGTGTAGTTTAACAGTTGCTATCTCAAACTCTTCTTTTTTAGTGTCTTTGTAACATGGAATAAATATGTATGGGCTTGTTCATCCTGCAACTTGAGATCTGCAGTAGTGGTTTTCTCCCAGAAAGGAGCCACTCCACTGGGGATGCTGAAGCTTATGGGGAGCTCTTTCTTTCAGGTTAACTTTACTCCTGATGCTTTGGGCTCTAGTGGGGAGGAAAGGTGCCTCCTGTTAGTACAGAACTCTGTTGCAGTAGAGAAAAACAGAGCAAAATGTTGGCAAAGGAGCCCAGACTGGATGTCCTAGTCTTGTCAAATATTTGGTATCCGTTTGCATAGATATGAGTCTGTGTGAGATGAAAGCTGGTCTGGTGGAATGATATGTGTAGGTAAAGAAAAAACTTGATGCCTAGTTCTTGTGATTTTAGGAGAAATATTATTAAAGTCATTGGTTTCTTTGTGTATCTTACTTGGGGTTGAAGGTGACTGAGTGGAGAATGGATGGCTCCTGCCAGTAGTGTGAACAGCTGATCACCAGACTACTTCAAACAAGTTTTTTTAAATATGCTGCTGTTAAACCGGGTGATGGTGATGACCTTAGCTGAAAGCTGCACTATGATTATCTTTGCCTAAAGTTTTGCTGATTTTTACTGACTGCTGATTTTGTCCTGCCACCACCACTGGAGCACCTGAGTGTCTTGCAGTGGTATATTAAATGACTATGTTAACATTTTTCCAGGGTAGATTGCTGACTTCCCAGCATGTCCAAGGGATTAAATGTTGTACAATAAAAGCTCATCTCTTTGAGTAAAATGTATTCACCCTGCAGATATGAGGAAGCCATGGGGTACTTGGGTACTAAAAAGCCAAAGCAAGTATTTCAGTATTTCTTTATTTCCAGACTCAGAAGAACCTCCTCTATGAAATATTCCCATCGAGAGCTCTAGTCCTCAAACTGTCCAGTCTCTGTACTATTTTGATGCTTGAAGGCTTATCTTCTAATTCAGTTTTGAGAATTATAGCTGTTCCTCAAACAGAAGCGTCTGCAGTTTAACGTGTAACAAAAGTTGCTTATCCCGTGGTTGCGGGATGATGTTACGGTGTTTTAGAAGCCAGCACGGCAAAGCACAGGGGCTCTGTGGCTGCCGTGGGTGAGCAGGGGGGCTTTGGCAGTGCTTTCTCACCGCGTGGGGCGACTCTTGTGCGCGGGCGGGACGGAGCTGCCTGGCCCGGTCGCTGTCCCTGGCTGCGAGCGGCGCTGCCAGGGAGGGGATGGCAGGCCCGGCCCTTTGTAGGAACCTGAGGCAGCAGCGCGCGGAGGCAGAGGGAAGGGCAGAGGGGGAGGGGGAGCAGCGGGGAGAGCCCGGTAGAAATAGGTGAATCCGAGAGCCGAGGGACGGGGCGGGCCGCACTTGGTGCCCGCGCTGCTCCGCAGCCGCCCGGCCCGGGGCGGGAGGGGCCGCAGAGCTCCGGTGGCCGCGGCCCCGCCCCGCCCGCGCCTCCGCTCCGCTCCGCGGGGTCCGGGCCGCGCCGGCTGACGCTGTGTTCTGCCCGCAGATGGCCGCCTGCGTGTCCCGCGTGGAGCTGTCCGTGTCCTGCCGGAGCCTGCTCGACAAGGACCTGGGCTCCAGGTCGGACCCCCTGTGCGTCCTGCTGCAGGACGTGGGCGGTGGCCGCTGGGCTGAGGTAAGAGCCGGTGGGTGTGAACACGCCGAGTCTCCCCCTTCCCATCCCGTAGGTTTTCTTGGCAGGTGCATGACATACTTAATTCAGATTTACCATTGATGAGCAGTCCCGTTGCCCGCATTCAAACCTTCAGTGGTTTCTTTAATTGCTGACTTGTTTGCTCGGAGTTGCATCAGGAGGCTCATTTGACTGTAATGCTATGACTGGCCCTAGAGCACACAGTCCAGAATCCATTGTTTCAGCAATCTTTTCCCCCTAGTTTTCAGAATTTCCCCGTACAATAGTGTTTTTCAATGCTATTTCCTTTCCGTGGGTCAGCCCTGTTTGTCACCAAGCACGAGGCATGGTCCAGGGTGTGTAGCCTTGCTGGTGCCTGTGTTCACTTGGTGCAGGTAAAAAGCTGTGTGGGATAATGCAGACTTCTTACCCATTGTCAACAGTTTTGCTCCTGTGTTTGTGCAGCTAGATCGCACGGAAAAGATCAAGAACTGCCAAGACCCTGAATTCTGCAAGAAACTGGTTGTGGACTACTACTTTGAGAAAGTGCAGAAGCTGAAATTCGGCGTGTATGATATTGATAACAAGTCTTTTGATTTAAATGATGATGACTACCTGGGAGGGATTGAGTGCACCCTGGGACAGGTATGTATAGATGTGTTAATTGATGTACAAAATAGCAGCAAGAGTTGGCTTTATTATGAAAAATGAAGAGAAAATCTGCTTTGTTGAAGGCTTCAACACACTCGAATTTGTAAACATTGTTAACTATGTTCATTTTTGTTGCCGTTGAATGTCATTAGAAAAATCCTTATGTTGGTCACAAAGCAAAGGTTAGAAATACAAATATTTTGTAATTAATTCCTTAACTTAGGAGGCACTTGCAGCACTAAAGGCAGTCTGGGAGTAAGGAAGCATGGTGCTTGGAGGGTTCTCACGGAGTTTCCTTTGCACAGACTGACTATCAGGTGGTAAATCAGGGGAAATAAGGCTACTTGAGATTCCATGTTCATTTCCTGAGATGAGATTTGTATAGCTAGATAGGAGAAGAGAAGTGGGATTCATATCATTAAAGAAAGACTCAATAAATTAAATAGTATTTTAAGTTTTAGTAGGTTTTTGGCTACTTGTGATGACAATGCTTCTTGTGTCTAAGAGGTAGCAAAAATAGGAAGCTAAAGTTAAATTTGGAGATGTGTTTGTGGGCACTTTTTCCTGGATAGTGAGAGACGATGATTTTCAGACTGTTCAGAGGCACAAATTGATGGCTGTCACTGTTGGAAACGCATTTAAATCTTCCTAGAACTTTTATGAGAATTTGAAAACTTTGCACCTGGAGAGTAATTCTTTCCTTTGTCTAACCTGATATTTTTATTATCTGTCTTCTAACCTTAGGTTGTGTCCAGCTCAGTGTTCACCCGACCACTGGAATTGAAGCAGGGAAAACCAGCAGGAAAGGGCACTATTACGGTAGATAAGGTTTTTGTTTGAAAAAACTCTCTCAATATCTTGTCTGGGATAAAGAGGCTTTTCTGGTTTCCTGTCAGTATATCTTCAAATGCTACGTATGTACAGGAGAGAGATATTTAAAAGAAAGTACAATTTCTTTTATGGACAAAATATAAGCAAAACTCTGTGATTTCTTGCTTAACATTTTTCTCTCCACCTACATTTCCATGGCATAGATTTCAGCAGAGGAGATTAAGGATACCAGAGTTGTGCACTTGGAAATTGAAGCCAAAAACTTGGACAAAAAGGTATTGATTTTTAAAAAAAATTATATTGCATGCTTCTCTAGTAGTTACATTTTGTGCCTTTTTGGCCAGGAATCTGTGTTTGCATTCAGCTAAGCCAGTAATCCATGTGTGAGCAAAGGCTCGCTGTGTTTTGTGTTATTTACAGTGGAGTAAATTGGAGATACAATTACACGTCGAAGTCCACAATGTCAAACTAGAAATTCAACTGCCAGGTTTAGGTTTTGAGGTATTATTTTGGCTTTGGAACATTCTGTATATTAATATAAATCAGTTTCATAATTGTCTCCAGTGAACTGATATTTCTGTATTTTTGTTAAAGAAGAAAAGGTGGAAATTCAGGTGTTCTGCTCAATGTTATTTTAAGCCAAAGACCAATACAGGAATTTAGTGACCTAACTCTCAGTTAGCAAAATGATATGATTTATGGGGACAAAAGTGTTATAAGGAGGAGGTCTTAGAATTGGAGCTGAAAAATGCTGATGACTTAGAGTGCAGCAGTTTTAAAAAGGAAAATAAAATGAGGAAACAAAATACATGTATAGTTTGACTTTGTTTAACGTATTGTCTACTAATTAGTTATTCTTTACTAATTTTGGTAAAATACTGAGGAGGCTCATTACTTCTGGGGTTTTGTGTGCAGGATGTATTTGGTAAATCGGATCCATTCCTGGAGTTTTACAAGCAGAGCGATGCTGGAACTTGGCAGCTCGTGTACAGATCAGAGGTAAAATTTCCACACAGTGTTTTCATTGAGTTGATCAGACAACTTTCTCTTACTGTAAGTGGGAGCACCACTTCTGATCATGCTTTGTACCAGTTTTGCAGAGAAAGTATCCTATTCTGCTCACTATGGCTGCAGCAAATTGTTTATTTGCTGCCTGGTGACTGGATGGAGCTACTTGAGTGAGGAGTCTGACCATGAACAGCAAGTGAGAAGAGGGTGTCTGTCTCTTCCTTTTCAATGGTGTTGAGCTTGGCTGTAAAATTTAACTTTACTGAAAGCATCAGGCTTTTATTTCTTACAGAGCTGTTGCTTGGCTGTTGATATGTACCATAGTTGAATTGATTGAGGCCACTCTTAACTTGGCATGAAGAGCCGTCATGTCACCATTCCTAGTGAGTTGCACACTGTATTCCTCATGTGACATTATGCTATCATTTTTTTTAAGGTCATCAAGAACAACTTAAATGCATGCTGGAGAAAGTTCAGTGTTCCCTTGCAAACTTTCTGTGGTGGAGATTTTAATAAGCCTATCAAGGTACAGTCTTTAGAAAGTCTCTTGTTGTTCCAAGTCATCCATTCTCTGTTGATGCTAACAATATTGTGAGTTATCAGGTTGTCTAGTCATATTGAAGTTATTAGATCGGTTTTCTAAAATTGCAGTGTGGCAGATGAGTGATTGTATGTCTGTTTTAAAACATTATGAGTTGTCAAATTGAGAAATCAGGAAATGCAGAAGTGACACAATTTCTAGTGATTAGTCATAAGAAGAATTGTAATTTTTTTTTTTTCCACTATTCTGGCCAGGGTTTCAAGCTGAGCTTTGGTAGTAGTGTCTTGTTTGCTTGGGTGGGTGGTTGTTCTGGGGATTTTTTTTTCCATTGTGGCTTTCTAGCACTGTTTCTAAGTTAACTGAGAAACTTGCAGATGTTGCACAAACTTGAGTGCCTATGGATACTGATCCAGACAGAACTTTGAGGTATCTGTCAGATTTATCCATTCATGAGACTGGAAGCTTTTCCCGACTCTTTTTCTATCTGTTCCAGGTAGAAATTTAGTTTTGAGTCAGAATTGCATTCCCCCATGGTCTTATATGTGATCACTAATTCTCTGCGGCCCTGGCTTGTGGAGGTGCTCCCTCCAAAGAGGGAGGGGGTTCCTGGGTTTCCCCTGAGGCATCCAAGCAGTTGATGAGGGTCTCTCCCAGTGAGGTTGGGTCTTGGAAAGGTCCCAATTCCATGGCTGCTCTTAAGAGCAGAGGCTCACCCACGGTAAGGAGAAGCAAAGAAGGACAAACCTCCTCAGTGGTGAATCCTTCAGGCAGCAGCAGTCCAAAACCACAACCCTTTGATCTCTGATCCCAAGAGCAAGAGTGCAAGAGAGGGCTGAGCCCAGGCCCTGATCCCAACTAAGTCTGTATCTCTGCCCTTTGCAAGGGAAAATCCCCCCCACAGCTACTAAGCTCACTCCCCAGCTAAGGCACTGCGGCCAACTACACCCCTTGCCCCCTCCTCCCCATCTTGGCCATATCTTTTGTCTCTCCTAAGTATACTCATTGTCATATTTTTAGGATAAAAGTTCCCTGAGAGAAAGAAAAAAAAAAAAAAAAGGAAAAATCCTAACTTCCAACAGCTGTACTAGGCTTGTTGATAGGTGGCAGCGTTCTAAGTGGTGTTTGACTCCCCACCAAGAGCTCACAACAGTCTTAGGTCAGAAAGAAGTCATCTTGGTTCAAAAGTGTACAGCAAGCATGTAGAGAAGGTGGTTGAGAGGTGTATATTGTCATTTATTAGAACTGACATGACATGGTTTATACATGCTGTTTTGTGGGGATATATTTTCTGTAGCCCAGAAGTATTTGTGTTACTTGGTTTTGTTTGTTTTCTAGAAGCTTTCTGTGCTTTGGAATCCACTGCAGAGTGACCTGCTTCTTATGAAGGATAGCTTTTTGCTGTTAGTTCTTTTAAGCCAAAATTCTTGATGCATGGGCAAATAATCTGTCAAGTTTGCCAGTGCAGCTGTGAAAAAGGATTAAACTGTTCTTGTCCTTAACAGGCTGGGGAAGTTAGCCAGGGGAGTCTATACTGGCAGGCGGGAGTTTCACTAACAACACTGAAGTGTACAATATTGCACTACTGTTTTATTTTTCTTTTGGAATTTGTTCCTTGAAACCTCTTGTTTCAGACTTCCAAAAATTTACCTAGGAGCAATTATGCATGAAATACTCAGTGAAAGGAGAACTTGAACTTCAGTGCAGTGGAAACAGCCGTTTTCGTGTATCCCCTAAACAACAGCTTTGCCAGCTGTGTACGAGAATTACGTGCTGAATATGTGTATGAACATAAATCTTTTAATCAAATGCTACCTAGTACTATGGTAATTCTTTCTTCATTGTGATGCAGAAAGATGTTCTCCTTGTTCTGTGTTAAGAACAGCTCATATTTGTGACACAAGCCTAATCTTTGTGACAGTTTTGTGAAAAATAAGTGAAAGCAGCGGCTCACCCCCACAGTTATGTAAATGGAAATAGCAAATGTAGCAAATAGAAGTAGTAAAATAGAAATTTTTGGGTGTTGGAATTCACAGGTTTCATGACATATACACAAAGACAAAATAATTTTCTGTGGATTTTGGAAGTTCCTCCTGTAGATGATAGGGGCCTTTTCCTCACTGACTGTATTCTATGGCTTGTAATGAGTATTAGACAGTTAATTTGCAAAGAAATAATCAATAAACAACTCTACACGGTGTACTGCAGGATTGGAGGGTTTTGTCTGCAGCAGCACCACTCTTTAAAGTGAATCTTGGCCAGTCTTAAAAAAAACCCTTGTAAAAAGAGATTTGTTTTAAGCCATACTGTGTTGTGAACTAATAACAAAGCTGGTCCTTGGCAGGGCTATGAGGGGAGTGGGAGGAGGAAGGAGGGGAGAGGAGGTGTGTGGAGATGGCAGCTGCTGGATTCCCTGCAGCTCTCCAGGTTGGCATAAAGAAAACCCTTCACTGGGAGTCTGCACCCTGGCTTCTGCACAAAAGAAGGCCTGCCTGACATGATCTAGTTGCTTTTGGGTGATGTGCAAACATAGAATTGCTGGGAGAAGCCGAGTAAAGTTCAGGCAGGAGGGGTGGAAGTTGCTTCATGGTGGAGTGTCTAGAAGAGAAGAGCAGAAGTGGGGTGAGAAGGATGGAGGAAGAGAAGGGGGAACAATCTCTGTGGTATCTTTTGCCATTAAGACACTGAAGCATGTTGTGGTGCTTCCTATTTAGGTGACTGCATTAGGCCATAATTCACCTGGCTGTTTGTATGGGTTTTCCATTGATACCAGTGGAAGATCCCCAGTGGATCTGAGTAGCCCTGTAAAGAATCCCCTTTCAAATTCAGATATCTAGCAATTGAATTTGACATCCTTATGTGGGTGTTACCCATGGGTTCATCTTGTCCCGTTGCTCTTAGGAGAAAGCTGTCACTGTGGTTTATAATGGAGTAACATCAATTTCTTGGTTACTAAAGGCAGATCTCGGAGAATTCTTGAATCTGTGTGGCAAGTAAGCTTCCGGGGAGGAGGAGGCAGCTGCTTACAACTGTCCCTTAGTTGACTGCTTCTGGAATTACTGGTGTTCTGCATTTGTATGCACTGAACATGTTAGAAATGCTCTTCACTGGGAATTTTGTGGAGAGCTATGTCACCATGTTGCTGTAAGCTATAGTTATTAGTGTATTTTTATTTGTAAATGCATTGCTCTTTTGCATTATATAGTTCTTCATGCTGACATAAAAATGACTGTTTATTAATAAAAGTATTTATAATTTGGTTGCCGTAAGATGCAGCAAGAGACAGACTTACTATTCCATTGAAATTAGTTTCCTTGTAAATCGATGCTATTGTTGGACAGAAAAGATAACGAAGTTGTAATTCTTTGTTTCCATTACCCCAGTTGCATATCTTGTCCTGAATGACCTCACATTTACATATCTGGGCAGTGAAATGTTGGGGGATTTTAATGTTTCTTCAAAAATTTTACGTATTTAATCTCTTACATTTCAACCAGGGAAAGGTTGTTTTGTTGTTTTTTTAAAATTTTCACCACACATACTTAAATAGGTGAGAAAATGAACGTGTTCTCTCTTGAGATTCACTCCGGCTGTGTGTCTTTGGTCTTGGGTTTCAGTTAGTGCTGTGGTCAGCATCCCCATGTCCTGATGGCATGGGGGAGCTCACCATGATGAATGCAGAGCTGTGAGATGGGGCAGTGAGCCGTGGGCAGTCTCCCTAACACCTGCCCATGGCCTGCTCCCTCCACCTTTCAGGTGCAGTGTGCAGATCACGACAGTGACGGCTCCCATGACCTGATCGGCACTGTGGAAACCACCCTGGCACAGATGCAGACAGCTGGTGCCGGCTCTCTGGTGAGCTTCCTCAACCCCTGCTAACTCAGGCCAGAATTCAGGCTTTCAGACCCCCTTTCTAATACTGACCTCACACATGCACTTTTAGTTTCCAAACGTGTGTATTTTTGTCTGTTTTTGTATTACTAAACCAACATTTGGAAAGAATAAAAACTGGTGTGGGAATGATATTTCTTTTCTTTGGCTTCTGTTACTATTACTATTTCTAAAAATATCCTTGAGCCTGTTATCTGTTGACCCTGTTGTCCACTGAGCTACTTTTCCCAGCAGTTCAGCTTGCTTTGGCCTCTGCTGAGTCAGGGGAAAATAGAAGTGCTTGTTGCTGCTGTAACAGATGAGTCCAGAGACACAGCTTGTCTCAGATAATGTTTGTGCTGGAGCTGGTCACTCTCCTGAGGACTCTGGTCACCTTGCCAGCTAACAGAGGGCAACAGTCCTTCCAAGGGGCATTTGTCTTGGTCATCCAGTCTAGAGTAAGTTGAGCCACAAGCTGGTGGTGCTGGTTTGTCATCTGCAGTGAAAACCTGACATCTCATTCTCGTGGAGATGTCCCACCTGAATTGAGGCAGATGTATTTGCACAAAGGACATAGCCCAGGACTACTCCAATTGCCAGCCAGCTTGATTGGTCTAATCCAGAAGTGGGTGGAAGATTCTTGCCTTTTTTGTAGCCCTTGTGAATTCAGAACCAATGCTAATGAATCCAAGCAAGGAAACACTGCCACTGGGAAACTGTGGCCTAGGCTTTTCTAGCCTCCCAACCCTGAGATTTTTGCCTCCTCTGCCCAGTGCTGGTGGCAAAAGGATCCAGTTTATCTTCTCAGGCAGTGGCCAAAGTAGTTGCAGATCTTTAAAAATGAAATTTCTTATTACTCTTGGGTGCTTTGATTACTTGGAAATTGTGGAATGTGTGACACTGGCTGTTTCAATAATTTGCTCTCCTGTAAAGGCACGTATTTTGGAACTTGCTTCTGTTCTTGCTTTCTGTAGGTGGAATATGAATGCATTCATCCTGAGAAAAAACAAAAGAAAAAGAACTACAAAAACTCTGGCATTATTAGGATAAAATCCTGCAAGGTAGGAAGATTTTTGTTGGGGTTTTTTTTATTTTTATTTTCTGATTGTAGTGAGATGAGTAGGTGTAACAATGTCTGTCTGTTCCTCTAGATTGAGACAGAATATTCGTTTCTGGACTATGTGATGGGAGGCTGCCAGATTAACTTCACGGTGAGTTGTTCCCCAGTGTTTGTATTGGTAGATAACAGGACAAAAGCAGTGAGGTTGTGTTCAGTAGTTTTATTAGCAGCATGAGTGACTGCAAATACAGTGTGAATTTTGCAGTGGTGAAGTGTGCAAAACACTAAGAATACTGTATTTTGCTTTTTTGTGATCAAGTAGCCCTTTAATGGAGCTAGGTCTTCTCAAACTTCATTTCAGAAATTGGTTCAGTCTGTCAGTGGAAAGGATTGCTATGGCTTGGAAATACCTGTACCCAGGTGGGAAAAGGGGTGCAGCTTGTGCGCATGTCCCTATACAGGGCTGCTGTGTGCCTGGGAGGAAAGGAACTGTGTGGGCCTGAGCTAACCCCCTGTTTCTGGATGTAGTTAGTTCTCATTTGTTTGTGCTAATGCATCAGTGATTTGGTGCCATCATGTTGCCTGATCAGGTGGGTGTAGACTTCACTGCCTCCAATGGAGATCCCAAGTCACCAGATTCTCTTCACTACATCAGCCCAGATGGGATAAATGAGTACCTGATTGCCATCTGGAGTGTGGGAAGTGTAGTCCAGGATTATGACACGTATGTAATGATCTTGGCGGATCTAGTCACCATATCAAAAATGTGTGTCAGCTTATTCTAGCCCTGCACTTTTTTAATGATTGAGGAGCTGTCTTTCCTTGAGAGATCCCTTTAGGAGCTTGCTGCTGTTTCCTCTTGCTTCTGTCAGTGCTAGGAAGGGCAATGGCATCCCTTCATAATTTGCATATTTGCTTGGCATGTCCCTTGGTGCTTCAGCTGGGCGCTGATGCCTTGTTGCAGATGATGCATTACAAACATGAATGTCCTATTTAGTTCAGTGGGAATGGAAACATGTTTGTGTGCTTTGTCCTGTAGCCAGGCTTGGTCTGGTTTTTCTCCTGCTTTGAAATTTCCTGAGAGGCCTGTGAGGTGCTGCACTGAAAGAAATTATCTAACTCTCAAGCCCAAGCCTGAAACCATTGGATACCTGGTGCCAGGCCATGGGCAGCTAGATGATATACTAATTCCTTAGGCAGGAATTCTGCCTTAGTCTCCAGCTACTTTTGGTGAATAAAAATGAAGAGTGAGTTATTATAGAATTGTTCTTTCTCATTTTTTGTTGTTGCCCTTTCTTTCCAGGGACAAGCTGTTTCCTGCATTTGGATTTGGAGCTCAGGTTCCTCCTAGCTGGCAGGTAGGGCCTTCACAATGCTGGGCCCTTGCTCTGTCCATGTCTGCATTTCCTAACTATTTGTAATGTCTCATTTCCCAAGGTATCTCACGAGTTTGCTTTGAACTTCAATCCCAGCAACCCTTATTGCCAAGGTGAGGACACCTCTTTATTAATAATGTCACTGAGTGGGGGATATGTTTGAAGTGCTGTGTTTATTTCACACGTAGTGAAAATCAAATATAGCACGAAGGCATGGGGCAAATAGAGCTTTACTCTCACCCTGATGCTGACCAAAGCAGATGTGTGTTGATGCCGATTTCTGTGCAAGCTCCTTGAGCTTCAGTGAAGGGGTCTAGATTTAAATGACTGTCAGTCTGTACTAAAATATTTGTTGTTTCAGCTTGGTTACTTCTGCTGGGTTACAGGTAGCAGTGGATTCAGCTCAGCTCTGTGCCTGTGCTTGTTAAGATTCCACAGCCACCATCTGCTGAGCTGTTAGAAACCAGGGTTACTTCAGCAGCAATGTGCATGTATGTGGATATGTTTGACCACTCTCTTTTAAAGTTTGTCTTAAAAGCTTGCTTTTTTTCATAGCCATCTTCTTCAGTGGAAGTGGTTTCTGTCACAGTTGCAGCTGGCCTGTAGCTATCAGATAAATTTGGTCATATCAAACACCCAAACAGGACCAGCCTAGAAGTAAAACAAGTCTCCAGATAAGGCTGGGATAGGTTGGGTTCAAACCCAAGCAGGAACCTCAGCCAACCCCATTCACATCACTGGTCAGAGATCCCAGTCAATCAGCTATCCAAGCCTAGAAAATTCAAACCCCCTATAAAAGGGGTGGCCATAATAAAGTCAGTGGTGCTTATCATGGACCCTTGGTGAGTCCTTTGTTGTTTCTGCCTCTAACCAACAACTGTATCGTAACAGTTTCAGGTTATATTGGGTTTGTATGGCAAAGTTTTGGTAGTGGGGGCTGCAGGGCTGGTTTCCTTGACACACTGCCGGAGGCTTCCCCAGTGTCTAATGGAGATGATGCCAGCCAGCTCCAAGACAGACTCGTCATGGGCAAAGGCCAAGCCTGTCAGTGATGGTGGGATAACAGATTTAAGAAAGGGGAAAAAAAACAATCAGAGGGAAGGAGTGAGAGTATGTGAGAGGATCAATACTGGAGACACCAAGACTGGTAAAGAAGGAGGAGATGTGTCCCAAGCACTCAAGCAGAGATTACCTTGCAGCCTATGGTGAGACAGCTGTGCCTCTGCAGCCCATGGAGTCCATGGAGAGCAAATACCCACCATCAGCCCATGGACACCCCACCCTAGAGCAGCCTGTTCCTGAAAGAGTGCATCTTGTGGGAGGGACCTAAACAGGCAGTTCATGTAGGTCTGCAACTTGTGGGAAGGACTCACTTGGGAGAAGTTTATTAAGGATTATTTCATGTGGGAGTATCCCTATGCTGGGGCAGGGGAGGAGTGAGGGGAGGCTTTCCTCTGAGTGAGGAAGGAGCAGCAGAGACGCCACGTGAACTGACTGCAGCCTCCATTCACTGTGACACTGAGCGGGGGGGAGAGAGAGAATTAGGGAGTGAATTTGAGCTTCAGAAGAAGGGAGGTGAGGGGAAGATGCTCTTAAGATTTAGTTTTTGCTTTTCTTTATCCTATTCTGATTTGATTGGCAACAAATTCAATTGATTTCCCCACATCACATCTGGTTTGCTGATGATAGTGGGTACTGAGCAATCTCCCTGTCCTTATCTTGACTCATGAGCCTTATTTTTTCCTGTCCAGCTGAAGAGTTGGGTGATAAATGGCTTTGATGGGCATCTTATATCCAGCCAGGGTCACCCCAGCACACAGCTGTATTTAAGGGCTGCTCTCAATACTAGATCATGACCTTTTACGGCTGAGATTTCTCTCAGCATGCTGTCACACAGAATTGTTCTTGAACAAGCATTTTTCACTTAGTTTTTCTCTCTGATCTTAGGTCAACAAAAAGTGGAATTAGAGAGTCAATGCTAAAATCCAAGCATTTCTTCTCAGTTCGGCCTTGTCTGCCTCACTGGGATCTGGATCTGAGATCTTTTAGGGTCCTTGTGCAGCAATTTCAGGTGGTACCGTGCTAAAACCTGATGGTAGACAATGTAAGCAGCAGTGGCAAATGAAGCTGCATTGATGCAATACAGGAATAGGCCAGATGAATCCATAGAAGAGTATGTACCATTAAAAATAGGACTTAATTTTTTTTGTTGTTTAGTTAACTTGAGAAAAGCTTTTTGCATTAAAAAACCGTTAGAGATTGCTATTTCTGTTACAGAAATGGTTGACTCTTCAATCAGGGACTGTTTTTTAACTTCTACACAAAGAAAATGAAAAGTTAGTATTCCCAAGAGCTTCTGACCTTGTCTAATTAGAACAACCAATTAAACAGTGTAACTTGACAAGGTAGAAAGGACAAATTAAACACAGTCTTCAGCATATCTTTGCTAGGTTATTTTTCCTGCAACTTCATGGAGTCATAGAATGGTTTGAATTGGAAAGGACATTAAAGATTATCTAGTTTCAAACCCCTGCCATGGGCAGGGAGACCTTTTTCTAGACCAGGGCTGCTCAGAGTTCTTTCCAGTGTGGTCTTTAACACTTCCAAGCAAGGGGCAACCACAACTATTCTGGGCAAATGTTCCAGTTCCTCACCACCCTCACAGCAAGGAATTTCCTCCTACTCTGTTTGAATCCATTCCATTTGTCCTGTCACTACGTGCTCTTGTAAAAAGTCCCTGTCCATCTTTCTTATAAGCCTTTAGGAACTGGAAGGCTGCAATGTTGTCACCCCTAAGCCCCCTCTCTTCCAGGCTAAACAAGCCCAATTCTCTCAACCTTTCCTCCTAAGAGGGGTGCTCCATCCCTCTGATCAATTTGGTGGCTTCCTGTAGCAGGAGCAGAAAGGCTTCATCAACAGGCTCCCCTTGATCAGGCAGCCTGTAGTAAACCCCAGCCACGAAGGTGCCTTTGTTGCCTTGGTCACTGATTTTTACCCACAGTCTTTCTATGTGATTTTCACTCGTGGCTGTTCTTCAGAGACAGCTGTTCATACTCAATCCACCTCTTGGTGTAGAGGGCAACCCCTCCACTTCCCCTTACTCTCCTGTTCCTCCCTCACAGCCTGTAGCCATCAATAGCTGTACTGTAGTGACAGGATTCCCATGGGTGTCCTACCAAATTTCAGTTTGCACAAAGTTGTAGCTTTCTAGCAGCACCTATGGCTTCCACGTCCTCCTATTTGTTGCTGTGCATTGGTGTAAAGCACTCAGCTGGGCTGTTGACTGTATCACCTTCCTGGAGGAACACTCATAATTCCTTTGAGATAATTTTCTGCTGTTTCCCTTTTGGCTTTTATTAGCATAGGAGTCCCTGGCTTGTCTCCATAAGTGTGCAAGTGTGTACTGGTGATATTTACACACCTAAAAGTCAGCAGGATATGGACGCATTTCAGCTGGGCTTTCGATTTCACCCCTGATGCCAGCATGCTGGACCTAGGCTCCTGTCTGCCAAGCCTGGTCTTACTGCCTTCCCCCTTCAAACCTAGTTTAAAGCCTTCTCAATCAGCCCTGCCAGCTCAAAAGCTAGAACCCTGAGCTTTGAGATGTTAAAGGCACAAAGACTTATGTCAAGAATTGTAGAATGGGGAAGCAATGTGCAAGTACAATCTCTAGCTGTCCGCTGTTTTCATCTCTGTGCTTCCTGTATTTCCCATTTAGCTGCTGCTTATTCGCCCGTCAGTTCACAGCTGTGTGAGTTGTCTTTGGCTATGCTGCTTAGTAATGCTTATAAAATAATAACTGGAGGAACTGTGGGCTCTTGTGACAGCTTTCCTTCCTTGTGTTGCAGGGATCCAAGGAATAGTGGATGCTTACCGCCAGATTCTGCCTCAGATCCGACTCTACGGGCCAACCAACTTCTCTCCTATCATAAACCACGTGGCAAGGTTTGCAGCACACTCGCTGCAACAAGGAACTGCTGCAGTGAGTGCAAGGCCTTTATTGTGGATCTGCTTTGGGCTGATGTTTCTGTTTTCCATGTTTATGACTGAAAAGAATAGTAAATTGATGTTATCTTCCTTCCTTATAATCCCAAGTTTGGTCTTCTATTGCCAGCCTACAGAGAGCACATCGATGCTCTCTTGGTACACACTGATATAAGCCTATACTGGGTAGATACATTGGTTAAATTGCTCAAGTGATATTTATTTCTCTCCCAGTTTGCTGGCACTGTACTTACTGTTACATTGTACAGGGGTGCTGTGTTGGCTGTTAGAGCAGTTGGACTGAGGCAGCAGTTGCCTCACTCAAATCTCTCTTAACAAACTCTGTTACCTGTAGGGCATGCGTATAGACTAGAGTTTTGTGCCAAGCAATTTTGCTCTCAAGAATGTTGGGAAAATGCCTCTAAGAAACTGCCAGAGGGCTTGGTTATCCATCCCACCATAACAGCACGGAGTCTGAGAACTGCTCAATCAGTGTGCTGAATTGCAGAGCATTTGTGCTTCTCTATGGTGATGGGCTGGTTTGTATGCTTCTGTGGCCATGTTTGCTGTTAAAAATTTTACTTCATTTCTTTAAACTTCATTGATTTTGCTTAAGGAGGAAGGGCTTGGATGTCCTGATAGATTTTAGCTGATTTCATTTTGACAGATCAATCAGAAAGAATTTTGACATATACTGGGCTACTTGTTTTATCACCTAGCTGTGTCAGTATTTTTTATGCTGCTTATGTTTATGTGTATATCAAATACATTTCCCATGCGGTGAGGCACTTGGACTAAGGAGATCCTTTTCTTACATTTCTGTGGATATTTTTTAACCTTCCCAGCACTTTGGGGCAATCTTCCTGATTCTCATAATGTGTTAAATGTCTCTAGTTTTGTTTTTCTTTCAGATTTAAACTTTACTATTTAAATAAAGAATCTGTCAGCAATTGAGTATAGCAATTTGCATTAACTGTGCTTTGGAATTGTAAATTCTGTTTTCTCTTGTTTTTGTTGTGTTTGCCTCCTTTTAAGTCTATAAGTAGCTGCTATAAAACAGCAGTTTGTCATTTCAGAATCAGGTACTAAACTTCAGCTTCTGGAAAATGATAGAAATTTTAAACACTTCACTATGCTAAGACATTGGTTTGAGGTACTCCTTTTTTTCTGGAAAAGCCCCTGTATTTTTCCCTTCATGTTATCTCTAGAACATCTCATGTTATTTATCACTGCTGCGTTTTAAGATTTCTAATACTTCTAATGCTTCTAATTTAAATTATTGATAACAAAAGAACCAAGTGTCTCGGTTTGAAAAGACAGGTATCTGCTAGGGAAAGCAAGGCCATAGTTTGAAATGGAAAAAGTAAACCCTCTTCCTCTGAATTAGTATAATTTTGAAATTAAGGGGCTCTCAGGCAGAGGTATGGGGATAGGAATAACCGTTCTTTACTAGTTTGTACAGCAAGGCAAAGCAAACAGCAGCAGCAATGGCATGAGCAGCAAACAGAGCAGGAGCCCAGTGCCAGCTCTCCCGGCCGCGGGCCCTTTCCCCTTGGTGCGGTTCCCGTCACGGCCGCCAGGGAGCGCTGGCGGCTCCCGGCGGGCGGGGCGGGTGCGATGATCCCCAGCGGCTGCAGGGGGCGCTGTGGCGCGGGCTCGGGGAGCGCGCGGTGATGGCGGCTGGGCCCGGCCGGGAAGGGATGGAGGAGAGAGGCTTTGCTCACGAAGCCTGGGCCAGGGTCGGGCCCGGCGCTCCAGCAGGACGCTGGGACACAGCAAAGTGAAAGTGGGAGGGCGCCCTAGCAGGCCTGGGGAGCTGGGTCCAGCAGCAGCAGAAGGGGCAGCTCCTGGCATTGGGATGGCGGTGGTAGCAGCGACCTTCCTCCTCCTCCAAAGCCAGGAGCAAGTGAGAGCAGCTGCCCCTTCCCTGCTCTTCTTTACCTGCTTCTAATCTCTCGGTGTCCCTGTCCCTCCCTCTGAGAGAAACTTCCAAAAACCAGAGGGGTTCCCCCTCCCCTATCTCAGGTACTTAGTCATCAGTGCAACGGGAAGAATTCCAGAGGCAATGAATAAAAGAAAAACCAAACCCCAACACCAAGGTTCTTTGAGTTATACTACAAGGATATTAAATATGTCTAGCCTTTCTGAACACCAGTCAGTAAAACAGCACCCAGCAGTGAATTTTGTATGCAGTTGTGTTAATAATTTAGTAGTACTTTTTGTCTCTAGTCCTTTTTGCCAATTGATCTAACTGTTCTTTCTAAATTAAACTTACTCCTTTCTCTTATTTTAGCACAGAGAATATTGGAAGTGCACAATGAAAATCATTAAGCATAGGGAAAAAAGCATGAACATAAGTTTCTTTAATGTTCTGCTTTTGTCTTGGGCACAGCAACATCTGATTTCTTTCTTAGCATTAGGGAGTGCTCTATCTGCCTTTAGTTCAGTGAGCCTTGGTGTTGAAGTTCCTAACTGGATGCTTTCTCATGTTTTTCAGCAATACTTTATCTTGCTGATCATCACAGATGGAGAGATCACTGATCTAGACCAAACTCGGCAAGCGATTGTCAATGCCTCTAAGCTGCCCATGTCCATTATCATTGTTGGTGTTGGTGAGGCCGATTTTAAAGCAATGGAGTTCCTTGATGGAGACAGCGGTGTTCTGAAATCTGTGACAGGAGAGCCAGCTGCACGCGACATCGTCCAGTTTGTGCCTTTCCGACAGTTCAAAAATGTATGTTGTTTTTAAATTCAGAAGAGTTCCGCTGCCAGGATGTATACATCCAAAAAATGACCATGGTCTTGGCAAGGCAGCAAGCTGCATGCTCAGAGAGCATGCCTGTGCTGCTTGTTCCCAGTGAGAGTTGAGATGTTGGCTTCTGTGTTCCAAGCTGTGTCTTGATAGCCCTCCTTGTATAATTGGTTTTGCATACAATCTCTTGGCTATTGTAGGGTTAAAGAGCGTGTTCTCTGTCCTGGGATAGGAACATTTAGGCAAAGAACTGAGATCATATCGTCAGTCTCTGATGTTCAGGCCCATGAGTGATTGAAGTTGAGATCAGTCTTCCCTGCTGTGGAAAGCAGTCCAGTCATGCATCAGCTCCCTGACTTCCACTGTTGGCATTGCTGTTCACACATGCATGGTCAATTGGGCTGAGTGATTCAAATGAAAACCCAAAATAAGAGACATTGCTAGTGACTGGGGCAGTTTTTCATGCAGACTAGGTCCATGTAAAGGCTATGTGAGTCTAAAGTTGAGGTGAGAACAAGTGTTTTTCATCAGCAGTGCTCACTGAGACTGACTGAAAATGCTCCCAAAGGTGTAGCAAGCAATTCTTAAAACAGAATGAGTGGAGCAGGTGTTCCGAATTCTCTAAAAGAATGTTTCTCGAGGCTACCAAATCTGTTCCCTGTGGAATTTCTGATTTATTCTCACCATTCTTTTTTCAGGCTCCCCGGGAAGCGCTTTCCCAGATGGTTCTGGCTGAAGTGCCCAAGCAGCTGGTGTCATTCTATAAATGGCAGGGGTGGCCCCCCCTGAAACTGCCGGAAACCAAGGCGACGCCGATGCAGGCTAGTCCTGGCTCCCTGTAGCGCTGGGGTGAAGGAGAGCTCCCTGCAGCCACACTCTGCCTTGCACACTGTGCGTGCTCAGTGCCTTGAGATTGCACCAGTACACACTACTTCTTACACCTGCTTGTGCTGAGTCTTTGCTCTTTCCTATTTCTGGATGAAATGTAAATACAGAAAAAACTCTAAGTACTGAAAGTTTTTGTCACAGAAAGATTGACCTTATTGGTTTTCTACCTTGCAGAAGTGGCATATTGTGACACATCACACCACACATAGTTGCTTGACACAGCCCATATGCTGCTGCCTATCAGCAGCTCTGAACTGAGCTGCTCTAGTGCTGAGCCTGGTGAGAGAAGTGTTGCACCTGTGTTTGCTGTAATGACACTTACCATGTGCTCCTTGATAGGTCTTCTATCAAGCTGCCTTTGAAATGGGGACCCTTCTTTTCTGGATGTGACCAAAGACTGTTTGTTGGATGTCTGAGGTAGTTCCTGTTGTGCCTTCATAAAGTGCCAGTGTATTTTTTTTATGTTTCACTGACCGTACCTTTCTGTGGTTTTTTTTAAACCACATTTTTCTATTAACAAAATTTCTTACTGTGATGAACTGCTTGAAGCCATTGTTATAGTTCAAGAACACTGCACTTTGCTTATTTATGGGGGTTGAATGAGGATTAATCATTAATTAATGGGATTACAGTGAGATTAATGAGTCATGTTAATGTGACTTTAAAAATCCTGTGATTGGAAACAATGAAATGAAGATGCTTTGAGTGAATTCTTTATATCACACAAGTTGCAAAATGAAGAAGTAACTCCAAGGAGGTGCTTCTTTATTCTCAGTAGTGTGAAGTGTGCATTACGTGATCTGGTGACTGTAGAATAGGCCCATGATAGCAAAGTACAAATGTTTTGAGGAAGATGGTTAATTTCCAAGTGGAATGAAGAAACTCATGTTTGCCATTGCACTGCAAGTGTCATCAATTTCAATTACATAAATAAATACTCTGCTTTGACTTAGATAACATGTCTGGACTCTTATTTCCTTCCTGAACTTTCCCCTTGTTTTCCAGCAATGTGGATGATGATGTTTCAGTATCTAAGTGAGCCTAGGTTCAGTGAGATCCAAAAATAAAGCAAAGCCAGTTGTCCATCATTCTTAATTTTGTTCCCTTTTAATCACTAAGATTGTTGAATCCCACAGCCCTTTTCTGCAGCAAGATGACATGTTTCTTTCCAGTGAAGTTACAAAAGAATTTGTGTGCTCTACCCGATAAACCAGAAAATGGTGAGAATACATTAGCAGACTGCATCTGTGATCCAGGCCCTGAAATTGGTAAAGTTACAAGCTTGAGTGAAGGCAGAACTTGGGATTGAATTCACATCCTCAACTAGATATTTTTATGGGTGGACCCTGCCACCAAACTACCATTATGTAGCTTGTGCTTGAAGGGTTGTGGGGTCAGGACCACTACTGAGCCAAGATGGATCTGTTCTTGTTTTTTATGCAAACCTATTTTGATCATGATGTGTTCTCTCAGGTTACATAAATAGCAGTCAGCTTCCTCTAGAGAAAACTGGACTGTCTTTACTTGACACCTAGCCTGCAGCACCCCATTTTCATGCACTTCTTGCACTTCAGGACTTAGTCTTGAAGGAAACCAAACAACCTCTCATCTTGAGGGGCTGCCTATACTAAAATGCGTTACAGGTGTGGAAGAGACGGAGGAGAACTGCCAAATTGTCTTTGAGAAACTGCTCTTGTGGTTTTGGACATCCTTCACTTGTGTTTCCAGCTGCTTACATCCTGTAGACAGAGCTCTCCTTCTCTGTTTGCATACTAGAAATCTAATGCTGTTTTTTGAAGCCCACTTTGCCTCTCCTTCTTAACCTCTGCCAGCTCTCATGCAAAAGGGAGTGAGTCCTGTGTCTGCCCTGTAAGGAGTGGAGTCACTGTTCTGCAGCGAGCTGAGGTATCTCCAGGTATAGCACTCATTTATGGCAGAAGAGACCTTTCTTGTTTCTGAGGAAGTTCTTCCCCCTGTGGGAACAGGCCAGAATTTGAAGGAGATGCTCTTTACTCACAGGCAAGTGGCTGAAATGGGAGCAAGGGACGTGAGTCCTGTAGATGTCACTTAGGAACAAGAGTTGCATGGGTGCGGGCTCATGTAAAAAGCCATGGGAAGCTAAATTTGGAAGCTAGTGACCTGGCAGTATTGCAGAATTGCCCATTTTCTGTCTTTCCTCAGGGCTCCTGGTTTTAGAGGAAATGCAGACAGCTGCTGGGCACTCTGGTGGAAGGCTGGCTGGCTGTTTCCTGCCACGTGCTGCCCTGGGTGTAGCTGGAATGCAGATTTGAATGCATGGCTGTCGAGTTAGAGGAGAGGTCAGGTTATTTTCATCAGCACAATGTGTTGTGCATGCTCTCTCTGTCCCCCAATCACTGGCTTGATTTATCTTCCCAGTGAGCACAGGGAACACCCCAGAAGTCTTTACCTTTGCCAAGATTAAACAAGCACTTTTATACTTGTGATCCCCAAAGGTATTTCAGCCTCAGGGCTTTGAAAAAATCAAAAGCAGTTGCTTGTAGGAGCTCAGTGGGGAGGATTTCTTTTGCTGCCTGGACATGTGGCAATAAATATTGGTGACATTTCATGCCAGGCTATGCCACACTACCTAGCAGGTAGTGGGAGATTATGCCTTTTTTTGCCTGGATAACTGGTTGGGCTAGTGGCCTTCTTGAGATGTAAAATACACAGGGGACTGTTTTGCTAAAAATGAGATACTGTCTTCAGGTGGGTGCAGTGATGAGACTGCTCCAGGTGTTTGAGGAAGCCACAGAAACTCCATAAGGAGGTGCTGTCTTTGAGCAAGTACTGGATCCACTCAGCAGCAGTATACTCTGGTGGTCTGGCTGTCTCATTGAGCTCATTAAAGTTGCGCTCCTTGCTCCACTGTGACCATGACTGGATGTGGGGTCAGCACACTGTCTGTTCTAAACTGATGGGCTCACTTATTTGGGTTCACAAAAGTGATGCCAAATTCTGCCAAGTCTGCTCTGTTTTGTTGCATGGTTGTGCTGGTTTGGAAGTAAACTGGTGTTATAAATGGATAATGTGATGATTGGCTCTCACAATTAAGAGATGAATATTGTGTGTATGTTAGAAGAAGTTTTGTTGATGTATGGTTATGTTACCCTCTGTTCTCCCCATAGTCCCCTTCCCCTCCTCTATTGCCACCAGACAGCCTTGGTTGTCAGGGACAGGTGGAAGGAGGCAATGTACCTGTGCCCCTTGCATGGGACGCTTGGGAATGGGGAAGGCTTGTTGCTCAGGAGGTGTGACAACACCTCACCTCCACTCAAGCTCCAAGAATGTCTCAATCAATGGAGTGGGAAGAAGAGTTGACTGGCAGACTTTGAGAGGGGCTAGGGTTATCTGATACATCACCAGGGGTATGGAAGGCGGTGCAGCCATTTTGTGGACGAGCCTCTGGCAGTCAGCTACTCTTTTTTACTTATTCAGTCCTTTGTTGTGTTTTTTGAGGTTTAATAAACTTTTAAAATTTTGAAGTGAGTGGTCATTTCTCACAACTGGCGTGAGAAATGAGCCCCACTCAACAACCTTAAGAGAGATTACAGGTCAGAGTTACAATGTATTAAAGAGATTACAATAAATGCAGTACTACAGAGAGAACTCATTTTAACCCACAAAGACTGCATACAACCTGGCACTGTTGATCAGGGTGATGGTACCCATCCTGTCAAAGTTCTAGTCCTTCAAATCTGTCAAGTGGGGGTGCCAGAAGTCCCCAAGCACAAAGATTTTATATACTCAGGTTTGTTAGGAAAATTAATCCACAAGGCCAGAGGTTTATATCCAAAAAGGAAATATTGCTTTATTTGTGAATGAAGAGAGAGACCCTGGGGCATTTTCCATAGGTCTCTCAAAATGATGGAGGATGCAGCCTCCTTTTTATCCTAATTTCCCAGCCACACTTCCCTCTCTCTTTCCCCATTGGCTGAGGTACTTGAGAATTACAGACTTCCTAAATCAGCTAATACATATCCCCTTTCTAATGTGCACACCACACAACCCCTATGCTCCCACTCCTCTTTCCTTTGTATCTCTGTTCTGTTTGTCTTTAAGTCCAAGAATTTAACACAGCCTTGGGTGAGCAACAGTGTAAATTGGTGGAATTCCTCTGGAATTTATGGTTCTTCCCATTGGTTTTTTTCACCCATCAGTATCTGGCCTTATCTACAAACAGACCCCCAGTTTGTAAAGACACATCCCTCTCATTCCTTCACGTTCAGGTGGGAATGCTCAATACCTTCCTCAGGGCAGGGCGTTTCACAATTCATGAGGTAACACTGAGTCATGGGATATTTTGAGAGTCCTTGATAGTTTAAGACATTGCAGCAGCCCATTCTGTGGTCCCATTGAGTCCTTTATGACCCATTAGCAGAGATGACCCCTCAGGCTGGGTGTGACTGTGCTGGTGCTTCCTCAGGGAGTTACCACAGCTGAGTCATTGGTATGAAGAACAAAAAACTGCCCCGTGTCAAAGAGCTTACCTCTCCTTATCTTATTTAACACTCAGACTATATTCATAGCCTGAGGGGTTGGATGTGTGCTGGGCAGCTCCTGCCAGCGATCCATCAACAGTTCATCAGAAATGATATAGAGGGGGGTAGAGTACTCCTGTAGCTAGGACACTGGTGAAGCTTCATGCTCCCACCACTCCCTGCTTCTACCACCCCCAGCACTGCCTTTCAGGTGCTCCAGGAAGTGCTTGTGCAAAAGGGGAATAAAGGGAATATCCACAAGGCTTGCTTTGAAGTGACTGGCTTTACTTAGGTATGACTCACTCCTTGGTGTTTGTGGAGCTTTGTAAGCCACCCTGGCCTGCTGCAAGGTGATCTGTAGAGTATGTGTGGATGCAGGTGTAAGGAATATCATGCTATGAAAAGCCAATGTCCACAAAGGAGACAGAAGAGTCCTGAAACTTTATTCAAATAAAGGAAGAGAGTCCACCCAAGGAGACTCATGAGAAAAACCGCAGGGTTTTCTCTCTTGAGGTTTCGCTGGTTGCAGCCTCCTTTTATCCCAAACTCCTGGCCTCATGCTGCCCTCTTCCTTTCCCCATTGCTGAGGTAGTAGGAAGGTACAGCCGTCCCAAACCACCTACCACATCTCCCCCTTGAACGTGGCATTTTACCCCAAAGTTCAGAAGTTTCAGGTTTGTGCAGACCCAGTTTTCTGTTTCAGGAGCCAAACTGTCTGGGGTCTGCAACAAACCTAGTGCCCAAAGTTAGTAGAGACATTAAGACCCATTTCAAAGATGTTAACATCCATACCTTCACCCATCGTATTATTTCTAAAGACATATTGCACAGCTTTCCTATCACAAGTGTTTGGTGCTGAGAGAGAAGCAGACCCCCCAGGAGAAAGAAATACTCTCCAAAATCTGTTCAGCTCATGATTGTTCGATTGCATTAATGTGCCCTGAATTTGTGCTTTGGAAGAGCTCTGGCATCTGTCAGCTCTAGTAGGTAGTGTGATGAGAAACTGGTGACCTTTTTGTTCATTGTTGGGGAGGTTGACGGGAGACTGACCATATCCTTGAACATAATCTGTAGATAATAAACCGCATATCCTGTAGTCTGCTTCCACAACCCAAATATGGACTGTAATTAAAGGGGATGAGATCACTTGTATAACCGTTTTGAGCATGCCTTGTAGCACATAGCCTGCGGTCAAGGAGAGGGCAACGAGGAAGACTGCCGGAGCCTTCATCTACGAGCACCAGAAGGCAGATTAAGACCCCCTAGCAACTGATGGCGCAGCCGCAGATGTCCTCCAGAAACTGATGCAACTGTGATGCAATCAGGAAGCTCGGAAGACGTTAAAAATCGAAGGAACGGACTGCCATTTTACGGCAGTTGGTGGAGCGGTGACTCCCCTGTCGTCCAGCGCTGTTACTTTGCTTTACCTTCCCTGCTTCAATAAATTTGATATTGATTGGATAATTAAGCCTATTGTGCTCAATTTATTACAGGTAGGGTGAGCTGGATTAGGCCCAGGGGCTGCAGCAGGGAGTGCAGGTGGCTTCTGGCACCATGTGCCCCAGGTCTCCCTCCTCCCCCTCCTTGTGAGGTTGCCAGCACCCTGTGGAGCAGCTGAAGGTCCTGTCCCACTGCCTGTGGATTTTGATGCTTGTCTCTGTCCTGCAGAGATCTGGCCCTGGGGTGCAGCCGCTGTCCCAAAGTGCTCTGACATCCCCGAGTAGCCTTTAGACACCTGCTCAGGAGGCTGCTGAGCATGTACTGTTTCCTCGTGTCAGGAGAGCCCAACCCTCACAATCTGAGCTGCCCTTTCTCACCCTCCCTCTGTTTGTTTTGGAGGCTTTTAACCACAGGACCTGTGATTTTGTGCTGCGGAAGGTGCAGGGCTGGGCCTGAAAGCAGAGCCAGGGTCTGTATTTGCAGCCAGTGTCTCTCAGTTCTGAATTCAGCAGCCCATGTCCCTCCAAGCACCAGCTGAAGCGCAGCCATGTGATGGGTTCACTTCTCCTGCTGTTTCCTGCAGTGCTCCACGGGGGTCCCTGTGGCCCAGAGCTCCCTCAGCCGGCAGAGGGCTCAGCCTGGAGCCGCTGGGTTGAGAGAGGGAGGCTGTATGTACAGCCAGCGCTTCACTCTCCTCCTTGTGTCCCTCAGCAGGGGCTGCCCGGCCCATGGGCACTGGGGTGTGGATTGTCTGGCCAGACCGGCTGGGCGAGTCGGGGTTGAGTCACTCTGGGCGGCGCAGGGCCGAGCGAGGGGCAGCAGGGCCCGCACCGGCTCCATGGCACTCAGCGTCGCTGTCCGGCGCCTCTCGCAGCTGCCAGGCCATGGCGAGCGGCAGGTCCAGCTCAGCTTCCGAGGTGGGCTCTGGGTGGCAGGGAGGGTGGGCGGTTGGGGCTTTAGGGCTGCCTTCCCCTGCTAGCACCTTATGCCTCCTCTCTGCTTCTCAAGGCTTCACCCAGAAGACAAGGAAGGTCTGCTCTGGACCAGAGGCCGTCTTCAAGGAGGTGAGGAAACTGGGATCATGTGGAACATGTGGGACAGGGTTGGGAAGGTCAGTGTCTTGGTCATAAAACCATAGATTGGTTTGTGTTGGAAGGGGCCTTCAAGATCATCTAGTTCCAACTCCTACACCTTCCACTAGACTGTTTTCTGGAAATTTCTCTGCTGTCTCCTTCTTTTGCTCTGCTCAGAGGGGCGGATGTGTCCCTCACATGGTGTATGTGACCTACACGTACAAGTTGCAGGAACTGAGTGACAGTACAAGCTGAGTGACACTGCATGGAAGCCTGGGCACATGAAAGCTGAAGGCAAAGCTCCCCCTGCCCTCAGAAAGCCAGACTGTCACTGCAGTTGATGCCTTGTGGGACAGGTGTGCGACATGTGTGTTTGGGTGCATGTGTGTCCATATGTGTGTGTGTGCAGGGGCAGGGATGGGGGTGGCCTGGGAAGCATCTCTGCCTCTCCAGTGCTGTTCCTACTCAAGCTTGTGACAGCCCACCTGTGGTGTGCCAGTGGGTGGTACCCACCTGTCCCTTGCTCAGGTCCCAGTGCCAATGTGCTGCCTGGGGAAAGGCAGTGAAGGTGGTGGGGATGCAGGAGGCACAGCCACTGTTTTGGCTGTGGTGAGTTGAAGTGCAGTTTTTCTATGAGCCAGATGACTCCCTGCCCAGGTGATCTCCTCAATCACCTGTGTACATTCCCATGTTCTGTCTAACTCCACAACCTGCTAGCTCAGGGACCGCAGCAGGCACAAGCATCCTTCTTTTTCCAGGGTAGTGCAAAACTGACTTCTTTAGCATCTGACCTGTGGCTGTGTGCTGCTGGAGGGGTTCTGTGCCTGGCCAGCAGGAAAGTAACTTCCCATCATAGCTGCTTTTCATCATGTCCATGGACTTGGTCACCTCACAGGTGAACCAACCAGCCATGAGACATGAAAAAGTCTGGCTGAGAATGAGTTGTCATTCCTTCCTGCTCCATTTGTTTGCAGCTCTTTCGTTGGCCTCACTATGGGAATCTTGTCGTGGGCGAAATGCTGTCCATTAAGGTTTACAACTGCAGCAAGGTTTTCAGTAACAGGTAGGTCCTTTGATTATTGGGGTGACCAGTGGAGGTTGGGGAGAAGACATACTGGTCTTTATATTGTCTACTTGTAATAGAAAATGTTTATTGAAAATTTTATGGAAGGAAGATGAACAGAATGCCATTTATAGAGGAAGGATGGAGCTGGTTGTTCCGGTGGGGCAGAAATGTGATATATATTCAGTTAAATAAGGGGAATGACTTCGTTGTGCCAGCAGTAACAGGGACTACATAAGGATCCCAATGAGACCCTCAGCTGGGACAAAGGTTAAACAAGGTCCTAAAAAACAGCTACAAAGACAGGTCTTGCTGCAGACTGAAGACCTGCTGTCACCCTGAACATCCTTGTGGTGACTGTGACCATGCTGCACCCAAATTCAATGTATCTGTTGGTGCAGAAAAGCTCTGAATGCATCGTGTTATGGTTTAACCTTTAATAAGATAGGAATTTTAATTTAAAATATCAGCCAGAATTTAAAATGCTTCTAGGTGGCACAGGCATGACACTGTGAACTCAGTGGCTATTCCAACAGTTGTAAAACACTGCAGGGAAACCCAAGAATAGAGATGACAGAGTAGTGGAGCAGAGGCATGTCCTTCAGGATGTGTGAAACATGAAGATGCAGAGAAAGGTGCCAGTTCTGGTAAGTAAATTTTAAGACCTGAAGGAAAATGCACCAGCCAATAATGCAAACCTATAAGTTTGCATCCAGCTTATAATGCAAACCTTTTCAAAGGTGCCAGAGGGCATGGAGAAAACAGATGAGCACAACACATAGGAGACACAGATGAAGATAGAGCAGAAAGTGCGGCAGAATGTTATGTCACTGTTTCCTGGATGCTTTTTTTATGGGAGCTGGATTAGAGGAAATGTCTCTGACTGAAATGTCAATAGAAACTGCTAGAGATAACACAAACAGAAAGAAAGCAGTAGGACCTGAGAGCCTGGAGCAAAGGAGTCCAGTGCAAAATTAATGGATTGACACTATATCCACACACCTCCACTGCTGGGGAGCAGCATAATGGCAGGTGACAGACAGGAGAGTTCAAAAGCAGTTGGTCTGTGCACTGGGATGGTCAAAATTAAATAGAATGTGGAAGGACAGAAGGGAAAAATTTGTTGCATTGCTGTATCTGTTTGTGGCCTCTGGACTTCAGTGTGTGCATCATTTTTGTGGCAGTAGCATTAAGCTGGCAAAGCTGGAAAGGATGGGGATGAGCAGATGACACAGTCTCTGTCTCAGGGAAAAGGGAGGTGAGAAAGAATACAAGAGATCAACAGCTCACAGCTGAAATTGAGATGTGTGGGGAACAATTCCTCTTTTCTGAGTCCTGGGTAGGCAGTGAACTCTTCCAATGGTGGTTCCCAGCTGGCATTGGGAAGCTTTGCTTCATGCAGGGCTTAGCTTGGCTGCCAGGAGAGATGCCATGAGGAGATGGAGGCCCATGTACACATGGGTGCAGACAGTGACACACAAGGCAGAGTTAGGAGTGGCAAATGCTGTCCTGCATGCCTTACTGCCACTTGCAGGGAGCCAGATGACACTTCTCCAGGGAGAAGCCGCTTTGGCAGAAGTCAGCTTTGGCCTGACTTGCTGCAGACATTCTTATGTCATAGCTTTATGTCCTATTTCTGTATTTTTTTGTGTAAAGCCTCTGTTTCCCAGTTTTATCTGGCTGTGGGTACGCAGATACAGACTGTCTCCTGTGAAGTCCAGCTCTGCTGAAGGGGAGGTCTCCTTTGCCCACCATGAGCCTGGAATTGTGCAAGCCCTCAACCCTCAATGGCAGCTCAGTTTCAAGTAGCTGGCCATGACTGGGGTGAAGGCAGGACCTGCTGCAGGGTCAGGTTCAGGTATTCAGCTG